>CATQJL010000305.1:42855963-43317417 GCA_958299035.1 Cylicocyclus nassatus
ATATGGTGAAATGATATCCCGACAAAGCAGCGAGGTATGTATCAAGCCTTAGCCCCGCCTATCGCAAAATGGACAAGTTCGCAGTGCAGCTCAGCACTGGTTCATGGCCATGTTCCCTAGTCAAGTGAAAGCAAGTTCTGATAGTGAGCTATAAGGTTGTCGCAAGCTGGTGTGAAGCTTGACTATTTAAATTGTTTTGATCTCTTTTTCTTTTTTCTTTTTTTTTTTTGCAATGAACGCTGATGTGTTGATCGTGAATTTCAAGAGGTTTGCTGTTCTACCTATGAATGACCGAGTGACTCTTTGATATCCAACTTTGAAGTGTGAAATCAATCTAGAACACCTAAGGCATGATTGTCTGAGTGACCTCACATCTTACGACTAGTTCACAGGCAATTTCGATTGAGTTCAAAGCAAAAGCAAAATTCGCCTATAATGCTTGTTTTGAATTCTCGTCGCAATGGAATCCGTTTTTAGCTACTGGGGTTTCAGAACTTACTTTTCCGATAAAAGAGTTAATCGTGTTGGTCATTTCAGATAATAATATTTCTCGGTAAGCCGACTTTCCTTTGGACTATACTTGAGAGTGCACAATAAAAAATATTCAGTATAGTAACAGATGTGAATAAAGAAAAACACTTTTCCAAGCATGAAAGAATTTCCTTATACTTACCTCGAAAAATAAATTTGGACGAACCCACTAGGAACAACTAACTAAATACGATGAAAAGAGCTTGCGAAATAATTTATAATGAAAAAATATCTGAAAACTGATTTTCGATTTAACTGAAATTTTGAAATCTGCTGTTATCCAAATTGCAACCAACTGAAGAAGCATGAACGAAACATTAGAAAGTCTTCCAATGGGACGTCATGCAGGAGGCAGCAAAGGCTTACCGCATTTGCTTCTGGAAGTGCCTAGGGAGCTCCAGATTCCTCGCGCCTTTAATCACTTTTCGCACCTCTGACTACTTTACAATGGAGGATTAAACGAAAACTTTTTTGAAGAGTATCGCACCCTGAATCAATTTGAGAATCTTGCAAATTTTTCAATCTCAGCTGTAATCGTTTTCAGCCTCTTTAAATAATGGGTTCAGGGCATTGTACGCAAGAATTCGTAACAGAAGGATGTGATTCTGCTGCAGAATAAAGCACGAGTGCAATTAGTCTTCAAAGTCCTTGTCTTCGATCGGAATAACTGAGAAAGATTTACATGTGCGATTCTGGTTTGAAGATTGAACAGGCCAATTCTTACTTTTAAATCATTTAACGTTGAATGGCTATCTATGGGTCCTTTTTGAACTTGTTATCTTATTTGCTATGAATTTAAAACATAAAAACTATCTCAAAACTTTTCACGCTTTGAGAAATCAACGATCAATTTGGCATAGATCATATAGAGTAATTAGAAGTGCGAAGAAGTAATTAGAGGCGCGAGAAAGTCTGAAGTTCCCCAGGTACTTCCATAAGCAGAAGCGGCGAGCCTTTGCTGCCTCCTGCCCGACCGCCCTTCCAATGGCTGCAACGCATTTCTAGGCTAATTAACGAGGGGGCGGAGCGATCAGCGCACCGCGTACGGTACCCAGCTGGCGGCTGGCACATGCTATCGTTCATAAAGTCATACACCCGTTTGCTTTGCTTCTTTTGTATACCTGTCTTCGTTACTTGCATTTGTTGCAGTGATGCGTCATCCAGTTCATCCGATGACGAAAGAAGAAGGAGGAGGAAAGCTCCACCTGTTGTAGTTATAGTGAGTTTTTCTTACTTCATAATTTTTTTTTGGAAATGCTTCGATGAATGCTTATGTAGCCGGCAAAATCTTCTCCAAAACTCCGTTTCAGAAGCGAGAAAAATGGGGCTACCTTGCATATAAGGAAGAGCGTTCGCCCGAAGGCTCTTACATTGGTAAATTTTTTTATCAACAGTTGAATCACGAGGGATAGTTGTTTTAGTGTATGACAAGCAATACGATCACGAGAACTTCAGTATGGATGTCATACCTAAAGGCCAGACAGTGGATTATCGGGCTCATTACTACACAGTCATCAATGGGAACTCTCGTTTAGATGAGGTGATTCTTTCAAGATATTTTTTCATCTGCTCTTCTAGCTGAGGTAGGTCATTAGCTTGGTTAGCAGAGTCCACTTCCACTCTCATCTTTCTTCGGCTCTTGATATCTGATGGGCGTCGCACGTTCGGACTCTGCTGACTGCGCACAGTAGTTGAGGTGAATTTATTGCTTTTCTTCCTGCTATCTATACCATATGCATTCTTTTTTCCCATATATTTCCGCTATAAAACATGTCCATCTTGGGATTAATGTAATGTTACTAGAAGGTTTTGCAAAGTCTAGTAGTTCTTAAGAGTATCAGTGCATTTGTTGATTCAAGAATGCTTTCGTTGTTCAATCATACGATAGGGTAACGGTGGTCGTACTGTAAGAGGTTTAAGTGGGTTTCTTGTAAATTTTAAATTCATAGAGCTGTGCAAAAGAGGATACACAAATATAGCGTAGTCATTATCTTTGCAACTCTTCATATATAGTCCAAAAGTTTGCAACTCTTTCCACTTTTATTGTTACTTTCCTCGATTGTTGGTCCGCGTATACCAATGGTGGTGGTTGATGGCTCAGAAAGTCAAGCACAGTTTGTCCAAAATAGGGATTCTGAGCGTTTTCTAGCTGCCAGATCTTTGATGTATATGGTACTGCGCGGTCGCAGTACTTCTCCACATTATCTGTAGCTGTATGTAATCACTCATATTAGTCAATATATGCTATAGCTAATCTGTCTCTTCAAGCTTTTCTTCGCAAAAGAACTGCGGGATGTCAAGGACAAGCGGAAACGGGCAGAAAGATATTTTGATGGAACTTTGCGGAAGCTGGATGATTCCAACGTGGAAAGAAAGTTTCGGAAGTTGCAGTCCATGTACGAGACCAACATGGACTACGTGGCTTTGTCTAAAACAAAACTGCAAGAATTCGAGTTTCTCGTAAGTTATTTGATCTGAGCGCGCGTTCTCGCGCAGTCTAAAAAATCATAGGTAAAATTCTGATTTGCCTGTTTTAGCACCAAATAGCTGAGCGTAATGCCATGGAAAAGGAGCGGGAGGCTTTGGAGATTGAAGTGGCTGTTTTTTGATCAAATCTTTGGTTCTTTACTTGCATTCATTTGTTGAGATTTAGTCATCGACACCCGCTCATGCTGTTCATCTTGAAACACAGAGGCGCTTAATTGCGACGGAGTTTGCCAACAATAAAAGGGATCCCGACGTTTTGGAGAGATTCCTCAAGATCAATGTACGCTAAAAAAAATGAGTTCTGCCTCACCGGATCTCTAGAATTTCAGGAAGAGCTGTTCGAGGCCAGTCGTGTTACGGGCTCAGCTTCCGATCGACGAGGTCTTGCTGAACGCCAAATCTCCATAATCGACCAGGTAGTCAATATTTCATTTTTAAAATACCGAAAGCGGTTCCCACCGGCTGCCTTCCGCGCTAATGAGATGAAAAAGGGAAGCGGATTAGCTGTCTTGAACTATTGGATAACGAAATCAAGGATGTTCTTCATGAATCCAACCAAACGAAAGTGGAGAAACTGATAAACTAGGAATGAATCTAGAAACAGATGGTTGTGTGCTATGGCGCGAGAGAGTTCTCTTCATCCGAGTCCAAAAAATGTGCAATCACAAGCTACAGCAGAATGAAACCCACTACATTCTTTTTGTGTAATGTGGATTATAGGCCATTGCTGCTAATCAGCGTGCCGTGGAGTTTCGGTTGAAAAGGCTTGAATATCTGAAGGAGCTACGTCCCAAGGAAGAATTGCTTGTTGAATGGGAAAAGGTTAGTTTCTTGGGTTGGCTGATCGTTGTTATAATATTTCTGTTTTGTTCTAGTTTCCGTGCTGTTTCATGCGAACTGTTTCCTTGTTTGCTTGCTTCAGACTTGTTTCCAGATCTTGAATGGTTTTGTCAATAATTGCTCGGTATGGGAGAAGTACTTGGACTACATACAGTACGATTCCGCAAATTACAGCAGACAAGTGATGGTGAGCTATACATCATTCATCAACACAAATTTGTTGCGCAGTCTGGGCAGGCAAACCTCTTCGGTCATGGGGTACCATATACTTTTGATATGGCGGATAAAATATGATAATTGCTCTTGAGATGTTTATGCCAAGCAATTGAAATGTAATGCTGTGTCGTCTTTTAAGGAGCAGTTTGACTCTTGGAAGTGAAATGTGTTGAAAAAAAGAGGCAAAGTACAAAATCATTTGATTCCTAGTGTCTTTTGTGCAACGAAACAACGTGTTTTAGGAATTTACTTCCGAACTTTTTTGCGAACGAGGGCATGCAGTCGTCCTCATTTCAGTAGTCATCACCTCTCTTGCTGCTTTGGATATTGTGCTGAGATTGTCTTTGGGGAGAAACGGGCACATATATGGCTCCGGCATCAAAGGCCTGGCCACTTTGCTCAAAAGCGCCCAAGAGCGCCCAAATTTCTCTAACCTCTCTTCACTTTATCTACTATCTTCACACGAGAAAGTGAAGAGAGGTTAGAGAAACTTGAGCGCTAGACGCTTGAGCGAAGTCTGGCCGGGGCCAAACAGTTTTGGTCATCTGTTGTGTCATTGAGACGAGTTGCATCTAGGCGTGATTACTCCTGATGGGAATCATGAACTGACTTTCAGGAAAGAGCCTTTGATCGTTGCTTTCGAAAACTAAATGCTATTCTCAGTGGAACTTTCAAGTAGGCTTTCGCATTGTGTGCTCTTTCTTGCATTCGTAGATAAGTTTTTAGATCTCACAAGCCAGAGCCAAATACCGCAGATTTTCTCGTGCATATGTATGTACGTCGATTATCGTGGTGGATGGAATGCGGTCAAACAAATCGAGCCATTGCCAGCATACAGGTTTGATTAGAAATTCACTGAAGCCTAAAGATTTTCTATTAGTGGCGCCATATACACGTTTTCCAACTGATGTGCGCACTGTTTGATCAATAATATGCTCCAAGGTCTCACGCCTACCTTCAGTACCATTCTTATCTGAAATCTCTTCAGGTTCGCATTATGGAGTGAATCACATTTTTATTCATTACCGAAAGGTTACGGTAGGAACTTTGCAGAGGATTCTAAGCTATAAAGAGGCACATGCTATAGAAAGGAAAGAAGCTAAAACCATTGCTAGCTTTGTGTATAAAATTCTTATTCACGAAATTCGTGCTTTAGAATGCTTCATTCGTAAGTTTTGTCGGTACTAGTATGTAGCAACTGTTGTTTTGATGTTTCAAAAAAGATCACACTAAAAGTTTTGAAGAGTATAATGTCGTGATTATGTAGTGAAATAATCATGAGTGAAAAGAGTGCTTTACCATTTTACACATTTTCTGTGAATTTCTTGCTTCTGTATGCTGGTAGTCCCGACCGTAATCCTAGAGTAACGAAGAGGGGTCGATAACTCGCTTTGTCTACTTCAAATGTAGGTTGAAATCAGCTCTACAGATGGAGTCAAAAAATTGAAAAACCACATCAGGATAAGGGATAACAGCGATCAAACAGTGTGCGCTTGTTTTGAACACTTTTTGTTATATGGAGGTGTTTTATGTGTGCCGTAAGTATGTTTTTGAAAAAGTCATTCGGGCCTAACGACCTCGGGGCTCTTATCTGTTCACTACCACATATAATAGTTTGTTTGTACCCGTGGATCTTCTAGTGCCGAATTTCTAGGCCACTTTCGAATACAACTTCCAAGTTCCGGAGTCTTTGCGCCACGCTCCAGAGGATAAGAAAGAAGAGGCATTTGCAGTTTTTTGGAACAGCGGTGTTCCTCGTTTTGGTGATGAAGAAGCTAAAGGTAGGTCTGCCGCTGTTTATTTGTTTCGTGTTGAAAGGTAATTTATTCAGGTTGGTTTAGCTTCCATGAAAATCGCGATGCGCAAGAAATGGACAGGTTGGAAGTGGTTGCGCGTGCTTTGCAAGAGCAAAAAACTCAAGAACTCGAGCAGAGGTAATCTGAAAGACGCGCGAAAGATTTGAACCGTTTGTCATTTGCAGAATAGCAGCATCTGAGGACGATCTGATTGTCAGCTGGGTAGAGATGGAACGCGAACTGGAATGCATTGAAAGTCGTCCTAGAAGAGCTCTTTCTGGTTCACTCGCAGGTGTAAGTATACTTGCTTTGTCATTATTATCACCAAGTCATTATTTTATCTCGCCTTCTATCTGTCTCTTCAAACTCCTCTCTCTTAAGCTTCTGACGGAATTTTTTCGTCTTATAGGCTGATGTATCACACATATCTTTTCCTCTTACAATAGGCTCTTCAAATCGTCCATGTCTTGTCACCACCGCGCTCAGGGGGACAGCCAACATTAATGATAGGTCGCGCTAGATGCATGCGTTGCGTAGATCAAATCTTTTTCAAAGTCTATGTTTACGCTGTAGTAGCATTTGAAAATTTGAAGAAAACGGTGGGAGCCTAATAAACCTCAATTTTCCCATATCCACTCTTTCTTCAAGTCAATGAAGAGTCTAAATCTTCAAAAAAGTACAAGCTTGTGTACGACTTGCTGACAACCGCAGATGTACATTATGATAATCTACAGATATCGTTCATCTTGGCATACACCTCCGACTTGAGCGATTACATACATGACTAGGATGGGCAATCCTATGCACAAATTCTTTATTCTTTCAAGAAATCAATGTATCTACAACACTTTGAAAAGCATAACTGGGGTGGCAAGTAGTCTGAATAGATTGCGTGCTCTCACTGCTCCTCACCCGCGCCCTGCGACAAGTTTGGGGACCCAGTGTTCGCAAAACTGATTAAGTTGTTTTATAACCCTTCGCACACGTGTACTAACACAGCGCGGAAATCAGATTTTTCACGTCATATACGATATGTATTAGGTTGTCCATTATATGTATTAGGTTGTCCACTATAGGTAAGCCATTCGCTCTATTTTGCTACCTCCAAAAAATTATATTAGGTTGTCCCGAAAGTTTTGTCCGTTTTTTCAACCTATCATAAAAACGCGTGGAACGAAGATAGGGAAACGCTCTAAGCACTATCCGACGCATCTTTTCCTTCTCTTTCTAACTATCATGCTTCCATGCCAATTAATCTTTTGTTCACTGAGATAAACGCCGAAATTTCGAACCCATGGTTTTTACTATGTCCAAATTTGGCAGTTTTTCACAATCTTTATTTTCGACTTTCGGAAAAGCTTTGGCAACAGTTAGATAGAGCAAACAAAGGGCAATATAATGCAATTTTGCGGCATCTATAGCCAGCCTTGAAAATTTTTTAGAATTATTTTTCTGATGCTATCAAATTCCACTTTTGGTGATGCCAAAAGCCAGAGATCATGAAACGGCACACAACTAAGGTGTTATTCGACGCAGCTTTTCCTCCTCTTTCCAGTGAGTGTATTTTCTCTCCAATTTGCGGGGTCTTTGGCGATAAAATTTTCGTAATTCTTGAATTTGACCCCACCCCAGCGTGTACACGTAAAATGCAAAATCTTATATTTCGAAGCGGTAAACGCTCATTTGCTTCGTAAAAATAGTGAATAATCGTAATCGGTTTTTGAAAGCTTCAAAATCCGATAATTTGTTAGTGTTCGAGGCGTTTCTGTATTTTAGAACTTCGCAAAAGTGAAGACTTTTGAAAAAAATTGTCTTCAAAAATATTGAAAACTCAGCTAGACATACCAAATAATTGCATTGCATTGCCCTTTGCTTACTCTATCTGAGAGCTATCAAAGGTCTTCCAAAAGTTGAAAATGAAGATTGTGAAAAATTGTCCAACTTGGACATAGTAAAAACTTCGGCGTTTATCTCACTGAGCAAAAGAGTAATCGGCATATGGGCTTGACAGTTAGAAAGAGGAGGAAAAGATGCGTCGGGTAGTGCTTAGAGCGTTTCCCTATCTTTGTTCCACGTATTTTTATGATAGGTTGAAAAAACGGACAAAACTTTCGGGACAACCTAATATAATTTTTTGGAGGTAGCAAAATAGAGCGAATGGCTTACCTATAGCCGTGGTCTTTTCAATGTTTTGGAAGTAGAAAAAAAAACATAATCATTGTGTAACCATTGACCATAATATTGATTTCTTGAATATCTGGTTTCAGATAGATTCGATTCACGCAATGAAGGAGGTTGCATATGGAGATCTTAGGATTCTCAAGAGCAATAACGCTATTTTTGTGCTTTCCCTTCTCCACGTTCTTGGGGCACGTTGTGGCACGGAATGGTGGAGCACCGCAGACAAGGTTGTTTCGTTTGGTTTTGGCCTTTTTCTACAAGTTAAATTCATCTGCGCATTCTGTTTTAGCCACTTCCTCGGTTGCCTACTTTTCGGCTGCTGGAAGAATGGAATCTGTTGCCTTCTGTTAGGAAGCTATATCCTATCCCCTCACCTGGAGCTCAGGAAATGGTTCTAAATATGTTACGTGCCGCCATTCACCTCCATCCAGATCTGAAATACATCGTATATCTGTTGGAAACGTATGTTATATTCGCATTACTTTGTAATTTGTGTTACCCTTATCATCATCCAAGCTTATTCTTTGATATTTCAGTAAGGCGTCCCAACTTGAATACCTTTACCACGATCGCCCAACTGGTGTATGTGTTGCTCACATGCGTGATTTTGTCAGAAGTATTGCCAAGGATTATCAGAGTGTTGTTGATATCAAAGATTTCGATCTGATCATTGCTGCATACGCTCTGAAGATGGTGAGTATCGGAATAAAAAAGAACGACTTCAACCCTTGAAAGCTCAGTTTTAGTTTGAACGCTGGGCTCGTGATGAGAAAGCCAACTCAGCATCAACTGAAGGCGGTGAGATCGCGAAAGACAAGAAAAAAAGGAAGGAAAAGAATTTCCTCCGATCTCACTATGTTGAACAGCTTTCTGCTTTCCTTTCAAACTCGAATGATGTCCCATTCGTGCAGCAAAGTCCGCGGAAGCTAGTTGTTTCACTTAGGATGTTACTTTGTTTAGTTCAGGTAATATTTCTCTGCTTTTGGTTTTGCGTTTACCACATTATTTGCCGCATTCTCGAGAAATGCAGGTAGTGCTTTCAGAATCTTCCTCATCACAGGGTTTTGGCTGAAATAACACGATTTTTCTTAAGGAAAAGTAAGGACGAAGAGGTAAGCTCTTTGAATCTTTGCTCATTTGAGATGAGTTCCTCTCATTGCTATTTGCAGTTTGTCTTATTTAGCAAGAGGCGGTAGATTATTCAATTAACGAGTTTTTGAGCTTAGGTGTCACCAACTGAGGCTTTGTCTGCCCTTGATGAGTGGAACAATATCTTTCGGACAGTGGAAAGATTCGATAAACCTGAAGTATGGGTCTCATCTTTTCTGTCTAATACTCACTTCAGCATCCAGAATGTGTTTCAGAAAGTGTCATGTTTTGGATCAGTGCGCGCTCTGTGCATTGCGCTACGAATGCATTTTGAGTATGCGAGAGGTGAGTTATAGAGGGTTTGGTATTTTACCTTGTGGGAAGGGGTTGAAGCGTACGCACCGCGCATAGTGTCTTCTAGGAAGGCTTCATACCGTTGACTTCTAGGAGTCCGCAAGCGCTTATGGGAGTCTATACCTGGCTCGAACACGGTGTGAAGCCGTACCTTCCTAGGTAGGGCGCTATACTGGGGGTCTTCCCTGCATGGTCGGATAAATTCAGCTAATAAGGGAAGGATACCAACATGATCTGGCAAACCAGAAAGAGATGTATATTATTGGAAGCATCTGCAAACGTTGACTCCAAATCTGCTTTCGGTTTCTGCGGAACAACTGTCCCGAAGAAGTTATGGGCGTTCAGAAGTCCAAATTTGTCAAGTTTTAAATGGCATAAAATTGATGAAAGCGTACTAAATACGTGAAAATGGGTTACTAGTTTTGTATTAAGTATACTGACTGTAAGGACGAAACACAGCCAGTGGAAGTTCGCTCGGTGTTTTTTAGAGCTTTTCGTTAATTTTAGTCCACTTTGAACAGGCAAATTTGGACTCAACGCTCATAACTTCTTTTGGAGAGTTGTTCCGCAGAAGCGGAAAGCAGATTTTGAATAACCGTTCAAAGGCGCATCTACTGATACATATTTCTTCTTGGTTGTTTGCCGTATTATGTTGGTGTCCCTTGATGGATAACTGTGTGAACATTCAATTTCATGCTTATGTGCTTTGTCATGCACCATTTTATACTGACAAATAAATTTGCAGCTTCGAAAACGTCAGATCACTGGCTGAAGGAATGCGATGCATTATACAAACTGGGTTTGAGCGCAGCGAATGATGATAGAGCCATGATTGTAGGAGCTTTTCTTGATGTACTTGAATACCATTGGGTGAGTCGTCAGTTCAGTTCAGCAAGGTTATGGCTATTCAGGTTTTTTCTTTCAGAAAAACTACCATACACATAAGGAAAAGTTGTTGTCGGTGTTTGAAGAAGGTCAAAAACTTATTCCTTACGATGGATCGCTCATTCGAAGGTAGGTCGAGAGCAATGACAGTCACAGGATTTCAGTTTGAGGGGCGGGGAGGAGGTCAAGATAAAAATAATTTTCCGAAGGAAGATGCATGAATAATGCTACACATTCCGAAAAATATGATTGTATGAATCCAATTTTGCGGACCCATAACTCCGATATTTTAGAAGAAGTAATATTTGTAAAATTTTTAATCAGTAACCAATTCTAGAGGGGACGAGTGGCGTAGTGGTATGAGGCGCCGCTTTTACCAGATCGGACACAGGTTCGATCCCCGCCCTTGGGCCAACCAAGCCTTCTACCCTCTGGGGCCGGTAGATTGGTACCAGAGTAATCTGGAAATAGGCTCGCACGCATACAATTGCCTCTTCAACTATGAAGTAGTGTGGCGCATGCCCGCATAGGGTATTGAAGACGCCGAGCCTTTATCCTTTCAATCAATTCTAGGAGAATTTTTTCAACATGCGTTTCCCCCCCCCCCCCCCCCCTGTCCCCTTCCCACTCCTCCGTCCGTCACTGGTAGAGGATTTTCGGATGAACCGAACTGTATCCTTGAAGCTGCAGAACTATTTCTCAAATAGTAGCGGAGCAACCACTGAGTCATAGGGTACAAGCTAGTGAACAGATCCCTTGAAACTGAAAAATTGCCTGAGTATGCACCGCTAAGTAGACATTCAGACACGCTGAGGGCTGATCTAGCTAGTGGTCACATCATGCTAAGCATGACGTCTTATTGTTAGTACTTACGAGAGGTCGCTGAGTACCAGAATAATCAGTTTAGGACAATTTATGTTGAAAACGCTTATATGGATGGATCTGGCAGTTTCAGCAATACATGGGAGCGGTAGTAAACTCTTCTAAGCGAAGATACATGGCTTAGTTACACCCCTCAAAACTGATACGTACAAAGCTGTCATTATTGTTGGGAGATTCTAACAATGAGCCCCGAGAATCTTTTCTTAAAAATTTTATATATTAGACTGTACATGTCATCGTTTTCTAGACGAATGGCGTGATCATAATGGTTGACGGCAGCGTATTGGCAAAGTGGGGGTGCCTTGGCGCTTCACAGCGCTGCTACAAACCCCTCCCCATACTTTCTTTCACCTGCAGATGATTGATAATAGGAAATATTCAAAAGCTTTTGTCAGCCAACCTCTTTTTTAAAATATCTCGGTTATACCTCAGGAAAGCGTTCCGAAAAAACTACTCTAACTTTTTTCGTTTCTGCTTTTCCCGATAAAATATTCCTTGGATTGCCATTGCTATCGGTACGTACAAATAAAAGATCGACCATCAGTCACCCACTCATCTCTCCGGTGGCAGACGGTCTAGATTGAATAGTATTAGTTTCAAGGCTCAGTACTGCGAGCTGAATACACTTGGTTGAGCTTATTCTTTTTTACCCTTGGGATAAAAGAAATCATCATGTTCTTTTATTGGACTACAAAAAATAAATCGCTTTTTGAAACAGAGTGTATGCGGCTAGCATTAAAAAGACACCTTCCGCAAGCAGTATTTAATTTCATCTCATGATGTATCCAGTATGGTTTTTAGGCGCATCAATCTTACGACAAGCTTGATGGAAAAATTCAGAATCGAACACATGTTTTCTAGTTCACCGTCTAGGAAAGGTAAGTGTTTTCTTCATATTTGCAAGGAGTATCTGAACATAAGTTTGTTACAGATCCCACACTTGACATGTACTCGTCTTTGGCTCGTCTTTATCTGCAAAAGAACAGGATCACAAAATTGTTTGTAAGTCACATTCTTGTGCTTTGTTCAACGTTCTATAATTTTTATTCAAGGAAGCTGGTGCACTGCCGAATTCTGATGTTTTTGCGCTTATCACGCGTGCAGAAGCATCTGCAAGACGGGATCCTGCTCTTTGGCGTTTAGCGATGGCTCAGGCGAGAAGCTCGCGATTTTTGAGCGAGGTACTGAGATGTTACGATGTTTTGATAAGCGAACATAAAACATGGCATCTTGTGTCTCTTTTAGACCCATGTCCTGGCCTCGGCTCAGTGCGGCTGGTCACGCAATCTACACATTGATTGCATTGCTCTTTGTGATAATACGAAGAAATGCAAGGAAATCATGTATGTTGTTTTGGCGTGGTTGTACATTCTGCGCATTTGTGATATTTTTCCAGGAGCCTTATGGAGGAACGCGGAGTTCATGTATTCAACGAATTAGATTATGTCGAGGAACTGAAAAAAAGTGATCCAATGGAGCTGTGATCATTTCACTTCGTTCCCTATGTTCTGGGACGTGTAGGACATTGACAGTATCTCGCGCTCGTCGGTACGGTGCGTCTTTGAAGGTCTCACATTTCATGTATCTAAGTAATTTTCGCAGTGATTGTGTGAGATTTGTTGAGAAAAATACATGCTTCGCCACATGAGGAAGTTGAACTTTATTTGCAAAGAAGATCTAATGTAGTAAACGTGGCTCCATTGACATCTTACAATCAGTCCTTCCATCCTATCAATTTCATCTTCATGGAGATAAACCAATTTGTGCCAGAAAGCGCTTAACAACTGCATTGGGCAACTACTGATTTGCCCACAATTTCTTGAGATTTCTGGTGCCTTTTTGCATATCTCTACTCAGCAAGCATTGATTTGTAAATGTTTGAACCTATTTCTTTCCAAATAAATAGTGCCATTTTGCCTTTTATTAAGATAGTCAGATACATAATAGCAATCTAGCAAGTGTCCTTCAAGGCCCCGGGCAATTCCAATCGCGACACGATTTGGCAATTTTTCAGTTGTTCATAAACCATTCTAGGCGCATTGAATGTACAGAAAATAGTTTTTTTTTATTGATCTGCGAGTATGGGCTTTGTGGTCTGTGAGTGTTGCATTTGAAGACATTTGTTAAATTGCTAAATCGCTTCTTGATTGAAGTTGCGTGAAGCGTGCCCGGAGCCCAGTGCTTATGTGATTAAGGTCTTTTTGCTGCTTTTCTTATGATCTTTTATATGGTCGCTGTTTTCTTTTTTTTGCATTGAATTTGCGTTGTATCATATTAGAATGCATTATGTCCTGCTTTTTTAATAAATGAATTGCATTTCCTATACAGTCAAGTTATACTGTTCGTTATCAGCATTACTTGAGCCTTTGCTTGAATTAGAGGTTAGTTTTCAAAAAAAATATATCTTTCTCTATCGGTATACAGATGTCGTCCGGCTTTGACACAGCACTGAACATCGGTGGTACCACGCAAGAATCGCAAGGCTTTAGCTTGCATATGTTCAGGTGAGAATTTTGCTAGCCTGAATGCGACAAAGTGATCGAATTTAGCAAGCCAACGATAGTCTTGGCCCACGTTGCTTTCAAAGGGGCAGCGTTGGCTTACTACTTCCTCGCCAACTGGCTGTCATCTTCCTTTATTGTTCAATTTCTCGTAATTGTAAGTGCTTTCATGCCTTATTGACTCAAAGAGTGGTCTGCTTTAGCTGACTCTTCTTTCTATGGACTTCTGGACGGTTAAGAATATCACTGGGAGATTGCTTGTCGGTTTGCGATGGTGGAATTTTGTTGACGAAAATGGCAACAACCACTGGAAGTTCGAAAGTGCTAAGGTACTTGTTTACTTATCTCACTTCTTATATCACTTGCTGCTTGCTAGGACACTTCTCGTTTTCCCGTTCTTGATCGGCGTGCTTTTTGGATTGGTCTTGTACTAGGCCCTCTTATGTGGCTGTTCTTCGTCACCATGGCATTCTTCACATTCAAGGTATCTAAACCTGTTGGTTTGTTATCGCAAGATTAACTACCGTGTTTTTAGTGGGAGTGGATGATCATTGCTCTTTTGGGCTTGGCTATGAATTCGGCTAATCTTTACGGTTACTTGCGGTGTCGATGGTCGGACACAACACAGTTTACAAATTACATATCCAAGTGGGCTTTCCTATCGGTAAGTATGCTTTACTTTCGTGGTTGGCCCATTTTGTATTCTTAGGCCTCAGTGGTGGTGTTTTTTTGTCAATTCAGAAGTTGTGTTTTTCTAACACATACCGGATGTCATGAAAATGTAGCATACGGGCGATCTATATCATTAACTCTGCTCGAACAACTTTCGCGCATCTCTTGGTAACGAGTAGGGCTGGGTTGAACAAAAATCTGCAGTATGAATCGAATTACACATCCCTCTTCACTGCTGTAGAATCAAAGACAGGGGCAATAGTCAGTTGATCAGTTGATATTTCAGATAAATCAGACTAATATTGATTTCATTATGAAATTTTTAAATGGTGGAAAAATCGCCGTCACGGTTCTGTGGAAACTTTTGAACTGAAGATTGCAGTGAATCGAAAACCTCCAATGAATCCAGACCTGTGGCCGGATTTATCAGCGAACCCTGAGGGTTACCACTACCCTCAAAAATAGGTTTTACCCTCAGGGCTCGTTGGTCATAATCATCGACGAACCCTTTAGAGTAAGGTTTACCCCGGAAAGCGATAAACCCTTATTCAACGAAACTTGAGGATAAATCCTATCCTTGAGCGTAAACCTTACCCTCAAAAGCGATCGACCCGTATTTACGAACGTGGCTCATCAAGACAAGTTTAATTCTAGCATTGAGCAAGATACTTTCGTACAAACACCAAGTGATCTCTCGATGCACCACTCATTCCTAGTTTTTTGACAGCAAACTTAACCATAGTTACAACTATCTCAAACATCCTATTGCCTCTTTTCATGTTTTCCTTCAATGCTATCATCCGTATTATAGTCGGCCGAGTCGTTACATCAACAGATTTATCCTTGAATAAAGTTCATGTCCATTTAAGGGCTTTGATACGGTGAGCTTAAAGGCACCCTAAGTTGACGGTGTTGAGCTTTTAGCAGCATATAATAGTAGGGCCCCCTATCAATCCAGTGCCCAAATCGCGGCGCAAAATGCTGCCTCGGAAACGAGAAAATCGCTCTAGAATAGGGAAGATGCACGTGGACTCCCATCCATGCCCGCCCCTCCCCATCCACGCCCGCCCACTATACTTGGGACCGAATCGAATAATTATTCGATCATTTGAATAAATCATTCGAATGCGAATGATTCGAAAAATCGAATATTCGAAAATCTGAGATTTCGAATAAAATTCGAAAGTCGAATATTCGAAATTTTCAGATTTCGAATATATTCGATAGTCGAATATTCGAAAATCTTCATTTTCGAATATTATTCGAAAGTCGAATATTCGAAAATCTCAACTTTCGAATATTATTCGGTAGTCGAATACTCGAGGGTCATTCATTCGATCATTCGATGTCCATCAAATATTCGAATATTCGTTGATCACCGAATATTCGGAAATTCGATAAGAATTGACTATTCGAAAATTCGATAAGCACCGAGTATTTGAAAATTCGGTTTGCAAAGCGTATACGGGGTGTCTTAAAAGTATCTACACACCGTTTAATCGCTAATACCTCTCAAAGTCTTTTGCCAGTTTCTGGGTAACATCCAGTAGGAATGGCTTCAGCTTATAAATACAGCAGAAAGCGAATCACCCATGTTTTTCTTATTATGTGTTATCACGGTAGGAAATTCCAGCATATAGACCAACTGCAAAATAAGACATTAAAAAAATTGTCCCCAAAAAAGGTCCAAAATCTGTGCAGCAGTGTTTTTACGTATGCTGATTTTACTACGCACGAGTTTTTAAGCTTTTCAAATAGCAATCACATTTTTGAGAGGCATTGCAAAAAACTTGTTACGGTATACCTGGAGTGAGTTTTGGAAAAAGCATTACGGTTGAGTGCAAATTCTACATAAAGCGAGTGTCTTTAACAGTCTAATGCAAGACCTTCGGCCCTTTTGGTTCTTTTTCTTGGGGAAATGGCTCTTGATGTTTCAAAACCCGCTTCAATCTTAAGGTAACTTGATAACAATGAAAAGCGATTGATAAGTCGCCTCATACTCTAAGTTGATGTCAGCCTACAGATCTACATACTCTTGGGACCGCTGTATATCCAATCGCAACTCTCAGTGAGGGTATATAATCTTCTTTGAAGTACGAAAAATCTCTTCATAACCGTCACCAGGAATAGCTTTTGGGTAAGTCTCTTCACGTCACGACTAAACCGTTTTTCCATCGTAAATTGTAACATAAGAAAGTGACCATTCTTAACATTTGGATGAAACAATTTATTCTTAGATGTTTTATACTTTCATAGGCAGTCTCAATGATGTAAATTACTCGATCAGTATTCGAAAATCGAATGATATTCGAAAATCAAATAACATTCGAGGACCGAATGATATTCGAAATTCGAATAACGAATGGTATTCGATATTCGAATATTATTCGATTCGAAATTTTCATTTTCGAATAATATTTGATAATCGAATATTCGAAATTTCCGATTTTCGAATAATATTCGAAAGTCGAATATTCGAAATTTTCGATTTTCGAATAATATTCGATAGTCGAATATTCGAGAATTTCGATTTTCGAATGTTATTCGATATTCGAATATTCGAGATTTTCAATTTTCGAATATATTCGAATATTCGAAAAAAATTTCGAATTTCCCCAAGTATACCGCCCACCCGTGCGCGCCCAGCCAAAAACACCGTTTCGGAAAGCCGCCTGAGGGTCCTCGGAATGGGGATTATCGGGGTTTTCGCGGATTCTCGACTTCATGATCGGAATTAGGGACACGAGAAGGCTCCGGAACTATCAAAACATGGAAGTCGAGAATCTGGGTGAACGGGTGCCTTTGAGCTCAGGAGCTCAGAAAGTCTTCCGTAATATGAAAATTCCTCATTTAGATCTTATTCAGCCAATATACT
Organism: Cylicocyclus nassatus; assembly: GCA_958299035.1. NCBI lineage: Eukaryota > Metazoa > Nematoda > Chromadorea > Rhabditida > Strongylidae > Cylicocyclus > Cylicocyclus nassatus. The sequence goes on from CATQJL010000305.1 coordinate 42,873,273, forward strand.
GGTTCAGTAAATGATTTGATACATGATCGAACTATCACAGCTCAACAAGGTAAACTTGAAGCTGACCAGCAAAATATTAGGTTGTCCGGAAATTAATGTCCGTTTTGAATTTCAACCGCAATAGGTCTTACACTTCTCATTTCTGAATAGGTTGCAAGATACCATTCGATAGAGTAAAGCAAGCTCTACGGGATGGTGATCATATTGTAACAGCTCATTAACCTTTAGTTCCGAGCCAAAAACTAAAATGAATCAGCTGCAAGAAAAGTTGAAAAAAAATCGTAACTCAGTTCATAAAAATCCTACAAAAATCCTAACTTGCTCACGTAGAGACTATCCACATAAGATATCTATTTACGCCGTTGTCGTCTTTTTTCACCTTTTACGAATAAAGAAAACTCAAATTTTCGTACATTTGCCAAAGTGATGCTGTGCCGTCCCCACGTGAGTAGTTATATACAACAAACCTGTAGAAGTACAGACGTAAATTTTCAGCTCTCTACAAGCTTTGGTTCTCCAGAAATATTGAATTTGGTTTTCCCTACTGTGGTTCCAAGCCAAAATTCAAATTTCTCGAGGATTAAAGGCACCGTCCATCCAAAATGGAGGTTGGCGAGAGTATGATGGCATACTAGTGTGGGCCCCCACACTAGGCAAACCCCCAAGCTTCGCCGCAAAAGACTGGAGCGAGAAATCCGCTCCGGAAGTAGAAAAGTAGGCGGGGCGACCTCGGTCGCCCCGCCCACTTGCATGCTTTATCGCGCCTGTGCTTGTTGCACAGGTTCTCGAAACAGGGATTTTTGGGGTTTCGCGGACTTTCGACTTCATATTCGGAATCAGGGCTTCCAGAAGGCCTGAAAGCGACAAAAACATTGAATTCGAGATTTTGGGTGGACGGTGCCTTTAAAGCTGGTGGAGAGCTGGAAATTTACGTTTTTAACAATACAACTATTCATGTGAGGACTGCACCGCTTCACTTTGGAAAATGCACGAAAATTTCCGTTTTCTTGATTTGTAAAAGGTGAAAAAAGACGGCAGCAGCGTAAATAGATGTATTATGTGGACAGTCTCTACGTGAGCAAGTTAGGATTTCTGTAGGATTTTTATGAACTGAGTTATGATTTTTCTCAATTTTTCGTGCAGCTGAATCATTTAAGTTTTCGGCTCAAAACTAAAGGTTAATGAGAGTAAAAATAAGATCACCATCCTGTAGAGCTTTTGCTCTATCGAATAACCTTGTAAGTTATTTAAAAATGAGAAGTATATGACTTATTGCGGTTGAAATTCAAAACAGACATTAATTTCCGGACAACCTAATACTAAAAAAATCCTAGTTTTTGTTATATAATTAGACGATACGAAAAGAGGACTTAGGGAATATGAGATATCAGTATTTAGAAACATTAAGAAATATGTGTTTTGTCAAAACAGTATTGTGTAGACTTAACCTTACTTTATGCTATGTTAAATCTAACCTGATGAGCCACGTTCGTGAATACGGGAATCGCTAGGGTATGGTTTACTCTCAGAGTGGATGATGGTTGATGAATACAGGTTAATCGCTTTTCTGGGTAAGGTCTACCTCAAGGACAGGTTTAACTCTTGAGGTTAAACCTAGCCTGTGCTTTGAGAATACGGGTAGAGTTCGTTGACGAATACGGCCACTATAGTAATATATGCTTTGGCGGAATACTCTTGCAGTTTTTATTGCAATACTATGGTAATGAAGAGGGACCACTTATATGTTCTCTTTTGTGACACTGAGTTGAAGCCAGCCCTACTATACAGTATTTGAGTTTCGCAAAAGCTTTTTAAAAAGAAAGTCTTTAGCAGTCTAACGTTTAAACTATTTTTTGGAACACTCTGCAGTGTGATTAACAAAATCCTTTGAACTCACAACTTCAATGCACCTCGCTTTCAGGTGCTTCGTCGACAAAATCCGTCAGGTGCCGATACTATGCAACAGACCATATAATTTGGAGGAAACTCGATCTTACTATAACATAATCATATGCATGTGTATCAACATGAATTATCAATATCACCTCCAGGGTTTCAGATTGGTTTTGCTTTAAAGACTAATATTTTTTGTCGTAAAATTAAAGACTAATATCTTTTGTCGTAAAATGTCTTAGAAATTTGGGACAATAAACGGTTTCGTTTTGACGGGATTCTTTGGGAGAACTACATAGTAGAGCATGGCCGGAACTGGATATCTTCTAAGCTATAAGCTGCTGCAAGACGAAGGCGCAATATCTTCTGGCGCTTTTTTAGCCGCGGAGTGCATGAGGCGCAGGATTTGTAAACGGTGAAGGTACGCGCGTCATGTTCGCGTCCGCTCAACTAATACTGCTTTTGCGCCTTTGTCATGCAGTAGCCTTTACGGTTGGAGTTGCTTTACTTACGAGTTCTCATGAGGCAAGATCATAGGGAAGCCACACTCACAAGCAGGAACCTGTCTTGGCACTTAACCAAGCCCAGGGCATGTGGCTTCAGCCTCACCAGACTTTGCCAAAAACTTCACGACAGACCTAGGAAGCTCAGATTAGTTTTGTTAGAAATGGGAAAAATGACCAAGGCTACGGGAAGATCAATTTAGAGGGGTCTCAAGAAAAAAAAGAATACCTTTGTTATCAAGAAATGGAGATAGATCTAATTTTGATTAAGTTCAAGCATTCAGTGGTAGTTAGCTTGATCAGATTAGTTTTGGTAGAAATGGGGAAAATGAACAAGGCTGGAGGAAGATCAATTTGGTATCGTACTGCAAGGATCATATCGCCATTTAAAAAAGCTGATTTTTTTGGAGAAGTTCCTGATCGTGTCGATCAAAATATTTAGTCGGTGGTTTGAGCACTCCATCTGTATACACGGAGATCAGAAGACAATTTAGTCGAAGAAATGATTGGTACTACTGATCTCACTCACGGAAATATTAAGTTGGCCCAGAAATTTGTTTGCATCATTTTTTGAAAATTCGCAATTTTGCTTTCTGCATGGATTTGTCTGTACTAACTTTGTTGAAATCGGGAAATCGTTTAGTTTCTAGTGATAACTTTTTTGCATTCTGTCAAGCACAGATCGCAGAGTAAATGCAAGAGGAAGATCACTTAAGTTTCGGTGATATCAAGCAAGCTCTCAAAAGTCCAAAAACGTTACAAAAATACCGAAACAACATTATCATAGGCTTCATTATTTCCTCTTTCCTGCGAAGCAAAAATTGTGCTGGTGGACCTAAAAAGTTATGTTTTTTGAGAGAAACTCTCCGTGTTTTCACGAAAATGAAATTGCTTTCGATCAGCATGAATTTTATTCAGCTAGAAAGATGAGGTCATGAAACTTAGGTTTATGACTGTTTCGATCCCGCTCTGATGCTTTTGGACTTTTCTAGGCTTGCTAAAAAAATGCCATTTTTAAGTAATGATTTTCATTTGCTTCCAACTCTAGAACTAACTCATTTTGATTTCAGGCGAAGGTACTGCTTGCTCAGATGTTTGCTTTCAAACAAACATACTTGTAAATTTTTTCGTGCAGCAGCTTAAAAATTCCAATCTTGATCGAATTTCTTCACATTTTTCTCACTCTAGAATTTTCTCATACTAATTTACGACAGAGGCAATCTGTAAAGAACATGACTTCTTTTTTCAAAACAAATGACTCAGATCTATCATCCACTCCACGTTTCGTGTAGAGGCGGGATTTCGCCAACTCAAAGCGTGGCGTTTCTTGATAGCGAGGGAGTATGAAAGACAATGCTATGACGTGGAGGTTCAACAAGTTCACCCTAAAAATAGGGGAAGTCCGCAACCCACCTCTACACGAATCGTGGCGACGATCATACATGGAAACAAAAAATTTCGAAAAATTTGAATAAGCTATGCAAAAAAAGTTTCCCCGCGGGCGTGACTACGTCACGCCTCTTTTGCTTGAGATTTTGAGACATAGGCCCTCAAAATCTCGTCGGAAACAGCCCAAGACCTTTATTCAAGGGCTTAGTTAACTTCATGCCCCTCCATTCAAAAAAAAAGTCCCTTCATTTCCCCCCCCCCCCCCCCCACCCCATCCAAAAATATTCGCTCGCGCCACTAGATTTATCGAAGAACATAGAAATCGCTTGAGAATCATCTGTATCCGAACTTTTCTGCACCTCTTTTTCCCAGAAAAATTTTCTGTACTGTCAAAGGGACATTTGATTTACTCATCATCAATATACAGAAGCGATCCGTCGGAGAAAAGCTATGTCGCTGCATGGAAAATACCCGTGCGCAATTAGGTACAATAATCGTTTTTTTCCAAAAGTAGTCTCATATGTACAAATATCAACAACATGAAACAGGAATGTAAGTATGGCACGGGCGGAAACAACAACCTACACATGGAGTTAAAGGTTCTATTAGATGTTGGCATCACGTTTGTGAGACCATCACGTAGCAAAAATACTGTAGAGTTCTAACTTGTGTAACTAATACTGAGACCGTAAAAATTAGTCAGAGGATCAAGACCTTATAATGGCCGGCTAAGGGTTGTTTACGTGTTTTTGTGTGTGTGTCTGTGTGTGTTAGTCTGTTACGAAATTCGTAAAGCGTCTTCCAGCCAGTGCTCTAAGCCCAAATTCTGCGTAGCGCATGCTCCCTTCATGAAAGTCTAACATGCAAAAGAGTAGATTGGTTGAGTGGATCCCTCAGAAACTGCGCGCCAGACGGATCCACCTGGCTTCTGTCCCGCAAAATTGGGTCCGTATCACCACTTTTTGCGAAGTCTTGGGTGTGTTTGGTTAGCAAATGTGCAAGCGATGGACTTTAGCCCGAAAAGTGGTCAAAAGTTTACTACATAACGAAAACGGCGCCAAAAAGAATTGGTTGCGTTAATGGTCAATTTGCCAAGGTTCTAGCCAAGCATTTCAGAAGATTTTCGCACAGAGATGTAGCTCACTATTACTACTGCCTTTATAGCGACTACCAAGCCATGACAAATTCAAAAACCTATTCAAATTTGCGTTTGTCTTCCTGTGAAAAGTTTCATCCACGCGAAATCACCGATCTCAGGTGAAAAAGCTTTTTAAATGAGTAGTTGTTTACATTTCATTCGTGTTAGTCGGCATAGCGCGGTGAGTTCCAGTGCCACAATTCTAGGAGAATGAGTAAGACACATAGATAGTAGGGCCAGTGCGAGCCTCTGCGAAGCAGAGGTGACGCATTGGTCAAATAACGGGATTGTAGATACATGTATAGCCAATTATCATCATCAAAAAAGTATCTGGCATGGCAGAGGCAGTGCGATGGACCGCAAGTCGAAGAGTGGAAATTCAAATTTTTCAGGCCCAAGCGTGTTGTATGTAGAAATTTCATCAAAGTAGGAAACAAATAATTGTTTTGAGAGCTGAATTGTCTGCACACTTCACGCTTATAATCAGAAGTGCGTGAGATACGAAACAAGGAAAAAGGTTCTTGGGTATCAAGCGGAAGCGAGTGGAAGGAGCGGCAGCACCTCCGCAAGAACAACGGAGGGGCACCGAGCAAGCCGAGGATGGCCGACCAAGGAAGTAGGGCGAGCAGGAGCAAGGGGACCGAGGTGCCCACAGAGAACCAAGGAGCAAGAGCGCAGAGGGGCGGAGCAAGAACCCAAAAGTCCGCAGGAGAACACCCCCCCCCCCCCTCCAACAACCCGAACGCGGCCACAAAAAACAGCAAAATCTCCCCCAAACCACGTCCCACCTTAACCAACCCAACCAACATCCGCATGTATGTCCTCGCGCCCGCCGTCGCCCCGGCCCCACCCACAGAATCAATCCACTCTGTCCCAGCCGCCATAGCACCACCGTCCTGCACGGAGAGGGAACCGAACCCGCAATACCAGCCCGCTAGTCCAATGCGCAATCCAATCGACCATTCACCAAATACCTGGTCAGTGTTCTTGATTGTTATCTAGCTTTTGGCTTTCTTGCTCGCAAAACAGATTCATACTGTTTGTAGTTCCCGAACATCCTATCTGACACATCTGAGTCAATCGCTTTATCTACTGAACATACGCGCACAGCTCCACGCGCCTTATCGCTCATATTAAATAACTTTATCTAAATGGGATGAATTATTTAGCTGATGTCAAAAGCCTTAACTACTTCTTACTAGCCGTGCCTCACGTCTTACTTATTATACTGCATGAGCGCAAACATTTTTTTCTACTTGTAATGGGCTGGCTCAAAAATTTAGGAATTTAGTACTTTGCATTTTTGTGCACAATCAGTTCAAACGCCAAATTGGCGTGAATACGAATTCGGTTTTGTTGCGGTTATGATTTAGCTGCCATCTTCATGCAGGTCCTTTCGAGGAATCGAGCATCTCTTTCAATGTATTATATATACTGAGCGCAGCTAGGAATGAAGTAATCTTGGTAAACTTTTCAAATGACAATACCAGAAACTTTTGAAGGGGATTTTGCATTCAATAGTGTATATCAGAACATGTTAGTACATATAGGCTGCTGCATGACGAAGGCGCAATATCTTCGGGCGTCAACGCGGCTTTATTAGCCGCAGAGCGCGTGAGGCGCTGGATTCATAACGGTGAGGATACGCGCGCGCCGCGTTCGCGTCCGCTCAAGTGATACTGCTTCTGCGCCTTCGTCATGCAGTGGCCTTTACAAAGAATATTAGGCTGTCTCAAAAGTAAACCGTATTTCTATAATCAAATTGTTTTTGTTTTCCTAGCATGACTAGAGTACCATTCGATAGAGCGAAGCAAGCTCTACGAGATGACAAACAAAGATCCGTCTAGTTGTGATCCAGGTAAAACTTAGACCCAAAAATCAAAGATTTTCAACAACAAAAATCGGATCTCCTTCCAAGGGATTCCTACGGATCTACTTGTTCATTATATAATGGACACATAGCAGTAACCAAAACTGTATATGTTGAATTTTTCCGGAGGTTTTGAATTTAAACTTGGTATTTCTCGATTACCAAAGCAGAAACAAGGGTAAAATTGTAAGGTTATACTTAGTAAGGCTTTCAGTATACACTGACACATGTGGGAGGGGAGGGGCGGAGTTTGCTTATTTTAAACTAACTCTTTTTCCGCTTTCTAAGGGCGGGAGAAATCGGTAAAGGCATATTTGAGTACTGTTATGTGTCTGCTCTATAATGGCCATGTTTGAGGTCCCTAGGATTTTTTTCGTAGAAATCCAATTTTCAGGTGGTAAATTTTTTTCGATTTTTACTCCAAACTTAACCTGGATTATGAGCTAGGCTCGTCTTTGGTGATCATTTTGTAGAGCTTGCTTCGCTCTATCGATTGATACCATAAGTCTACTAGAAAAACGAAAGCAGTTTGATTAATTTAGAAATGTTTACTTTTAGGACAACCTAATAGAAGGCATTTTTAACTACATTAAGTATGAGCATGAACTAATGTGAGTGAAAACGTGACAAATTTCCATTTCACGGCCTCGTGCTACTTGTTAAGCCACCTGTTGTAGCCTATGAAGAAAAACATGTTTTCCTTACCTCACTAATTCTGACCCCTTTTTACCATTTCAAATCCTAGAAACTAGCCCCTAGGCCTTGACTTTACCACTCTGCTTAGTTAACTACAGCTCCTATTACTGAATGGTGGCAATCCCGTTTTGAGAATACGCTGGTACACATCAAATATATGCCGCTAAAGCAGACAATGCTCTTCTAATGCGTGTTTAGTGTTCTGTTCTGTTTCTTTCTCAGTTCTGATTTTTTTGTATGAGCACCGGTAGGGTGTCATGATCTGCGAAGTCAATGGAGACGTTTCCAGTAGTGTGGGGCCACCACCTCAAAGCTCTGCGCCAGCGGCTTCGAAGCAACAATATGCGCCGGATGATTACGCTAGGCATATTACATGGAGCTTATAAAAATTTTAGCGAGGCCTTAACAGTGTTTATCAGTTAGTGAATAAATTAATTACAGGAGTTATCCACAGAAAAACAGGCAGTTCAGCATACTCCTGGGAATGAATAGAGATATTATGTATGGAGAAGGGACATATTTCAGAACTTGCTCGACAAATGAAAAGCAAAAGTGAGATCATTGAGAGAAGTTTCAGAGAATCCAGCAACAGATTTGAAGTAATCCCATGTTTCCGTATGTTCAGGTGAGTAATGTCGCCAACGAAACAGCTCAGCCATGGTAGCTGGCTAAAAGTAGTACGGCTTTATCGTTACTTATTAACGAAGACCATACCTCATCTACTACCGATGAGGCGGATGAATCAGTTGCTTTGAATTCTTGTTCGTTCCTTTCAAAATCGTCTTCTTCGCACTTTTCATGAACAAACAGGGATTCTTCATTTTCTGAAAACGGCTCTTCCGAGAGAAAGAAATTTTGCAGGCATGAGGTGAGGTCAACTGAATTCATTTTGTTCTCAAGAAATTTACCATCGCAAGCTTCCTCTTCCATTTCGGTCAAAAGTAAACCCATTCCTCCACACTGACAGTTGAGCAGCTCATGAGTCTCGCATAGACTCTCCTTGACACTGAATATATCTTCAAGATCCTCGTCAAGGAATGTCGATTTTGCTGTAAAAAACGCAAATGAAGTAAATAACGAAAATAAAAAAAGTCAACTGATGTATTACATGATTGGTCATTGAGACTTATGATTGAAGACAGTCCCGTTTTCTTCACTTGCCTTTGGAGAATTTTTTCATCAATAGTACCCTGAATCAGTGGACTCTTGAGTTATATTCCCATATCCTTATACTGCGTGACCTTACCGCAGTCACCAGTCTGTATATATGACAAGGTCTGGTCTGTCCATCTCTCCAGATTCTTGCCATGGCTTGAAGATCCGAGGCTGGGTTCCAGTCGGAATCGAAGAGTATGAGTCTGGACGCGCCAATAAGGTTTAGCCCAACACCTCCTGAAGCGCAGTATGGTCACTTTCGTAATAAAGAGGACCACCTTATTTGTCCAGAAAAAGCGACTGTGTGCGAAAGAAGCAAGCAGTCACAGAATCAATAGGGCAAAAAGGAGTGAAAAACTTTGGCTGTCTCCATAAGGACAGAAACAATTTATTTTATCAAGTTGAATCGCTTTGTGAAAGCTTTTTGAAGATGTTAACTGGTTTAACAATAAGGCTTCGGAATGAATTTTCAATACGAGAAAAAAAAGAATTCTGCTGTAAGCTGTAGGCGCAAAATCGATCCGAATGCCTACTCTCATTGGTCTATCTTGAATGCTCGAAAAAAACATTACCTGCTTTTGTACTGAGTAAAAATACATTTTCCGGATCGCGTTCTGCATTAAATTTTGTGACGAGCGCATGCCGATCAGAAACGGGTGTTTGTCCATCTAATCTGATAACACATAAACCAAGCGAAGAACATAGTGAAGCAAGCATGTCCAGTGTCTAAATCAGTACAATGAGCCAATGATAAGATTTACGCAAAATTCCTGCAAGGCCTCGGACAGAGATCACGCGATTTGATCGTCGCAATTTAATCGCCGCGATTTTCATTCATTTTCACTTTACATTCAAAAATTTCGAGCTGAAAAGTACCACAACCAAATGCAAGCTGATCGGCATGCAATGAACTCGTAACACTTGTCTAGTAGCGATTGAAACGCGACGATCAAATTGCGTGAACTCTGTCCGAGGCCCAAAGCAGTTTTTGAAAAACCTTAGTAAAATTCGAAACTACTACGGCACACTCTCCATTCTGACGAAAACTAGCCATCATTTCCACGAAGACAGCCAACTTGCCTGTAATTATATATTTCGGTAACAATTATTGATTTTAATTATTCTTATTTGTCTTACGAATAATTTTTTTACAGTCCTTGAACAGGATTTGGAAAAAAAAATTTCGTAAGAGGAACTCGCAAGCATGCAGCCGTCATGATATGCATTTATTAAAAACTACAATTTCTTGGAACTCTCATAGTAGAAAAAGAGAACAAGTCTAAATCAGTTAAAAAGACCACTTGTGTATGATGCTGAATTTTTGAGGTTACGATAAGAATTTCCATTGTCGATCCAATTGTACGGGTAAAAGCCGTAATTAAGTGATGCTTGATACTATAGAAACATGTGATATCGATCACCTGAATCTGCCAACCTCGCTGGTCGTTCACCGTAATTTTTCGGAAAAGCAGATAGCAGAGGTGAATAATCAACACGGCAATTCTGGAACATATAATGTCCTCGAAGCACCGTAATCTATATCAGCACCTCAGTGACATTCTTTGATAACTTCTTGTAGAGTATAGCTGGGTGATTTGCCGTCTTTCGCATCATGTCGATCAGCACCAGCGGCTCACCAGTGATATGCATGCAAATGGCGTTGAGGACGCATTTTTGAACAGTGGATGGAGCACAGAAAAGGATGTAATCATCTGAAGTTGAACCCTATAAGCAAAAGTGCTGATGCTAGATATGGAAAGGTTACTTTTAACTGGAAGGTGAGCATTGTTGATTTCAGCTGTTCGTCTCAAAACGCAATCGGCGATCATTGCGCTCCATTCTTCATCCTAAAAATATTATAAAAATTTTGTGCACATATTTACTAAAGGCTTGATTTGCAAAGCCACCCTATTGTCGGTGATGTCCAAACTTCAAATATATTCAGCAATCCCGCCGCTATCGTATATAAATGTACAGAATACCTCTTTCCTGCATCTAGCTTTAAATTCAGCCAAACTGCCAAACTTTGTAGGTCTTATAAAATCTAGAAGAGAATAGAATTCTTCAACATCATTCTGAAGTGGAGTCCCAGTGAGGAGAAGTCGGCGAGTCACAGCCAAAGAATCTAGCTGAAAAAGCCTCTGCATAAAGATATAGCCCGCTCAAATAGGCGCTTCTAAGTTACCTCAATCTATATATCTCTTTTTGTTTCTATTTCCATACCGAGGAAATTTTTCCTTTAATGCCAACGTGGGTCCTAGGCCTCTTCAAGTTTTACGGTTCTTCGCTCAACACTTAAGTCAAAAACGCTCCAATTCAAAAGGCAACATACTTTCCATTCTTCATACTCTATAAGCACGGAGGCGAACAAAATCTTCTTGAATCGGGGAAAAGAGGGAGCGGAGAGGGATATGACTACACTCTTTGATTTTTTTAATATGAAACCTTTCAAATTACTCGCTAGCTTACTACCATATTTCGCAGAAGAATTTGAGTTCAAAACAGAAAGTTGTAACTTCTTTCTACAAAGGTTCTGCCAGGGCTGGGCACGAGCTGGCACCAGGGAAATTTCAAAACGAAGTCCCGTTTGATATTGAAAATTTTGTACGAAGTCCCTTTTGCGCTGTTTTGAAATCCCGCATCATTTTTATATTATTGTAAAATGTAGTAGTGTTTTCATGCATTTCTTTTCACGAAAGGACTTTTCACAGCTTTCTGAGCTTTAAGTGGACGAATCACATCTTGAGAAGCAGAAAAAGCCGATTTTTCGACTGCGGAGCAGACCGAGTGGTTTTCAAATTGCTATAAAACGCTGAAAAGAGAACATTATGAAACTGTTTCTTCTCCGCATGTAATCTTTTACAGTGTAGATACATTTTATGTAAAAAAGTATGAGAACTTATGTGAGCAAAGTGTCGGTGCCAGCTCAGCTGGCACCCAGCTGGCACGGTGCCAGCTAATTCAGATAGAAGTTCGGCACAGCTTATTCACATAAGTTTTCATAAATTTTTAACCCGTAGTTCCGATCCACCAACGCGCATGCACACACCAAATTTGGTGTCATACTATTGCGTTCTGGCTGAAAACAACGCCTTTGTTTGTTGATGGACAGCTTGCCAATGGCATGCCGATGGCATGCCGCCGGCATTTTTGCGGCAGTTCTCCGCCTCGGCCCCTGTAGAAACGATATCCCCTTTGCTTTCCGCCCTAAAAACGATATCTAGCTTGACCCGGTGCTGTGTTGAGCCCTGGGTTCTGCTTTGCGCTCACAGCATGCATTAATTCTACAGAAAAGCGGCAAAAGAGGAAACACTTGCGATTCGATTACTTTAGTTACATCGTGTAAATCCAAAAGTTAGAACAAATTTCGGTGCAAGTGAAACGAGTACTGGATAGCGCTCCGGACTGTTCTGTTTTACCCGCTCTACTGGCTTGGATGATGCGCAAGTCATCTTAGAGAAATCATATAGCGTCTATCAGTACCGCAGTGGCGGACCGAGGGGGGGGGGGATAAGTTGCGAGATTATTGAGTGTAGCCTACATGAGTTCTGAAATTGTGCAAGTGATTTGATATCGCAAATAATCAAGATAGTTCTTAATGTCTTCAAAAATTCAAATGAGCACTGTGAAAAGAAAATATTAGGTTGTCCCGAAAGTTCTGTCGTTTCATTTTTGAAAATTTATAACTTTTTGCTATCTAAGCGGATTTGCGTCTTTCTGATTTCATTGGAAAGAAGAAATCTTACTCTTATAGAGGCATCTCAGTGGACTTCAACTATACATTCATTGCAGAGATAAAAATGGAAAAAGAATACTTGAGCATTGAGCATTTTAGGTTAGGTCGCCAAAAGTCTAAAACGTTGCGGAAAAACCTAAAATTGTCAGTATATAAGTTGTATGACCTAATCTTTGCATTTGAGAAAAGTTGTGCTGTTTGGGCGTTTCAATGAAAGGTAAGATTTTCGAGAAAAGTGACAAATTAATAAATTTTGGCGTTTCCTACTGTAAAGTCGAAGCTTATAACTTTCCACAGAGACGTCCAAGCAGAACAATTTTTTTCGGATGCAGAGAATAGGTTATAAAACTTACGCAGTGGCAATTTCCGATTTTTCTGTAGCATTCTAGATTTTCGGCGACCTATCTCAAAATGGTCAAAGCTCAAGCGGTCTTCTAAATCATTTTTATCTCTGCAAAATGTATAGTAGAAGCTCTTCGAGATACCTCCCCAAAGAGAAAGACCTTTCTTTTAAATAAAATGAAAAGGAAGCAAATCTGTCGAGATGGCAAAAAGTTACAAATTTTCAAAAATGAAACGTCAGAACTTTCGGGACAACTCAATATTTGGAGACGTGGCTGTCGCCACGATTCCCTCCTTCTTGAGATTATGGGGTTACGGGTCAGCGAATATTTCGGAAAGCATCCCAATTTTCCCCGGAAGGTGTTAACTTTCCAAAAAAATTTTCGTTCGTGCCTCCACCCTCGAAGAATTTCTTGAACCGTCACTGCAATCTGGTACTATTTCGGAGCAGAAAGACCCTCATATACAAGATTGTTGAGCGTTTTCAAGTCCATGTTCGTATTCTGCGCATCAGTAAGGTTTCAAGAGCAGTCTGATGAACCAGATTACTTTTAGATCTGACTCGAAAGTTTCAAGAAAAACGAAGTTAAAAACTCACCGCTAGTCGCAGCTTCGAATTGATGTTTTTCAACCGATGCCCTTCATCACATACCAGTATATCAAATCGGACGGAGATTAATTTGTCAATATATCTGAAAGATGCTGATTCTGATGTCATAGGACAAAAAATACGGAGCCTAGGTGTGGGTATTGAGTTGTCTCATAAGGGTAGAGAGCATTGGGTCACCTATTCGATAAGGCAAAGTAAGCTCTACAAGATGCCTCAAAACTTTGGTACGAAGTTGAGCCCAACTGAAATTTGAATATGAAAGCTCAAGCATTTGAAGACTTGGAAAATCACATTTTCGTACAAAAAACTACGAACCTTTAACGTGCCCAGCATAAAATCCTACATCGCACATTCTACACTTGCTTTATTTTCTCCATAATTAAAAACCTAGGCAAAAAAATTGACATGTTCTTAGCAGAGCAATAGGGCTCTTTTCACACAATTGTACCATAACTCAGGCCCAGTTAGAAAGTGACATGTGACTTTCTACAAAACATTTACAATTATGAGACAACCTATTTAACACTGTAAATAAAAACACAAAAATAAATAATTTGCACCTCAGAGCCATCTCGTAGCTGATAACAAGATATGGATATGTTTGATAGGAGCACGGATAGGTAGTGATGTCCGATGGTTTAACAGCTACAATAACCTGAAGGTTTGGTAATTTTAAGTGAAAAGTGGGAAAAGAGGACAGCTTTGGTAAAATTTGCACACCGGAGTCCTTCCTACGCAGAACCATTTCCGAAATTCACTTTTCCAATTATTCACCAACGATGACGGAACAACCAGCAGACACTTTTTGAGGCCATATCTAGTGCTCTGAATGTATACACATATCAATCGCGCACTTCATTTGAACTAAGATTGGAACTAAAAATTCATCGCATCTGCGTCTTAACGCCTCCGCACAAATCACGGATGAGAGGTGAGGGAAGGCAGAGTGTTGAGTTGGGAATTGTTATAGGTTTCAAAGTTCGTGAGAATATTGAAGTTTTATGTAACAGGCATTATGAAAGTTTAAGGTGGACCGTGCGCCATTGGAGGGAAGGTTTTTTTGTGGTGGAGGGGTGATAGCATTAATGATGATATCTTGTAGATTTTTTTCCAATTTCGAAGGAGTGCGAGATGGCAAAACTTCATAGAAAATGCAAGTTCGAATTCTAAAAACTCCAAATCATATCATTCCTATGCAAGCCTCCCACTCTCCCCTATGGCCCCGCAAAGGCGGCTTACAAGCAAGCTGGATATCGTTTTTGGGACAAAAAGCAAAGGGGGTTTCGTTTTTGTGGACGAAGACACGCAAAATTGGCGGCGTTTTTTTAGTGGACGTTTCGTTTTTTGGAGAATTTTTAGGGAATATGGCGTAGGGTCAAAGGGGACTTCGTTTTTTGCATTTTCATCTAGCCACCTCGTGCTGAGCCCTGCTCTCCCCCTTCTTGCATCGGTATTTGCTTTCCGCATTTACTCAAGAATGATGTAAAAATTAAAATGACCATTGATCTAACCTTTGGCTGTCTCATCAACGCCAGTGTTGCCGTGATTGTTTGAATACTTTTTCCCAAGCCCATTTCATCAGCCAGAATGACGCCTTTTTCATTCTGCAGAAAAACAATCACAATGGATTGAATTGCTCGAGTCTGACTAGCAGAGCAAACCTGTAGGTTTGAAAATATGAAGCGCACACCGTCTTTCTGATGTTCTCGAAGGTGTCTGCTAATAAACGTATCACCTATAACGGCTTCTTCTCCGTACTCTTCTACTCGATCCTCATTGATGATGAATGGTGGAGGCTGCATATGCTCCCAGATCAGAGAAATGCGGTAAGTATAATGCTGACGTGACCTCACCTCATCGGCGCTGGTTTGCGGCTCAAGCAGAGGACAGCGGAATTTACTTCGCGAAGTCAAGGAATCGCCTCGTTGAAAGTGTGGCTGAGTAGGAGCGATTTTCGGTTGAGGCTGTTCGCACAATGGTGATCTAGTCTTTCGTTTCAGTTCAACCGGCGCAGTCTCATGTGACAACGTAACCGATTTATCGCCATGACTCAAGGCTGTAACTAGTATTTTGCAGCTATTTCGTAGAATTTGCTTGGAAAGCACAATCTGTGTCAAACACGTGTCACTCTTTCGTAGCAACTACGCATCCGCAGCGCTTGGGAATTGCGCAGCGATCTCTGATCTGCAGAACTGGAAGCTCAAGCCAAACGCTCGCGAGCGCGGCACGGGACGCTAGCGTGCGACTGAGTTGAAAGGGAAGCACATCGTTGACACAGACTGTAGAATGGATTTCCAGACTTTGGTTCAAGTTACTGGGTTTTTGTGCTATGCGTTCTTGTATTTGTACTTCCCACACACCCATCTTGAACTCCTTGCCATCCTCCAAATCATCGATACGTTTCACGGAAGTTGACCTAGAAAGGTTAGAGGATTTCTTTATTCGACATCTTCACCATGTAGCTGTTCATGAGTATTTTCGAAAGTGGGCTGGCATGAAAGTTTTTGCGATAAGTTTTCAAGTCTCTTTAGTCTCATCACTTTGTATTACAAAAAAGTTTAGCGCTTCATGATAGATGTTCAAGTTGTTCAAGTAGCGCAGCATGATGGGGGGATATTTCCTGTAAAAACACCTTTCGAATTTTTTTTCGCGTTTTTTGGAAGATCGAAGCCTGGCAGCAATCTATGGATCACTGCTATTCCGTAAAAAACTTGCACAGATTTTTGGACCAGTTAGCGCCTCTGCGGATTTTCGAGATCACACTAAGGATTACAAATTTCGAAAATTTTTTACCGCACCGTCCTAGCGCTAATTACTTGGCCCGGGCAACGCTAATTACGTCGCCTTTCTTATAATACAGCAGTTTTCAAATAATTCTGAGCATTTAAAGGCAAGTGAGGCACACGACAATGATAGTGAGGATGTTTGAATTATGAAGACAAAAAGTTGGAAAGGTTGCATGTTTCTAATGCCATTTCGTGATTTCTACGCCCTTCCCAGTTTTCAAAGCACCATGAAGTCTGCACGTGTAAGCTGAAGAATTTAGCTAAGCCGCCCAAATAGAACATTTTCGAGTTTCATGGGAATCGAAATCTTGTTTGATTCTTTTATCATGAGAATGCCTTTGCAGTCCAATTCAGACGTCTCTAACGACAGCATAGCTCTCGCTCACCCAAGCGGCGGCAGCACCGACCAATCAGAGGCGCGCAGTAATTAGGCTGCTAATGTTAGCGGTTCAGAAGGGCCGTCTCCCAAAAACTAGCTATCCGGAGAGGAAAGCTAATCTGTGATACTTGATTCCCTCGTCGGTCAGTGTTCTACAAATTTGATGAGCGATTGAAAAAAAAGACAAAACTTTCTGGACCATTTTGACTCATTCTGACAATTGTGACGACTTCAGAAATGAAGTGAATTATCTTTTTCCTTCATCAACCAACGAGATTTCGCTGCAACTTCTTCATGGCTAGAAAATATTTGTTCGTACACTGTTACTGCAAAAATGACTTGTTAACACATCCAGAAAAGATACTTCAAACGTTCTTCCGCTCATCTCTAAAGTCAAAAAAGGGACTAACCAATCACCTTCTGATTATGCTCTCAAAACAAAAATTTTCTCTATTCCATAAAATTTACCTAGATAAGCTTAGAATCAAGCATGTTGATCAGGGGCTCATAAAAAGCATGTAAAAAGCTTCTTCTAATTACAATTTACTTAGCTTCCCAAAAGCATTGAACTTTTTTACTCTTTTCCCGACTTTACCTGCTTATTACGTCCTTTTCATCTTCGGTTTTCAGAAGGGCTAGATTCGAGTAGCAGATCAGCACTCCATCGCCCTCCCATTTCTTATGTTTCCTAGTGGATACCCTAGTGTACAGCACCGAAAAACGTGCCAATTCGATACCTGCAGTAAATTATGTGATCACAATCCACAAGCAGGTCATACACCTATACACAAGATTACCTGCATCTGGTTCCAAACTGTTGGTTCCGGTATTTTCGTATTCATACACCTGCATGACAAAGTAAACAGCAAGACTAAAAATATGCTCACAGAGATGACCCCAAGTGTAAGAGGATCTGAAGGATGACTGAGTTTCATAATTGCAACAAGTTTCTTAGGCTCTTCTCGCTAATATATTAGGTCGTTTCATAAGTTCGTAGACTTTTTATTTTTGTCGCCGTTTTTCGATGAAGCGGTTCGTTTACGGCAAAGTACCTACACCATTGAAAAGAGAAAATCTTGCTCTACAAGAACTGTTGTTCGTTTTTGGAGCAAACTTGAATTCCCTTCTTTTACGACTTATCAAAGCCAAATTTTTTCAGAGGCAAAAATTGGCGATTGCGGCAACTGCACTTTCCGCATTTGGTCCGTATTCCGCAAGATGTTTCTGTCATAGGTAGGCGGGATGGATAGTAGCAAGCAAGACTGAAACACTGACAAATTTGCAGCATGCCAATATGCATAGAACCGTTTGAACGAGGTCCCAATGGTTGTTGTCTTTGACTGCTGCCGCTTGAGTTTGGCGCGTTGTTCAGCGACACAATGTGTCGGTCCTCCTATCGGAACTTGAAAAATGGATGCGTTCTTCTAAGTGGTGTAGATGTATGAGTACAAGCTCTGACCAACATTTTACGCTTTCTCAAAAAAAATTTTTGACGTGGGAACTTTTTAAAATTGTGCCAAACGCAAAACATCTACACACATGGTAAACGTGCGCTTAATCTTTCTTTATAGCCTCTCTTTGGATATGGAGACTACTTTTATATGCACCGTAGTACCACAAACAGTTGTTTCGCATCACTCATAACAACTTCAGACGAAAAATTCCCACTTGTGGCTCCGTATACGGATCGAAAGTTGCAGTTGCCGCAATCGCCAATTTTTGCCTCTCAAAAAATTTTGCTTTGATAAGTCGTAAAAGAAGGGGATTCAAGTTTGCTCCAAAAACGAACAACAGTTCTTGTAGAGCAAGATTTTCTCTTTTCAATGGTATAGGTACTTTGCCGTAAACGAACCACTTCATCGAAAAACGGCGACAAAAATAAAAAGTCTACGAACTTATGAAACGACCTAATACATGATTTCCAAACCTAGAACCGTTTGCTGATCTATATCTAGGCACATGGTATAGTTCATTCGTTGAGCGCACGGACTGGATATAACTACGGAGCACGCGCATTGTACAAACCGTGCTCTCGCAACAGTTTAGCCGCGCCGGCGGGTCCGCCGGGTTTGAGCAGTCCATGCGGTCAACCAATCAACGATATGGTTACATGACGAAATCAAACCGCTTAGTGTAGCGAGTGGATTCCAAGCAGCTTGCGACAGCTGTGGCGCCAATTTGGCTCGCCTCGTAAGGGGTTGGAGGATCTTGAGGGTCTACCATTGCAACATTGTAAAATCCTAGTGCCCATCACTTTGCCGGGACGCTGCCCTTGACGACCGCTGTCTCATTCTCTCTCCATTTTTCGATTTTTGGACTCCCCACACTTCCAGAGCATTGTTGCGGCCTCGTCGTTCCTATCACATGCCGTATCGGTACCGTAATTCTGCATAATTTGATAATTACTTGTTTTGCTGAAATTCTCCCATTCGCTAGGTTCCCCAATCTTAGATTGTTTCTTTTTTGTTTCTGTTATCAGTCGACCCTTAAACTTTACATTTGTTTATTTAAAAATCGGTGCTATTCTTGACTTGCCTGGTCTAGCAGTCAGTTAGTTCTTCTTTAGGTGGGTACATAAGCCTTGCACCAAAAATTTAGAAAATTCAGAATCTTCCTTAGAATATGAGATCTCTAACCTTGATGAACTCTAGATAGAGGGTATTTCGCACTTTCCAGTACTTGAAGCAAAATTATTATTGCCACATATCGTAACGAAGAAGCTGAGAAAAGCACTCAAAAAGTAGTTTTGCAAGTTTAACAGAATTCAATATAACGTCTACCAAATTTCCATTTTATTGCTCTTTCTATCTAATGAAATACGTACCGGAGGACGTTCAGACAGTTATGGTTCTCGATTTTTTATCCACTTTTTCCTTTCAAGTCGAAAAATCTCTAATATCTATGATATGATATCGCCGGCTCCTTGAAGTAAACGGTGTCACTGCGGACTTGAATCGATGTTCTGTCCTATCCCGCAACACTATCATTGTTGCCAAGTCCGCAATTCCGCACCGTCTCGTCTACGTCGAGGAAACGACTACAAATTTTCGAGACATTTTACAAAAAATATGTGAGAGTTTAGGAAAAATTCCTTGAACACTCTAAAAACAAATTTTTGTTTTGGTACAAGACTTATCTATCAACCTGATAACTTCATGCACTTGCTGTAACGACTAGGTTACGCCATCAGTCGTCGTTTGCATCTGCTTGCCAATCAAGAGTAACCGAGTGATGGGTCCCGCGTGGAATGTGTAGAATCAAAATAGCGTTGCAATCGCCGTTTCATCCAAGGTACCATGGACTTTACAATCTCCATCAAAATTACCACGATCTCCGTCCGCATCGCCATGCGTCTGTGTCATATCAGCGTTTATAGGACAAAGAGATTTGGAATAGCGTGCGCTGATCACAGCGTGTTTTTCTTTCTCAAATCGTTCCTGACTCGAGTCTGAGATCCCGATCGGTTCTACGTCAGGAGGCGCGCCGCGCAGCAGCCGCCTTGCCGCGACTTTATGCCCCACCCTCTCCGCTCTAGTTTCCAGCGGCCAAACAGTGGGTAGAAGTGTGATGGGAGAGTGGGTAGGCAGATACGGTACCATCGCGCCGCCCTCAAAAACAGAAATTGAGCGCAGTGCTGCGTCGGAAGTGCCGCTTCTGTGGAACATTCAAGACTAAGATTTCAACGAAACAAGCCACATGTTTCTAAAGAGCTCATTCCAATCTATCCAAATGTGCAACTTTGCAAAACCCGTGTCTCGTTAACTTTAGCTGACCCTAAAGCAGACGACCACTTTCTTATTGCCAACTCATAATCGATTATATAGTAGTCATGATATGATTGAGGCCAACTTTGTAATCAGCTAGAGTTGAAAGGCTACGGTGTCTGCAAAAGGCAAGTGCAATTCTGAATAGATTGGAATGAGCTCCTTTCGCAGATGTGGCCTTCTTTATTGAAATTTGACTTTTAGAAGACTTATACCGAAGGTAGATGCCAGACTTCTCAGGTTCAACCGATTCAGGCGGTTTATCCATTCGCTATTGGTCAAATCACCGACCTAATCAAAAGCAAATGGGGTGAACAGGATGAATCGGCTGAATTAGATAAGTCTGGCACCTAACAAGCGGCGCCTCCGACGCAATAGCGCGTCTAATCCGTTGTAAGGGATCGTTCACACCGCGCCGGAACCCGACCAAACCCGACCAAACCCGCCCGATTACGTCCGAATCCGCCCGAATACGTCCAAACGCCCAAACCCGCCCAAATACGTCCGAACCCGCCTGAACTGCCAAAGCGCAGCAGGTTGCATGCAAATTGGCATATTGGAGCACGCGTGCGATGCCTTCTAATATCGGAGTAGTTGCAAAAGAAGATCGGTATCTGACGTCGAGCTACTTGTGAATAAGATGCGCTACGCGCGCAGTATTCCGCGCCTGCTCCAATATGCCAATTTGCGCATATCCGCTGCGCTTTGGCAGTTCCGGCGGGTTCGGGCGAATTCGGACGTATTTGGGCATTTGGACGTATTCGGGCGGGTTTGGACGGATTCCGTCTGAACGATCCCTAATTAACGGCGACGACGACGGTATCGCACACTGTTCCATGCTTAAGTACCAGGGTTCTGGCTCTTGTACTGGTTAGTCGTGCGGCATAGCTTCGCGGATATTCGCACCGACTTTGACCCCTGACCAATCCCCTTCCGACTCGTTTCAATGGTTTGACGAAATCCAAGCATTTTTGTGTTCTATCGCTTGTTCGCAGATTTTGTCGCTTCCAGCAGTAATGCGTAATCAACACAGCTCCTGCTTTTTTCCTCTTCTTTATGGAAACCTCTCGACCATTGCATTTGCTTAGTTTCGCGAGTTGAGGAAAGAATTCCGCCAATAGGCGCTGCCTCCGCGGACTACTGGTACTTTAGTATATAGTATTAGTATTGCAACGTGAGCAGTGGCGGTCCGGAATTTCAGTTGGGGGGGGGGGTGACAAGAAATTTTTTTCGATTTTGAAGGCGGGTCCGTTAACACAGATCGGTATGATTGCAAGTTCTTAAGAGCTGGAAATTTAAAAGAAGGGGGCCACTGCATGTGGAGACCAGTGGTCCGCGCTGAGCATCAGCGCTGGATTGCAAGGATGCAAGGATTCTCAAAGTGAATCCATTGCCCGACAGTCGCCTTTAGTAAGGTATGTGCCATTGTTGTGTTTCAGATAACTGCTGACAAACAGTAAAGACTGTTGAAAAAGTGACATCATAAATTTATCTCCTATAGATAATCCAGAATCCAGATCATGCAGTGGACAAGCATAACAAACAAATCTAGCCAACTCGAAAAAATTGCTTAGGAGATATCTATATGAAAGCTTCGGTTTGATTGGAAATTCTTAGGACCTGGAAATTTGCTCACATACATCATAAATCGACAGGCCATGGTTTGAAAAGAGGACAATGCTTAATACTAAAGGGAAGCAAATACTATCAAAACACGATATCACAGCCGCAATCAAAGTTTTTCAGACGATAGTATGAGAATACGATCTTAAAAGGTTAGAAAACACTGCTGGAGTAAAGGTAACGAGGATAGACATCTGAAGACAAGCCATTAAGCATGAGCGAACAGTAATTAACAAGCCATAATTGCTGGCCGCAGCTTGAGACCCTGATTTCAAATCTGCCCGTACATCGATTTTTGAATTACTTTATATCTACAGTCGATGTCAATTACGTACTCCCTTTCGCTTGAACTATGGGAACTATGCATGCGCAATGCGGGGTCCTGCATGCGGACCTCGAATTGATAAGGCCCACTTGAATGCCCAAGTCATACGCGCGCGAACGTGGCGCGAAGCTCATTGCATTTACGAAAAGGGAGCACGTGAATGACATGGACTGTAGATTTTCCGCCCAGTAGTGTGCTTTCTGTGCCGAGGTTGCGGTATAACTTGCGCGTAAACAAGAGCCGCACCAGTAATGCCGGCAACTTGCGCGCACAGGCCTGCAATACTGGCGGAGCTATTCGTTGATGAGCCAATCACCGCAGAATCTCGGCACCGCAATCACACTATATTGAGAGGGAAATCTGCTAGACCGTCTGAGCTTTTCCCTGCACGCGGTTGGTCTGTTTGGGGCATAGCACCTAGGAAAGGGGAAATCGACAACATGCTCCAGAGAACGGCAAGATGTCTAACAGATTCTGAGAGAAGATATTTGTCAGTGCATTAACTCGCGGAAGAGGATGCGAGACTGTCTTGACTCGGGAATCAGGGACACAAAGGTCATAACTGCGATCAGTTTCTCAAACTGCACGCAACAAGGATTTAATGCTGAATGGCTAAGCTTAGAGTTCTTGCCTCGTGAAACGAAAAAAATCTTCAGCACAGTGACCAACGGATACTAAGCAGTATTAAATGACAACTGAAAAACGCAAAAACAGTGAACTAGCTGACATAACGAAATCAGCTGAATTGGTAACATATCCGATTTGACATTATAAACGGCAAAGATTAATGTGCGAGAACCACTGGGCACATTGGCACTGTATTAAAATACGTTCAATATACAATCGGCACAGCCGTGGCACGGTTATCGTCATTCTCCTTATGAGGACAATGGTGTGCACAATCTCTTAGAGGAATCAACACAGAAATACAAATGAAGACTGATAAGAATCTTTTCTGAATGGCAGAAGTGCTAGGGCTTGCAGTTACTACTAAGCCAAGATAAGCCTTCGTGCAAGCCTTCTCCTTGTGCAGCGCAGGTAGGCTGCACATACCAATTCCTGTCCCGAATTCGTGTGAGACCCAATTTGTCTTGAATCTCGTGGGGTTTCATGGCTGAAACTGCTAGTATTGAGTTGGAATCATGACAAAACTTACAAATAGCCTTTGAAAGAAAGCGAAACTTTCTCCAGCAATGAATCATTACCGTTAATACAATCATGATCTAGGCATTCGCTGGGTTTTTAGGGAAAGGAAGTTGAAGAAAAGCTCAAACTTTGATGTTCTGTTTCTGATTTTGCTTTATCTTCTCATCTCAATATGGCTCTCTTACTTAGTAAATCGTGTTGAACAATTATGTGACGCCAGATGAGCATTTATTACCAGTACTAAGCAACATTGGGTTCACCATCGGGCCCCGGCCAGACTTCGCTTAAAAGCGCTCAAGAGCGTCCAGTTGTTCTAATGTCTCTACACTTTTTCGTGAGGAAAGATGAGAAATTAAAGAAATTTGGGCGCTTTTGAGCGAAGTCTGGCCGGAGCCTCAGACTGTGCCATCCCTATATTCATTTTTACTCAAGCAACGAAAGCGGCGCAGAGTTCCGACAAGTACGAGTACAACCAGACAATTTTTGCTTTCAAAGTGACCAGAGATTTCATCACTTCACAGCCTTGTTTACGAATGGAATAAGTTTGCAAATGCAATTTGAAAAATTCCATAACTGCAGACGAGTTTTTAATACAATGACGGACTGGAATTAATATTTTTAGTAACAAGGGAAGGATACCAATTTGAGTCGGCGATAAAGGCATGAAAGACGAGTTGTGTATTACTCAACGCGTCTTTAAACGCTGGTAGATCTGCTTTCCATTTTGCGGAATGATTCTCTGAAAGAAAGCATGCGCGCTTCAATGTTCAAATTTGTCAAACTCTAAATGGCTTAAAATTAGCGAACAGCTCTGAAACACCATGCAGAGTTGCACTGGCTGTACTCTCTTTAGTAAACACTCAAAACAAATTGATTACCCACTTTCAGATGTCTTTATACAGCTTTTCGCTAACTTTTAGCCATTTGGGGCTCGACAAATTTGGACATTCAAACGCTCATAACTTCTTTCGGAGAGTTGTTCCGCAAAAAAAGGAAAGCAGATTTGAAATCAACAGAAGAGGCATTTAGTGATATGGATGTTGTCTTCAAACAACGAGTTGATATCCTTCCCTTATGCATCTCACAGCGCAGAAATGCTGAATATTATACCGAGATAGACCACTTAAAAAATGTTCAAAATCGAGTCGCTTTCGTTGACTCGTAAAATGATGAATGGCTTGATACAAAAAGGCATAACACTGCGATAACATAGAAGCTGTTTAACAGGAATACAAGGCGGGCTAGCAGATCCGTAAGAGATGAAAAGAAAAAGAATTAATTCTGCTTTTAATTATTACACAGTTTCTCAGTGAAGAATGAGCACGAACACGACGCTTGAGTGAACAGGCTAAAAAACTGCGCGAAACTCACTGAAACAATGATGTGACATCAGATACAGATACGCATGATTCGCCATCCCGGCAAGTAAAGTTATGAGAAAAGTATTTTGTACGTGAAGTTACGAGAGAAGAGGTGTTTTCACGCAGTGATTCTATATGTGAGATGAGACAACAATCATTTACCAGACATGCAAAAATCTGCAAGTGAATTCTGGAGCAAGATAACGACAGAATGGTGGAATACCGCACTGATATACCGAAATCAAACAAGTTTTCACCAAAAAAATTCACCACCGAATTTCTTGAAATTGGTTGGAAGATTTTGCAAATTCAAACGTAAAATGGGATGGAAGTCAGCCAACGATTCAGAGCACCAAGATAGCAAAGGACACGTTATCAACTTCATTTGATCTCCTGTTCGACTCGCAAGTATGTCGTTTTCTCATAGTTACCCTCTATCAAAGAAGACAATTTTGAGCCGAAACGTAAAAATGAGAAGGTGCTTCAATGGTGAATCGATGTATCGGTGTAGACAAAATCACAAGCAAATTTAGAAAGTTCGAAAAGGAGTGAAGCACCTGGAACTTTCAGAGCACTAGAGCAATCATACGATAAGTAACCCTCGTTAATTTAAACTGACTATACTTGTTGCCCAATGCTGTTTTTTGTTGCATAGATACAAAACATCACGCGGCAATATGGTGTACCCTGATCACTAGAGAATCGAACAGAATCGATTTGTTGCACATAGCAGAAAAAACGGTTGGTTGGTTGGTTTTTGTGAAAGATGCTACAAGTGCATTAGCATATTTTCAAAATAAAGTGAAATATTGGTGAGACATCTAAGATGCCCACGCACACATTTCATCATAACAAGATTCTTGTAAGATTTTGCTAGGTCAAGCGTTGAATAGAAACCACAATCAAGCAAAAAAAGAAATGATAACGATTAGAGGATTAAAGAACAGCGTGCATGCTCTTAACAACCCATCACACTGCATTATTTCAAACGTTCTGTCGTATTGAATAGCTATGAATTGCGTAGTGAGGAGTCGTTGGAGCGTTGGGATCAAAACCGATCCCTTCTCTCAGACTGGAAAGAATGTATTTGGTACAAATAAGTATTTGGAATGATCAAAGCACCGACTCGATGGCCTAATCTTAAACCCCACAGCGGGTAATGAATACGTAAAATTTTTATAATTGCTAGGATATCGCGCGAAGACTGCTAATGTAGTCTATACATTCGCTATTCTCGAGTTCTCTAGCCCATAAGTTGCAGATAGTGCAGCAGCAGATGACATATTGCAGGAGATGATACTGGAGGAGAAAAAGAAAATATGCATTTTCCACTTCACGCCATGAAAGACAGCATGTTAGGTAAAAAATCAAAGTTAATCAATGGTAACGACGATTTTTACAATATATATAACAAATGCTGCGAGAAAACTTTCAGTGTGACGCCACAAAGCTTAAGAAAAATCTTTTGAAGGTTGCAGTTGCGAACGCCAAGCAAAGCAACATTTAACTGACGAATACGAACAGTAAGAAAATCGCTGTTAAGCTGCTCCACTCAACCTAGAGTGGGTCCAGCAACAGAATAGTCGTTTCAACAGGAAGTATAAAAAGCAAGAATGTATGACAAACATGAAAGAAAAACACAAAGTACAACAATGGGAAATATTCAGCGAAATGTTCAAAGATAGTCGAAATAAAAAGGTGAACAGAGTAAACATACCGTCGGGAAGATCTTGCTTATTGGCAAAAACAAGAATTATAGCCTCTTTCATCTCTCGGTCGTTGATGATACGATGTAGTTCAACTCGTGCTTCATCGACTCTGTATATATCATTATATTAATGTCGAATGACTGAAGAATATTGTAGTCATAAACAGTTATTATCGCAGTAGCTCATTTGATCGCAAAGCAGTATCGTGTATCACTACTATGCCTAGGGAATCTCAAAGCTCATGAGGACGTTATGCTGATGTAATCAACAAGTTCAAGAAGGTCTTTGAATGCAGAAAGACAGTCAGAGAATACGAAGACCATGAAAACCAACCTGTCACGATCAGCTGCATCTAGGACAAAAATAAGTGCCTGTGTACCCGTATAATAGTGCCTCCAAAGTGGGCGAATTTTGTCCTGCCCTCCCACATCCTAAGAAGACAAACTCTGATGTAAGCTCCAAAGTTTTAGCTAACAGACAAGGATGGAATGACTCAGAAAGCTCACCCATACGTTGAATTTCACATTTTTATATG
Organism: Cylicocyclus nassatus; assembly: GCA_958299035.1. Taxonomy (NCBI): domain Eukaryota; kingdom Metazoa; phylum Nematoda; class Chromadorea; order Rhabditida; family Strongylidae; genus Cylicocyclus; species Cylicocyclus nassatus. The sequence goes on from CATQJL010000305.1 coordinate 42,900,233, forward strand.
TCACTGTTTCAACGTTGAATCCCACAGTTGGTATCGTCGTTACTGATTGGCCCAGCTTCAATTTGTACAATATAGCTTAAAGAAATAATTGTATCATTTGTTGATAAGTACCCAGGCCAAACTGAACTGAAGTTTGCGATGAAATTTATGATAAATACATACTCGTTTTTCCAGCAGCGTCTAATCCTAACATGAGTATTCGCATTTCTTTCTTGCCAAATATTTTTGACAAAAGCTTCCCCATGATAGGAGCAGACTAAAAACGGCAATCATCATCAAGTAAAGCGTACGTTACATGAGAAGGGACACTAGTGCAGTGGCGAGTCAATAGAAATCAGCAAACAAAATGTGTTAAAGCTAAGACAGTGTACAACACTAGAAAATGTGGAAGTTATTTATAGCTCGTGAGGCAAGAATGAAAAATGAAAGGCGTCAAACGCTTGAAATGATGTCTCATCGTGAAGTCAGCGACAATCTGTCACAAATTAGGCAGGCATTCACTCCGTCTCTGCATTACCTCACGCGCGCAGACGTCGAGAGCGATGGCAGCCGTGCGGACGGAGACTTATTCACCGCTGACGCCCGGTTTCAAATGTGCGAAACCAGTCTATTCGATGATCAAACACGAAAAACATGCTATAACTTGCGAGCTGTTTAACCAAGATAACAGACTCATATTTATTGTGAGTCTAACGAGAAGTACGTCCGCACAACATGCACTGTAAATATTATGGCAAGCTGTTCACAAAATAGATATTTATTTTGGATACACGTGAGTTGAGCCGACAAGTAATGTTTTTCGCTCCCGACTACAATGGAAGGATAACGGTGACCGTGGACTTCCAAGTTGAACGACCACATCCAAGACGATCTCGTCACTCAAATCCAGTGGGGGATGGGTACGATCAGCGAGAATTTTTCGCGAAGCGACGCCGTAACTTACTTCAACCAATACAACAGCAGCACTCCAGGCGCAATGTTACTTATGGCATTGAGTCATGTATCTGCCTCCACCCCCACCCCCGTGTTTTGCCGCCGGGAGTCTCTGATATGGGGAGCTCTATGGGTCCCAAGATCTGGACGCGGTGTGCACGGCGAAGCGGCCGCCGCGCGCGGCGTACCTCCTGAGCAGCCAAGTCCAGTCTAGATGATCACAACTTTCAATGTTGTAAAATGAAGCGCGAGCCATGAAAATGCGTTTCAAAGCTCCACTTTTAGGCCTAAGGCTTCATACATACTTGACGATGGAGGTATAGCGGGTATTGGCGAATCGCTGCTGTCTCCGCTGCTTCTAGCTGCTTGAAGCTGCTGCGCATGGGTGCATTTTAGGTGTAGCAGCAAAGTAATATCAGCCCTTCCAGCTGATCTAGATTAACGAAGAAATGAATTCATGAATCTATCGCTGGAATGCATGAATTATGAAATATAGCACACTACTATCACTATAAAGTTTTGTTTGTAATAAGCACGCGCACAAATGCTGCATTTACTAGAAAAAATTGAGATAGTTTAACAGATGTTAATTTTAATGTCACACATGCTCCTTACGTGTGCTTGAGGCAACAATTAAACTAGGTCTATTCCCCGCCGTATTGCATAAGTGGGCTAGCGACATCCCACTATCTTCCTTGATAAATATCTGCCTCTAGCTGTTCATCGTACTCTATTCATATTCTATTTTGATTCCAGAGGTCTTGTAGAGTTTATCTCGTTCAGACTGATTTGCATTTACCTATGCATTTGTCCTTTTGATAGTCTCGCAAAATGTCATAGTTCACTTATCGCAACAAATGCTCTGGAAATCCTTTGAAAACACAAAAAAATGGTAAATAGGGGCAAATCCGAGCGAAATCAGCTGATAGCAGCATGGAGCAGCTGAGAAAAGCTCAAAAAAAGTGAGCTTCATATCGCGTAGCAGCGAGGAGCAGCAACGAGCAGCTGGGAGCAGCTAGAAGCAGCGCAGCATCGCTAGCTATAGCGGGTCTATTTCGCGATGGCTGCAGCAGCTAGGAGAAGCAGCGTCGCCTGGCTGCAATCGATACGCATAAAAAGCGTTGCTGCTAGCAGCGACGCATCGTCAGCTATAGCCACCCATCGTCAGGTATGTACCAAGCCCAAGGCCCCGGACAGACTTCACGCAATTTGATCGTCGCGACTGAATCGCGACGAGACAACTGTTACAGCATCATTCCATGCCGATCAACTTGCATTTCGGTTGTGATACTTTTCCAGCCCGAAATTTTTGAATGTGAAATGAAGATGAATGGAAATGTCGGCGATTGAGTCGCGAAGATCAAATCGCGTGAAGTCTGTCCGGGGCCTAAAGCATACTTTGCGCGATTCCAGTCGCTGCGCGATTTGGCACAAGAGCGACTCTTCATGATTCGTCGTTAGTGCGCTTTGGTCAAAACTTCATCCGTTTGCAACAACTTACACAAGCTACCCAAATATGCTTCAAGAAGCGCGCACGATTAATTAGTACAAATTTGGCAAACCGCCAAGTCGAGTGAAAGTGGCGATTCGCCCGAATCGCGCGAGGTATGCCTTAGGCCTTAGACAACTGGCCGGAACCGCAGCGCTTTCGCAGGATTTCCGCAGGTGACCCAGCCGCCCTGATTTTTATTGTAAGTTTCAGATTTCCTACGACCCTACAGAAAAAATCTCAAATCTGGGTCATTTTTTTCTACCCCTATCTGTGCAACAAATGATCACTAGTAAGCCACTAAAGTAACATTATGAAGAGCTAGATTTACACTTCATAAATATAAAACCGTAGAAATCGGCTGGAAAAATCAGAAGATATGAATTTTTGAATATGGTGCGAACGGACTTTCGGGACAACCTAATAATACTATACTAGAGAACAAAAGTTCGTTCCCACCATTTAAAAAAAACTCGTTACTTCCTTATTTCTCAACCGCTTTGCATATGTTCATTTTTGTTTAAACGAGAAATTGTGCTCTTTCCCAAGGTGCCTGACGCACCATAGCAAGCTTCAAAGATCGAAACCAGTGAAGTGGTATAAATAGCTTTTATTACCTGCTCCCTCTGACTCAGGAAATTCGCGCTGGTTGAAGTCTTTATAAAAAGCTATGATTTTTGAGCAAGCAGTGAAAATCAGCGAATTTGATTTTTTGGTACTTTCTTCTAACGTCAGAACTTTTCAAAAAGAAGTTTTATCAAACTTTGCACAGTCACAAAGAGCATTTCTGGAATCCTATAATTCCGGTCTAACCGCTCCTATTTTACTGCTTTCAGATTTTTTACGAACAAGCACAGGAGATTTAAAAATGGGAAATTTTCCGCTTTCTATCTCCAAAGCTTGCTTATATTGAAAGGTACTGCAAGTAAGATTCGAAAATGCTGAATTCCTCACTCAGATAATAATAAACATGCGCAGATGAAGATGTGGGAAGTATCTGCGAGTAAAATTTTGAAATTTTTTCAAGTGGGGGGGGGGGGGAAGAGAAAAAAATTTTCGGGTTCATGGGCTTGTAGCCGCTTCTCAAAACAGAATTCAGCAATGGTTGAATTTTTGCGGTTTTGATTCTTCTACTCCCTTTCTCAGCGAAAGGAGCGTGGAGTGAGCCACAACTTCGAAAATTGTCCACAAGGCTACTTTGGATTAAAAAAAACTTTGAAAATTATTTTATCATTAATAGAGAGTTTCTGGACCACCATAGAAAATTTTGTGACCCATCATTCCCCTCCCCCCCCTCCCCTCTCCTTCGATATATTTCTGCCGCAATTCTTGTGAATCTTCGAATCAGAAAATATAGTTTTGCGATGTGTGCGTATTGTGATAGGACATGTATGAGTGAGAGGAAAACATTGAAAATATCAGAAACAGAGAGGAGAAGGATAAATGAACGAAAAACACTGGCGGTGTGAGTTTTTCAAAAGAGGGGGGGAGAAGGTGGAACAAAAATTTTTGGTTTTCATAAGCCTGTGGCCTCCAGCAGAAGAAAATTCAGGAATGATTAAACTTTTGCGGTCCCAATTTTTGTACCTCCTCGATTTTTAGCACACATTTGAAGACTGCTCCACAAACTACTTCGAAAACAGAAATTTTTGAAAATTTTATCATTCACCAAGAGCTGCAGATGGCCCATTATCCCCTCCTCCTTTGTTTTGAAATATTTCTATCAAATTACTTCTGCTCTGTTTAAACATCCAAAACATATTCTCTACAAAGTAATAGTTTCAAATAATTTAACTATTATTTGATGAAAACAAAAAAAAGCAAAGAAATGGGACATACCTGAACAAGAGCGTTATGCTTAATGAAGTCCTTCCACTGAGTCCTTTTCCAGCACTCCGGCAGCTTAGTGATGGTTGTTCACATAACTGCACCGATGCCTGCAAGAATACTTACAAGGAAAGAATACTTAGTCAAAAGTACCAATCCAGATGAGACATATATCAGCTTAAAGCGCTGGAAACGCTGATTCCCAGTCTGTAGTTTCTAGCAGCGGAGCGGTTCTCTAGAAGGAGTTATGAGAGGGGATTCCCTCTGGGGTTGAGGCGCCCTTCAGCAGGTCTCCTCTTATCTATGAGCACTGTAGAGGAGTACCAACTGGTACAACTGACCTAGTGGTAAGTGACTTGCTTGATAAGGAGAGTGTCAAGGTTTCAATCCCCTTCGCATGAAACTTTATCGCAATTTGCAAAATTAGACTTTTAAGTGGCTTTGGAGCCCTAAAGTGTGAAATTTCTGATTTATTGATGCTAATCGAAGTTAGAAATGTTAATGAACCAAGGTAATATGAGTATCATAAATCCTTATTGTAATTTTCATTCAAATTACTTACCATTAGGCCAGCTGCCACTAGCTGGTACTCCTCCACAGTGCTCATAGAGAAGGGAAAGGCGCCTCAACCCTAGAGGGAAACACCCCTCATAACTCCTTCTACAAAACTGCTCCGCTGCTAAAAACTACAGATTTGGAATCAGCGTTTCAAGCGCTTTAAGATGATATATGCCTCATCTAGTTTGGTGCTTTCGACTAATTATCCTCTCCCTATTAGAATTTGGATAATTATAGATTTACTTACGCCACAATGAAGAAACAAAGGAAAAAGAGAAAGAAAAGAAGAGAAGCAGAAGCGAAGCAGTAGGGAAGGCTGAAGATGCGCTCGCTATTTCGCAATCGCAGGTGCATGCGCTCTCAAAATCCTGCGGAAAGGCTGGCAGGTCAAAGTGCCGCTGAAACCTCAGCGCTTTATTAAGAGTGCTGCGGAAGTTCCGGTTTACGATCGCTATGACGTCAATTTCCTGCGAAAACTCCGCATTTGGAGCGTGCACTTTCTCAATGGTTAAGAAAATGCTGCGGAATCGCTGCAAATTCTGCTTGTCCTGCGGAGGTTCCGGTGAATTGTCTGAGCAATGACTCCTACTAGTGGAAGCGCGCGGCTGCACTCAGGGAACGGCCATAGCTTGCCGGCAACGGTTGCCGAGGTTGCCGGCGTTGCCGGGGTCACAGACAGCTTAGAGAGCGCACGAAACGTGGAGACTATCATGAGGTCCCACACGACTGACAACGCTAGCAACCTCAACCAGTCGGCCAGTTGCCGCCAAAATGAGTGGTGTCACAGTTTCCTGCAGCCAGTCATTGTTTTTGGCGGGATTCTCCGCTTCAGCCTCCTCAGCAATCTCCAAGGCTAGAGAACGCTATAAAAAGCACTTTTTTGACTTTTCAAGCACAGCTCTGGTATAAGCGCATCCAGAAGGTCAAGGAGGAACAGAAAGCGCGCAATTGCAAGTGTCCCGAACCATGCCTTTAAGCGAGATTGGGAAATATCAATTGTCGCATGAAAAAAAATGTGAAAAGTTGTGCAATAATGTCTTCCGCATGCTTGTTTCCCTACTTAGCTTTTCAAATTTCCAAGGCACTGAAAACTTGTTTTGGGCGAACACCCACTACAGTTCCTCGCAACTTTCACTTTCTCAACATGCAGCATACACTTACAGTAAGGTTCAGCCCAGTTAGGCGGAAGTTGGGTTGGCGGGCCTGCGCTTCAACGTTTCGCGCAGTTTCTTGCCACATCGTGCCAAGAACCAATGCCTGCTCTTCATTCTCTCCAAACTGTGCTTGGCAGTGAGCTCGCGTAGTACTCTTAGTCTCCAGCGATGCAGATGCGCTGCCTCCACTTGAAAGTTCGGCCTACTCCGGGTTGAGACAAACTGTACTACACCAAAACCAGGCTTGATTACATCGATACTATATAATACTTGGCTTATCCACTTTTTGTATGTTCGCCCGAAAAGGTTAAAAAGAGTTATGGAATTTGCACAAATTTGACAGATATAATCTACCAGTGCGTCACCTCTGCTCCGCAGAGGCTCACACTGGCTCTACTATCTAGGCCACTTTCGCATAATGATGGCATTGGAACTCATCGAGCAATGTCGACTATCACAAACAAAATGTAAACAACTACTCATTCCGAGAGCTTTTTTATGTGAAATCGGTGATTTCGCGTGGATGAGACCTTTTGCAGTGGCCGTATTCATCAACGAACCTTGAGGTTAAATTCTACCTAGAGAACATGCCTCAAGGTAAAATTTAACGTTAAGGTAACTTTGCTATTCACAAAACTACCTTGAGGTTAAAATCTACCTGGTAGTCAGCAGAGTACTCACTGACGTTTATTCGGAACATGCCATGACGTAATAGCGGTGTATGAAATCCTACTGATTTTCCACTGCCAAGTTGATATTGCCGTATGTCTTGTAGGTTCACGTTACAATGTTATGGCAGGAAAACATTCTAGGAACCAAGCAAACATGTTTCAACATGGTTGGAAGTGGCAATTAATATACAGGGCTTTTCAAAAGTAACCCACTTTTTAATCGTTAATATCTCTCCCTTCACTTGTTTTTTTTTTGGTTAGCTAGGCGCCATTCAGTAGCGCAGGCTTTAACTCAGATTCGTAGTATGGAGATAAGCACCTGTAGCTCTTCGTTATTGTAGAATTAGAGAATTTTGGGGAGGGTTTTGACAGTTAACGGCTACATTTTGGCCCAAAATGGGTACTTATCAAGCTGAAATCTTTATCACCCACAAACAGAGTCGCTGATCTGATGTGAAGTTCAGAATTTACCGAAAGGCTTTTTTTCTAAATTTATGCCATGTTAACCGCAATAACCTTTCTACAGTGCCGAAAATCTGATCAAATTTGTTTGGAACGGTAAAAACGCTCAGCACGGCTGTCTAATAGAATTAGCAGTTTCGAAAACACTGCTACACAACTTTCCGGCTTTTGGAGCCTTTTTGGATGGCCTACATCAAAATTATAGAATCAAAGTGGCGCTGTGGCTGGAAACCGATTTTACAGCAATCAAGAGCGATGGGTGATTCATACCACACTACAAGTCTAAGATGTGGCCTGCTTTATTGAACGGTACTTGCAGCTAAGCAAAATGCTTTCTAAAAAGAGTGTTATTAACGATCAAAGAGTGTGTACTTACTCCTGGGACACCCTGTAGATTAGGAAGAAGGCTACGCTTCATGGTTATTAGAGTGTAAGCAGCATTGAGATAGAGCTCTACCATAAGAACCGCACTTACCACAAGTACAACCGTGAAGTTACATAAGTTTTCTCAAAGTTTCACATAATTCGTTTTACACTTGAAGTGTAGTATATACTAGGTGGGTCTAAAAGTTCGTGCCGTTTTTAGACTCATCCTCAAATCAAACAAAGACAGACAAACACCCTGGTTAGGAATCCTTTGATGTTCGCTTGAAAAATCGTCAGATTCTTTCGCCTATAATTCCTAATCGCCCTAAATTTGCTTTTTTTGTAATTTTCGTTCTAGAATTTTGGAGGAGCTTTAACAACAGTTAGATAAAGTAAACAAGATGCAATGCGGTGCAATTTTTTGGCACAATAGCTGGCTTTTCAAGTTTTCTAAAATTATCTTGATGCTACCATATTTGATTTCTGTTTATCCTAAACCTCGTAGAGCATCAGACGGCAAACAGCTAAGGTGTTGCTCGATGCAGCTTCCTCTCCTCTTTTGGTCAGATGCCTTTTCTTTCTAATTAAAGGTTTCGAAGAAAAAATTGCCAGTTCTATTTTTTACTTCCCAGGATGCATACGAAAAATTCAGAAGCCAAATTTCGAGGCCTTAAAAACTTGTTTGTTTGTTGAAATTAGTGTTCAATCATAATTTTTGGAAGTCCAAAATCGCGAAGATTCCTTATGTTTGAAGCGTTTGTACATTTTACGACTTCGCAAATGTGAAGACTTATGGAAAGCTTGTTTCTAAAATATTGAAAACCAGCTGACGATACCAAAACACTGGATTTTGCAGCTTGTTCGCTCTATTTAACTATTACCAAAGCTGTTTCAGAAGCCCAAAACAAAAACAAATAGCTAAGCTTAGGGTACGTTATATGCAGTTGGAGATTGTGGCGATTACTTGGAGGAACAATAAAGGAATCCAAACAAGGATATCACTGCTGAAAAGAGAAAGAAATTCTCCACGGAACAGTGCATAGAATGTATATCTGTTGTTTTTCTGAACGGTTTGAGAATAGACCTAAATACGGCACGAACTTACAGACCTACTTATAGTAATATTTTGTCCCAAAACTCCTTCTCTGTTCCCTATTAGGATGAAAAGGAAGACGCCGGTCCTTTTGAAAAGGAAAGCGCGCTCTAACGAACAACCTACGGAGCTGGCGAGATCAAGTGGGAAATGTAAAAAATCGACAGTGGCAAGAACGAAGTCGTTTCACGGATGTCCATTTGTCACCCCCATGCTGGGCCCTGATACCATATTGGAGGGCATAAAGCACTGATTTTACTGCCTTCGTTACCTGCGACACGTTTATGAACGAGAAAGCATGAGCGTTTTTCACGCCAAACAAAAATAGCCGTAATGTGTTTTTACTGCTTCAATGGAGCAATGATAATTATCAGAGTATTTTATTCAGTAAATATCCTAAGATTAAAATAATTTTTACACTTGATGGTGCTTTATTTGAGAACTAGTAATGTTTTAGCGACTCATTTTATCGCATATGCACATGTGATCTTTTGCTGCATACGTTCATAGTTCCTCGTCAAGGAATGCTCTGCAAATAAATACACGAATTTGGAACGTTTTCTGCTATCCAACAACGTATACATCCCATCCAGGAAGGTCACTAAAAAAATGCTTGCCTTGTAAGTAAACAAGTAAGGTTTGCGCTATTAGTGGATATCAACATACTTGTCTTTAACGGCTTCATTAGAATTCAAGAGGTCCTTTGAGAGAGTTCAACTGTTATGTGCAGAGTCAAGGTAGAATTTAACCCTAGCTATCCTAGGGTTAAATTTTACCTCGGAAGAATAATAGAAAGTTGATGGAGGAATGATGATTGAGGTAGATTTTAACCTCAAGGTAGAATGATGAATACGGGTTTATGCGTTTGAAGGTTCATTTCTACCTCAAGGTAGACTTAACCCACGATAAAATTTCATTGCGATCATGTTGTGAATACGGGTTATAAACTAAAATGCTAGCTGAGGTAACTTTTAACCTCAAGGGTTCGTTGATGAATACGGCCACAGGAAAACAAACGCAGATTTTTACAGGTTTTCGATTTTTCCATGATCTTGACAGTTGCAATAAGAACAGCAGTCACCTTGAGCTACATCTTTGTGCAAAATCTCGTCAAATGCTCCGCTAAAACCTTGGCAAATTGGCCATTTACATAACTAACACTTTTTGGCGCCGTTTTTGTAAAGTAATGGACTTTTGATCACTTTTTTGGGCCTATGTTCATGGCTTGAACATTTACTTGGCATCGACGACTCTGCAAAAAGTTGAATTACGGACCCAAATTTGCGCCCCAAATGCGAAGTGGAACCGATTGACGCGCAGTTTCTGTGGGATCCACTCAACGAATCTGCTCGTGCTTTTGCATGTTGGACTTTCATGCTGGTAGCATGCGTTGTGCAAAATTTGAGCCCAGGAGGTGGGCTGGAACATGCTCTACGAATTTCTAACAGACACTCTCTCTCACACACACACACACACACAAAGTCACGTAAACATCCTTAGCCCGTTATTATAAGTAATGATGGGGTGGAACGTGTGTTAATAAGCTTTTTTGTTCGAGCACACGGGTTGCCCCCATTGATTTATTGATTGTTTCAATGTTTACTCAGCAAATTTCGGTTCTGAATAATAGAAGAAGTTGTAATTTAGAGCCGCATGCGGCAGCCACGCCCCGAAAATTTTTTTTACAAGGCTAATTTGAATTTTTAAAAATTTTTAAAAATTATTTTAATTATTTACAAGTAAAAACAAGTCCCCTCCACATTTTTATAATACATTTTAATAACTTTCAAAATTTCGCGACCCATTCTCGGGGGGGGGAAGGCGCTCCCCCCCCCCCCGCCTCCCCCCCTCGGTACGCTCAGCACTGTTGTGTTAGGTGTTTAGTACAACTTTGGAAGGTTTTCGATAACTTCGAAGAAAGAAAAACGACTTTGAATAAAAGACAGTGGGCCGTCAGGGATCATCAGGGGATCATACAAAATGCTAGAAAATGCGGCTTGTACAGCTCCTCGCTCCTGTTCAATATGTTCGCAGCGATGGATGGGGCATACTTAGGAATGGGTAGACAACGTGAAATCTAGAAGTTCGGAGCTTCAGGATATGAGGGTTCCGTTGTAATCAGCATCCCCTCCCGGAGGATGATAATGCGTGCGGCCCTTGGTCTAAAGCCGTATGTGTTTTGAACACCGAAGGATAGCATGGGCTACCTTTCGCGGCAATTTGCTGCTCGTTTCTCTTGATTTATTGAGATTCGGCTCCAAAGAAGAATGTCTTCCAGCAACTGCAGTTTTATCAGATAGCTAGGGAAGATGAGTATAGCTAATTTCATTTACGCGTTTGAATGAAGAGAGGCGATAGGCTTAGAAGGTTATAAACAGCTCCTTTCCTAAAGTTTTTGTTTCAGAACTTTTTCAGGAGTGATGTAAAGGGACGTTTCCGGATTTGTAAAGATATCGGGCACAGGCACGAGGAGTTGAATCAATATAGGCAATTTGGACTTGGATGAATTCTTATGAATGGCTAAAATAGAATCCGCAAAAGTCAAGTAAATGCGTTTCAGGTACAGGAATTTGGGAGAAAGAGAAGAGCAAGGAAGCGAAGCACTGACTAGCCAGAGACAACGTCAAGATTGGAGATCGCAACTATTCACGTCCCTTCAAATGGCTCTGTATCAAAGATGGTTAAAAATATCATAGAGAATGACATTTTTGATTTCGGGCGAGATATACGCTCCTACGGTTACGAATCAGGAAAATGGATAGCCAATAAGGTGAGAATTTTTGCATGGCGTAAGTAATGATTTGACATTTCTTTCAGCGCCACGAGCGTGCAGCGTTTTCGACAGAGTGCTAAGCGTAAAAAGTATTGGTGTCCTTCTATTTATTGTTTGTAGAGTTCTTTTGCTTTCTAATTCTGCTTTATGTCTTTTTTGTAATGTTTTGATAATAAGTCTGTCATCATGATATTTGTATACAAGTTTGACATTAAATCTAACACTAGAATGTCGTATTTTACTGAAGAGATATGGATTTTATCATCGAATTGCTATCTATGTGATCACACTAAGACCGTACAACGCCTTTTGAGGAGCGGGTAAGTGGCGCGCCTTTAGCGAGCGAGCCGCGTACCTTTGTAAGAGATCGAAAACTGTAGGAGATTGAAGATCGTCCAAGATGCGATATTATGACTCATTCATTTAGGGCGTGTTCGACGAGGAGCAAAGCTGAATAGCTGGCTCTTACATTAAATGATGCTATCCCTCGTGTCGCTACTTTTAAGTAGGCCGCTTCCACGGCGCTACGTATAGGCACAAGCCGAGGGTTTCCGATCCGCGGAAGCAAGGTAGGTCCGGTTCAACTTCCTAGTGTCAACTCTGTTGGGTTCCCCACCGAAAATTATAGTGGCTGGCAGCCGAAGAAGAGAACCGCGTTTCAAGAATTTTTTTTCTTTTTCCAGTTTTTGGAGTTTTGATGCGACCACGGCCGGATCCCATTAAAACTCGGGCTCTTTAGGTAAATTAATGATAACGTTCTGATGCATAACGACGGTTTTCTTTTTTGCTTGAAATAAAAGTCTTGACTCTCGAACGAAAATTAGCGCTAGCAAATCTAGTTATGTACTACAGAGAAGTAAAAAATGTCGGGACAATAAAATGATGGAAAAGAGAGAGAAACCCAGCAGCCCAAGTGTCGTATAAGCCTAGGCTAAAAGAGTAAACAGTTCAGATGATGATGAAAATGAAAAGAGTGAGAGAAAAGTGGATTCCCCTGCAGGGACAGAAGTGCCGAGCTGAGAGCCCGTTTTTGTGTTGTTGTGATGGGCCATAATCAAGTGCAATGGAGAGGGGCATTAACGTTCACCTTTGAGTTCAGTTGAAAAGCGCGCAAGAGTTATGAAGCTGGATTATAGAACATTTTTTGTATTTCAGAGTTCTGGTTCGATAGCCCACGTATTGGTTCGCATTCTTCTTTTTTTTTCTCAGCAGTTTGGTATAGAGCCGGCGTGATTGCTACTCGAGTAAGTTATACATTTTACTAACAAGTACAACACCGCATGCAAGCCTTTTTTCAATCGATCTAGCTCTAGCATGAGCCGGCCTGATCGCAAGCTTTATAACACGCCATCTTCATACTTCTCTCTGCGAGGCCGCCAGCTCCAACAGTGATGAGTCATTTTCGCTCAGTTTTATCGCTTCGTTACAATGACCAAATTCTCGTCTGTTTCCCCTCTATATATTTTTTTACAATGTTAGTGGTGCTACGATAGTTTGACTCATTTTCTTTCACTCAAGTAGAGAAAAAATTTTTTTTGGCTTTTGTTTCGTCATTTTCGTTGGTATGCCTAATGATAAGTACTAAGCTTATGCGTGTTCGCGTTCCCTTCCGAAACAACAGTTCTATCGTACATTATCAGAGTCTTTTCGCATTTGGAAGTTCTACTTGTTTGTGGTTCCTTTTTCCTTTCGATATCCTCAAGCACACTACCACTCTGATCTTTTCTTTGCTTTGGTTTTTTCCCTTAACAATATTTGTACTGGCGCTATCGTTGCCCATTTCATTCTCTTTTACTCAAAATTCTCTTTTTTGGGTTTTTGTCATTTTCCTCGTTAATGTTTAACGATAGTTACTAAATTCACGCATGTTCGCGTCCACATCCGGTCCCAAGGGCTTTTCGAAGCTTATTTCCCCAATTACGCTTCCTAATCTCGGACGAAGCTTCCCAAATACCGGAGCCGGTCCTGATCGCAACGGCAAACCGCTTGCCGCAAGTTCGTCACATATGTATCGGTGATGTTCACCAACTGGACTTCCACATCCAATGCTCCCGATCGAGTAATTTGGCCAAATACAGGCAAGAACTACTATGGACGTATTGATAGCGGCACAATCTGTCCCAGTCGCCTCGTTGATTACAACCTATCGTGCCCGCCCCTAGCTAAACGACCTAGCGAACACTTTTGTGTATGGAGGGACCTTACAGAACGGCGTGCAGCAACCACATCGATTCATGCTACCAAACTCATGCGAGTGCCGGATGGAGGCATCCCATTCTTAATGCTGGACGTTGCCGGAAACTCGGAACGCGCCGCAAGTCACTCGTATTATAACGATGCAGAAGCACAAGTTTGTCAGCCCATCGTCGAGCGCCTACGTGCCCGCAACATTAAACCGCAATCCCTGTGCATACTCACCTTCTACAAAGAATAACTTCGCCGTCTAGCTTTGCTTTTATGTCATGTCACGATCCCTTACGTCTCCGTCTAAGTCCGAGGATGGACTAGTTGGTAAATGGAGGAGGTGTAAGAGATCGGAAACTGTAGCAGATTGGAGATCCAAGATGCGATATCATGACTCTTTTGTTTGGGGCGTGGCGACGAGAAGCAAAGCTGAAGGAGAAAAGATTCATTAAAGAGATCTTCTGGCCACCAAGCGGCTGATGCCGACTTCACACCAAACTTCCTCCTCTCTGTTAGACTTCGTCGGACATCTGTGATTCCTTCTTGTTTTCTTGCCAATAAACCATTTCATGTTACTGTATAGCTGTTTCTTATCATGAATGATGCTATCCCACCGTATCGCTACCATTGAGTAAGCCGCTTCCACGACGCTACGTTTACTCCTTCATCCTGAGGGCAGCGGGAGGCATGATCGCTTGCTTTGAAGGCGCGCGCGCGTTCGGAAAAAGTATCTGAGTAGCTAAGTTCATCGACAACATCAGAAATGTCTCTCAACCACAAGATCAAACATGACCAGCATATCCAACGCCCTTATATCCCCCCCCCCCCTCCCCATCTTTTATTCATACCATGTCGCCATTCTCATTCAGTGTACCTCCTTTACATGCTTCCACTTTCAACACCATGGATACCTATTCACCCTTTACAACACAGGGCACATCCAGCCCTTCTATGTTATTGTCTGCGCGTTGTCTGCTGCTTAAAATACTAATCCAAATTCAAGTAAGAGGCCAAAATTGTGTCCTCAATCATCCTCGATCTACTTAGGTGAACCGAAGTGTTTCGTGCAAACTAACAAATCACTAGCAAGTGTTACATTTGCACAGTACAGAGTGGAACGAAAGACATAGGAGGCGAGGAGGCGAAGCTGCCAAGTACGAACGTGCTAGCGGCAGAGAGCTGCTGGTTACGTTACAATGAGCATCGAGATACCATGGGGGTTTGCATGACATTTATCCCAATGCTATTATAACCATACAAAATTGTCCAAAATGTTCTGCCAGTCCCCGAAAATGGCGTGGGAATCGAGTGTTCGTATCAAGTATAGTGCCCGTGCCGAGATTTTCGCGGCAGAATTTGCGCTTGAACGAACAGTGTAAGAATCTCACTGTCAAAACACAGCCACACTACATCAGACCCTTCCTCTTGAACATACAAGGAAAGGCCCAGATCGAATTGGGCGATTGAGATGTGGTATACTGGAGTTAGTGTCAAATTTACACATCTACATAGGATTGGCACGTAAAGTGATCTCAGTTATTGTACAGTCTGCTCCAATTGGGATCAGGCCGAATCGTCGGCGTGAATTTGCGCTCTCGCAGCGCTAGCGGTCTG
This sequence comes from Cylicocyclus nassatus, assembly GCA_958299035.1. Lineage (NCBI taxonomy): Eukaryota > Metazoa > Nematoda > Chromadorea > Rhabditida > Strongylidae > Cylicocyclus > Cylicocyclus nassatus. The sequence goes on from CATQJL010000305.1 coordinate 42,915,357, forward strand.
CGCTGCATATGCGCGCTGTCGGAGAGAGCAAAAGGATTGAAAAGAGAGCAGAGAAGCAGGCCGTGGGCGTGACCGCGGAACCCTAGCGACGCGGGCTCCAGCCATGCCAATTTTGGCCTGGTTAGGATTGGGGCAGACTGTATAATTCATTCTATGATTGACAGGCTTGAGACCGCGTTGCACACTTTGTCCAAACAAATATCCAGATCAGTTAGATCGTATAAACTTGTCAACCTAGTAAATTAGGTATAAATTTGTCAAGCATGCGACCAAGCCTTTTTCACATTGTGTGCGAATGGCTTCGCGTCTCTTAGTCACAAAATGAATGATACATAGTGACGCCTGGATAGATTAGGATTCTTTTATCAGCTGACAATTGAAACGGGAATTTCTTTATTGATTTAAGGATGTCATCTCATGTGTAATACTACATTTCACCTTGGAGTAATAGAGAGTTGTAAGTTCACTTATTATCCTCATCTTCCGGAGCTTCTGAAAAGAGAGATCTTCACTAAAGAAATACAATCCGGAGATATGTTCAAACTTTTTCGTTCAAATATACGATCAGCCCAGAGATACATCAACAAAAATGTTCCAAGAAATGTGATGATGATGGTTAGCAACACCGTTGTATGAAATTGCTCGGACCATGCTTCTCTGAAAATTCCACCAATTCAAAGTTCTTGAAAGACAACCGATATTCAGCAGCTCGACTAGGAATTTTAGGCGCAGAAGCATGATTGCAGCGCCTTATTCTTTTTCCGTCGTTTTCTTTTCTATTAAAAACTTTTGCTCTTTTCCTTTTATTCAAGGGCCATATATGTTGGACTATCCTGATATGATTCACATCGGTAAGTCTATCAGCTGGAACAACGCGCCAAATGTTCTTGTCTCAGTTGGCGCAGGAACTCATCGGCGTAGAATCCTTCGCAGACGGATCTTGTGAAGTTGAAATTGGATGACCTGTAAGGGAACTAATCGGAATGCCCCGTGAGTATCAAGATTTACTCGTGATGTCTCTCCTAAGCTCCATGATTTCAATCATGTTTCAGTGTACAAGCACTTATGGTTTCGAAAAAAGAAGCACGTTCTGAACGGGCTTGCAGGCGGGCTTGCCCTTCCTCTGTCCTTCCCTCCCCCCCCCCCTCCTTCCCGGAATAGGGTGCAAAACTTCTGAATAGGGAAGGATCCCAGGTCAGCGTGATAATTTGGAACAAACTGCATATCATTAGATGCGATGCACCTTCTTGAGCTAATTCCAAATCTAATTTCCCATCTGCTGCGCGGTTCTCTAGAAGTTGTGAACGTCTGAAGTTGCGAATTCAATGCCACATTGCCGCAACTTCAATAAATAGTTGCTCAAAAATACTTATCTGTGTTGACTTTGTATGTACTCCTTCTAGTCATTACACTCAACACCATTCTAATTATGCACTCCCAAGCTGATTTTTGAAGCGCATTGTACGTTAGAATCCTAATAACTTTACGCCTTCAATCGTTCATGATTACTTCCACGAACCGCGCATATGAAAGCTAGATTTGGACTCAGCTCAACAAACGAAATTTCAATGATATGCATTTTGTTTCAGATCGTCACTTCGACCTCGGATCCTTCCCTTGTGAGGATTGTTAACCCGAATTATAAGAATGTGCGAGTGAATGTTTACGTATAAATATAAAACGAATTCTCAAATATCTTAACACTTCAAATTCGATTTGGTAGAAGAGCTCCGCGCTGTTTTTCACAGAACTAGGTGGGGAGCTTCCGAAAAATTTTGGGGAGCTCTCAAGAAAATTTTTGAAGAAGCATGGTGGAGGAACTTTTTGTTCGAAAAAACTTTGCTCTTCCTATCCCCCGAATAAAAATTTCTTGAACTACCACTGAGGCGAGGAATCTTTGAGAACCACAAAAATCAACTGCACCGAGAATCTATCCGTCACGCCTCATCATTTTGAGATCCGTCAGTGTCTTCTTATCCAATATTCGCATATGTCATGATTCAATGATGCAGTTGATACTCTCGTAAACTGGAAGTGCTATATTGATGAATGGACGTTCTGCTTCTTGAAACCAGTGTATTATAGTCGTATGTCTCTTTACGTGATATGATATGTCAAACACGTCAGGGAATGAAAGCAGTCTATCTTCAATGTATAGTTTGTCATCACGGAAATGTTCCCATGGGTAAAGGCTGCTGCATGACGAAGGCGCAATACCTTTGGGCGCGAACGCGGCTCTATTAGCCACAGAGCGCACAAGACGCAGAATTTACAACGGCGAAGATACGCGCGCGCCGAGTCCCCGCCCGCTCAACCAATACTGCTATTGCGCCTTCGTCATGCAGTAGCCTTTAAATACTACGTCACCACGCTGCCTTTTCGATCGTTTTGACATGTTCACCTTGAGAAAATGCCTTGAATTTGCTCGAAATACATGTCGAAGGCGTGACTGAGAATTTTTTTGTTGGCTGACTAGGATACAGTGCGTCACGTGCAGACTCTGTGTCTTGCACAGAGCCTACTCAAAAAGAACCATCACCAGACATATTACGCACATTCTGCACTCACAGAAACCACTGTAGTCTATCTTCTTCAGATGCACAGCCACAGGATTGTAGTACTTGATTGGTGGCGGCTTTTGAAAGATACCACCTTGTGAGTGGATCAACTCGTTTCTTATATCGCCATTCATCTTCTTCAGCAATAATTATTAGTGAAGGTTCTTCACTTCGTTGTTTTCTTCTCTACAAAGAATTATATTTATCTCTAATAATGGTACAGAAATGGTCGGCCGCCTCAACGTGGAGTGGGGGTGACAACAGGTATCGAACTGGATGCACAGTCGAGTGTATACTCTGGCCAGGCCTCCCAAGTTGTGAAGGAGTTCGACGTTTCCGGTTTCGGCCGGATGCCTAGCTAAGAACCGGCCACGCCAGATCCCCCGCCGTCTGGCTTCTTCTGGTTGCTAGGCGGTCCCTCCCCGCTTCAAGCCCGGGGTCAGCGATCGCCCCGTGGAAATCAAGAGTAGGCCTAGTAAGCCACCTCTTGTAGGGGAAAATTCATATTATTCCTCCAGTTTGAAGATTAGAAAGAAACCCTGCACATCGTATTCCGCCTACGGCGCCGGGTGGTAGCAAGAACGATGTCAGGGTACTCAGGGCGCCTTTCGGACTGGACAAAAACGACACGTCCGCCCGGACGACGCGCCATGGAGACTGCCTCATGCTCTGCACCTACAACGCCAGGACAGTCTCCACAAACGCCGACCACGCTCTTCTCGACGCTGCAGAGCACATCAACTACCACATCATCGCTCTGCAGGAAACGAAGTCCAGGAAGAAGGACGTGCGACAGATGAGTGATGGGACCCTCATCATTCGTGGTGAAAAGGTTTCATCACGAAACGTGGGAGGCGTTGGCTTTGTCGTCTACCCATCTATCGTCCATCTTGTCGTTTCGCACGACATCCTATCACCCCGACTAGCCATCCTACGACTACGCCCTCCACGTCAGAAGACCATCAGCATCATCAACTGCTACTCTCCAACATCAGCAGCTATCTCTGTAGTTCCATCCTTCTGTAGATGACTCAGAACTAGATGCTTTTTACGAAGATATGGAGGAGGTCGTCCGCAACGAGAAGTCCTTCTACAAGTTTGTTATGGGCGACTTCAACGCCACAATCGGGATGCCACTAGAAAAGGAATATAGGATCGGAAAGTTTGGATATGGGCTCCGAAACGAAAACGGCAACCGCCTCGTTGGGCTTCTCTCCGCCGCACGACTTTTCCATGGAAATTCCATCTTCATGAAGAAAGAACATTGCCGGTGGATATGAAAATCGCCTAACGGAACGACTCACGCGGAGATCGACCACATTCTCACCAACCGAAGGTGGAGCTTACTCGATGTCTCTGTAGTTCCGTCCTTCTGTAGTGGCTCCGATCACCGCCTCCTTCGAGCGAAGATACGACTCAGCCGAAGGCTGGAAAAGAAAGTCTGTCATAGTGCCGCGAGAAGGAAGGAAGTCGTTTATGACGGTAACAGGCTGGAAGAGCTTATATCAAGTTGTGACTGCCCCATCGAGGAGGACCCAACGTACGACTACGACCGGCTTCTGAAAGGATTGCGAGCCTGCGGAGAGTGCGCCTCAGTGACTTCTGAGAAGAACTTGGGGTACTTTTCCGTCATCCGGACCCATTTTTTCAAAGAAAGATGTTGCTTCTATCCTTATATTAGGTTGGCTAGAAAGTTCTTGCGTAATTCAAACAAAATTCAATAACTTTTCAATGACTAAACCTAAATTCACAATCTTGTTCTCTAAAAATATTAGAACCATGATGGATGTTTATGCGCAAGATTTCATGAGCTAGCCCCCGAGAACGAAGCTCTCAAATATGGGACTTCAAAATTTGCAATTTTGAGTTTGGTGCCAGAAAATCGCAGAGTGCCGCTAGCTAGCCGAAAAAAATCTGTAAAAATTACTTACACTGCAGAAGTCCTCAAGTTACTTTGGAAGGCTTTGATCTTGCACGGGTGAAGCAAAAACAAAAAATTCGTGAAGTAGTCATTTTGCCGAAAAAATCCACTCATTACCGCAGTTTTTCGGCAAAAACAATTTTTTACACTCCAAAAAACGTCGCAAGGTTCTAAATAGCCAACATGTCTTATTTCTGGTAGCAAACTGTGTTTTTGTGGAAAAATTACATCGTTAAGGGGATTTATCCTGTAAAATGACAAACTCCACAAATTTTTTGTTTTCGCGTTTCCATGCGAGATTAAAGCCTGCTAAAATAACGTATGAACTTCTGCAGTGTAAGTAATTTTTACAGATTTTTTTTTCGGCTAGCTTGCGGCACTCTGCGATATTCTGGCACCAAACTCAAAATTGCAAATTTTGAAGTCCCATATTTGAGAGCTTCGTTCTCGGGGGCTAGCTCATGAAATCTTGCGCTTAAACATCCATCACAGAGCGCAGGCCTTCTAATATTTTTAGGGAACAAAATTGTGAATTTAGGTTTAGTCATTGAAAAGTTATCGAATTTTGTTTGAATTACGCAAGAACTTTCTAGCCAACCTAATATTATATTTTATCCCAACTTCACAGGAAGGAGCGTCAACCTTCTGCCACGTGTCAAGAAAATTTGACATGTCATCCACATGTTTAACAGGTTTTACCAAGAGTTTTGTTACCCTACCTAGCGACGTGAGTTCGATCTGTTTTTCAATTAGTAGTGGCCCTATTGTCGATTGAACAGTAGCAAAAATGAATATTGTTGTCATAACAACGTCACCCTATTATCAATGAACACACTAGACCTGCCCAGAATAGAGAAGTGAGCCAAGAGTCCATCATCTAAGCGGCGAAACAAGCAGCAGCGCGGTGATTCGGGCCATTTATAATCTTTCCTGGCTAAATTGACATGGCGAAATGTTTGAAGAGAAAGTCACTTCTAAATCATTGCTAAAAACAGTCAAAATGTTCTATAATATAAGTCCTAAATTGCTTTCCTCTTATGGAAAACAAAATAAAAACAGCTTTTAGGTAATCACAAATGCTCTTTTACCTCAACGGAAATGATTTCGAAAATAACACGTCAAAATAGACCAAAACGTGTCAATATTTTCCTGACACGTGGCAGGGAGGCAGCCCTCATGGAATCTATGAAAAATTGTTTCTAGGCTAAAGAACCTATTTTATGAGAGGCTTTTGAAAAAAATGGGTCCGGATAACGGAAAAATACCGAACTTGGAATGTATTTCGAAGACCACCAACGAAATGCTCGAAAGAAGAAGATGAGGCAGGATCCGAATGCAACCCATATCAAGCAACTGATAGCCAACGCCAGTTGCAAAACAGCTTTGCAGGAGGATCTCAGGAAGTACAGGCACCAAGATGCTGGAAGCAGCCAAAGGAAGACGAAGTCTCAAGAAGTGCCGAAGGGACCTCTTTGAATATCACGCACCGCTTGGCTGTACTATTGAACGAAGACGTGACTCCGACTTCTTCCCGATACAAGATGGAATCTATCGCGAAGAACTTCTACACCAACCTCTTCCGCTCATCAACACCCGTGCCGATGCCCACGAATTCTACCTGCTGAAGTGCGTACCGCGATACAGACCATGAAACGTCCACGGCTCCAGGACCAGACCATCTTTCCGTCGAAATTCTGCGAGCCGGAGGACTACAACTACACCAGATCCCGCGTCGCACCTAACATCTTACCTTCAAAAGGAAAGGATTTCCAACCAGTGGAGAACGTCAAGAAAAGTTCTTCTTTTTAAGAAGGGTGCACGGGAGGATCTTCGGAACTACCTCCAATATGCCTTCTGTACAAACTTTTCAAGAAAATTGTTCTTGCTCGCATATCTAGGGTACTGGATGAAGCCCAACCCCAAGAACAACTGGATTTCGCAAAGGATTCAGCTGCATGGACCACATTCAGGCGGTTTCGAGGGTCATATAAGTCTGCCGGGAATACCGACTGCCTCTCGTCCTAACCTTCGCCCACTACGAGAAAGCCTTTGAAGAGTCGAAAGCAACGCCATTCTGTCAGTGCGTGAGCAAGGGGATTCAGCTTACTAAGGACGTTAGCCGACTGCGAATAAACCGGAAGAAGAGTTAGTTCATGAGGAACGCCCTTTGCGAAGATGCAGAAAGGGAATTGAAAGGTACCCCTATTATGGAGACGTCTTCTTACGTGTATCTCAGACGTTCGATGAACATGGAGAACGACTTGAGGAGAGAACTTAACAGGAGAAGAAGAGCAGCCTGGGCAGCCTTCGGGCCTCTGAAGGAAGCCACCGACCAACTGAAGGACCCGGAGCTTCCTGCCCACCTGTTCGACTTAACCGTTCTCCCGGCGCTTTGTTACGTAGCTGAGACTTGGCCCGACACTGTAGCCAAGTCGAAAGCTTTGCGGAATTCACAGAGCGTTCGAGTGCAGTCTTCTGAAGATGACCCGACTCAAGCAACATCTAGTCGGACTTCAGTACAGATACGAGAAGAATGTCCCGTCTTCGTGACTCAGCGGAATACGTTGCGAAAGCGAGACACCGATGGGTCGGTCACATCATGAGAAGAACAGACGACAGATGGACACTAAGAACATCTGAGTGGATTCCTCGCGAAGCCAAACGTCCCCGAGAAAGACCACCAACGAGATGGGCAGACCTGTGTCGTGGAATATGGACCAGCTGAGAAATCAGCTGGATACGAGTTTCGCCCTTGGAACTCGTGGACGCAGCCACCGATGACAACCAAGAAGATCATGGATGTCCGAAGCGAGAGACAGGAACAAATGGGAACTTCTGTACTGGGGCCCGCACGTCATGTAAGGACGGGCCATCTAAATCTAAATCAATTCAAATGGTACAGAAAGTTGTAATAACGACAGCGGTAAGCAATTTGGCACTCGTCACTGCTCCTTGTTGTTGACTTTGAAAGAAGTGTTCCAATTCGGGGAAACTCCATTAAAAGCACAGTCCACCCAAATTGTGGTCGATGAGATTTTGATGCCTAACAGTAGTGTGGCCTCCAGCTGTATACTTGCCAAACTCGAGCTGCCAGAAGTTGCTTCCCAAGCGAGAAAATTGCTTCATAAATCGCTTCGGATGACGGATTCGCGACGTTGACTCCTTCCCTTCAAGTAGCGTTCGTCCCGCCCATTTTAGCGCACCTAACCAATCACCGTTCCGCGCAACTCCCCCCCCCTCGGGTTCTCCAAAACGGGGTTTGTCTGAGTTTTCGCAAATTCTCGACTTGTTATTCGGAATTAGGGGCATGAGAAGGCTCTGGAACGACGAAAACATGGAAGCCGAGAAGCTAGACGGTGCCTGTAAAGCCCATATGCGCGCACATCCCCGCGGGGAGGAGAAGTGATCTAAAAGGGACGCATTATATCCCGCTGCTCTTACCTTTCTTCTTCTTTTTCTATCTGAATTATGGAGTTTTTCATATCTGATACCTGCGCATAATGATTGCCAGAGTACTGTCGTACAAGATCGAATTTCACCATTTTGTGTTTTGAAAATGAGAATATCCCCAGGGAAGCACCCCTAATTTTCAAAATTATTTATCTTCTTATAAACTCAGTGAAAACGTTGTAAAATTGTGCTGAGGATATAGCATGGCACCGTTGAACTTTATATTAGGTTGTTCCCAAAGTTTTGTCCGTTTCTTCAACCTATCATAAAGACGCGTGGAACGAAGATAGAGAAACGCTCTAAGCACTACTCGAAGCAACTTTTCCTCCTCTTTTTAACTGTCATGCTCACATGTCGATTACTCTTTTGCTTACTGAGACAAGGGCCAAAATTTCGAACCCGTGGTTTTTACTATGTCCAAGTTTGGCAATTTTTCACAATCTTCATTTTCAAATTTTGGAAGTCCTTTGATAGCGCTCAGATAGAGCAAACAAAGGGCAATGCAATGCAATTTTTTGGTTTGTCCAGCTGGCATTTCAGTATTTTTTAAGATAATTTTTCCAAAAGTCTTCACTTTTGGGAAGTCCTAAAATACAGAAACGCCTCGAACACTAACAAATCATCGGATTTTGAAGCTTTCAAAAATCAGTTATGATTATTCACTATTTTTACAAAGCAACTGAGCGCTTACCGCTCCGAAATACAAGATTTCGCATTTTACGGTACGCGCTGGGGCGGGGTTAAATTCAATAATTATGGAAATTTTATCGCTAAAGACCCTACAACTGGAGGAAAAATACACTTACCGGAAAGAGGAGAAAAAGCTGCATTGAATGACACCTTAGTTGTGCGCCGTTTTATGTTCTATGGTTCATGGCATCACCAAAAGTGAAATTTGATAGCATCAGAAAAATAATTCTAAAAAATTTTCAAGGCTAGCTATAGAAGCCGCAAAATTGCATTGCATTGCCCTTTGTTTACTCTATCTGAGCGCTATCAAAGGACTTTCAAAAGTTGAAAATGGAGATTGCGAAAAATTGCCAGACATGGACATAGTAAAAACCACGGGTTCGAAATTTTGGCCCTTATCTCAGTAAGCAAAAGAGTAATCGACATGGGAGCATGACAGTTAAAAAGAGGAGGAAAAGTTGCATCGAGTAGTGCTTAGAGCGTTTCTCTATCTTCGCTCCACGTGTTTTTATGATAGGTTCAAAAAACGGACAGAACTTTCGGGCCAACCTAATAGAAAAACAAATGAATTCTCAGGATGTCGAAACTTCGATGAATTGTTGCTTCCTCGAGCTACTCAAACAAATGACCGGAAATTCCGCAGAGCGCTTGCGGAAGTTCCGCCGGGTCACCTGCGGAAGTTCCGTAAACGTGCTGCGGAAGTTCCGAAATGAAGTCCTGCGGAAGTTCCAAAGAATGCCAACCACAACAGCAAAAGAGAACACCGAAGAGAGATTTGAACCTCACTCTATTGACTGTGATTGACTGTGAGCCCCACCTACTATCCTCTACGCTACGGCTGACATGTTGGATAATGCACACTAGTGGTTGGCGAGGCAACATCACGAGACAACACATTCAAAGTTCTGCGGAAGTTTTGGCAGGACAAAGTGCTGCGGAACCTCTGGCATTTTTCGGAATTTCCGCAGGATTTTGAAGGAGGTTCTGCGGATGTTCCGGTTTTCAACCAGTTTGGCATGAAAATCCCGCGGAATTTCCGATTTTCAACGTTTTAATTTTTGCAATAGTGAACAAAATCCTGCGGAACTTCTGCCAATTTTGCTTGTCCTGCGGAAGTTCCGGTGATTTGTCTGAGTAGGGATTATCGAAAAAATTCGCAATATTCAGATTCCATTTCTTCTGTCAAAAACATGTTAGCAGTGTCGTAGTATATCCTCAGTATAATTTTACAGCGTTTTCATTGGAATTTCAGGAAGATTAACTTTGGAAATGAGAGGTGATCCCTGGGATCCCCTAGGGATCGCACAAAATGGCAAAAAACTACTCTTCTATGGCAGTAGGCATCCATTATGCCCAGGTATAAGGGTTTAAGAGCCTTCATAAGCAAGATAGAGGAGGAAGAAGAAAGATACGTAGAGTACAGAGCAGTGGCGTACCCAGGATTTCGGCTCGGGGGGGGCGCGACAAAAAATTTTTTCGAATCAAGGGGCGTGGCGTTAGCCACGCCCTCCGAAAATTTTTTTCGAGTGGTTCCCAAAATTTTTCCGGGCCCCTGACCCCAAATTTTCAGAAAAAGGGGGCGTGGCGTCAGCCACGCCCCCGAAAAAAATTTTTTATAAGGCTAATTTGAATTTTTAAAATTTTTTAAAAATTATTTTAATTATTTACAAGTATAAACAAGTCACTTGCACATTTTTATAACCCATATAAGTAACTTTCAAAAATTTCGCGACCCATTCTCGGGGGGGGCGCGCGCCCCCCCCCGCCCCCCCCCCTCGGTACGCCACTGGTACAGAGATATGGCGCATCCATTCTCAGCTCCCCCCCCCCTCCCTCCCCAGCGGGGATGTACGTGCATACGGGCCTTAGCCTCGAATATTTTACATTGGACTGGTTATCTATTATCCAGAAGGGCTGTTGCTGCAGTGAAATATGAAGAACTGACCAGCTCTGTCAATGCAACTACACAAAATAAGAAAGACTTGCATCTCAAATTTTCTAAAACTGAGGCTTCGGACATACCCTTGATATCAACCCATATGTCTTCCTTCAACATGACGTGGATTAGTGGATTAGTGAAGCGCCGCCTCGCTTCGGCTTGCGCCACGTGCGGGCGCTCGTTTGGCGTGACATGGCGCTTATGGCGCAGGCTTCGCTATGTTGTTCCTGTTGCCACATTACGCCAAAGACGCGCACGCAACGTGGTGCAAGTCTGAAGCGAGGTGGTCCATCACCAATCCACGAAATCCACTTCATGTTGAGAGAAGACATATGGGTTTATATCGAGGCTACATTATGGTATCTATTTACAGTGTCGTTGCTAGCGTATTAGTAGTTTGCGGGGCTCACTCGAGCCTGGATTCTGATATCGCAGATCGGAATTGGATTTGATATGCACAGCTTGTGAAAACTCATCATCCGTTGAGATTCCCTTCGGAGAATCTAGACTGTAGGTCTTCATTTGATTGTTCAACAGCAATCAAAGCGATATAAGGCACAACTCTGGCAACACGAATAACACTGTCAACACGGGTAATGCATGACCCAACTAATAAGTTTAAGAGCCGAAGTCTAAAAAATGAGATCGTAACGTTGTTATGTGGATTTAAACGTGAAATTGGTACGGTAAAGCCCCGCCACCTCGAAAGCAGTGGCTCGGGAAAATTGCGACTGTGAATTTCTCATTTTTTTGGGCCTTTGGATATGCTGAGTCCCGCACTGCGCATGACACTCTCAAAGTCGTCAAGGAGGTGCTTTCACGGTGTTTTCCAGCCTTGGAGGTTGATGAAGGGGCTGGTCGAGCGATTCCCGCTAACAGGCGCGGTTAGCTACCTGAGCAGGTGGAGTGACTCCCATACATTCTCATACAACCAGTCGCTGTTTTGTCGGGAACCTCTCCTCTAGCCCCTTTAGCAACTCCAAGGTCGGGAAGCGCCACAAAAAGCACTTTCTTAACAACTCTGAGAAGTTTCAAGAACAGTTCTGGACTTACAAGGAAAGCATACCAACAAGTAGATTTGGAATTAGCGTTAAGATGCGTTTATTGATAAACATCGCTTTTTGATTTGCCAGATCATGTCATTATCCTTCTTTACTAGTAGGTCCAGAAGGCCAACGAGGGATGGGAAGCTCGCATACGCAATTTTTCCGAGCCGCTGTTAGATATCTATCAACCCAAGGTACTTTTTCGTTATTCGGCCTTTTTTCCAAAAAGCTCTCATATAATACGTTCTTTAGTCTAAGAATGAATTTTCATAGATTCTTCGAGGACTGCCTCCTTGCCACATGTCACAAAAAATTGGCACGTTTTGGTCCATTTTGACATGTTTTTTCTTCTCGAAGTCATTTCCGGTTAAGTAAAAGAGAATTTGTGATCATCTTAGGGCTGTTTAAGTGTTCTACATAAGAGCAAAACAATCATGAACTTACTTCAGAACTTCTTGCTCCAACATTCAAAAATGTCTTTCTCTTCAAACCCTTTTCGCCATGCGAATTTAGCCAGAAAAGACTATGAATACTAGCTTGAAGTACCTTGCTGCCGCTTATTTCGCCTTTTGGACGGAATCCTAGCGCATTTCTCTATTCTGAGCAATTTATATTTGCTCATCGATAATAGTATGTCGATATTATTATGATCATGCTCGCTTTGAAACTGTTTGATCGAAATGAGGGCATGACAAAAAACGGATTGAAGGTAGGGTAACACAAACTCTTGGTAAAACCTATTGAACATGTAGATTACAGTCAAATTTTTTGACACGTGGCAGAAGGTTGACACTCCTTCCTGTGAAGGGACCACATATGGTACAAGAATAAAAGCAATATCCTTCTTTGAAAAAATGGGTCCGGGTAACGGAAAAGTATTTGACAAAATGTTCATGCAGCAAAGCACAATTAAGAACTCTCAAATAAATTAAGTAAGTAATATCTCAAATAAGTAATAGTAATAGTGGTAAGTTGATTAGTCAACATGCCTAGATGAACGTCAGCGGTTGTTACGCCAGTATGCAAATGGTATTGCTCTGAAGGATTAACTCTCCACAGTCTCCACAGTCAAACTGCGATACTAGTGATTATGAACTCAGAACGCGAAGGGTCACATCTGGTTTTTGCTGAATGAGAAAATATGACTCACTACAAACTTGCGGAAGTGCAGAAGTACACCTCTTACATGCAATTATAAAGGTATTTCAAATTCAAGAAAAAAACTCAAAAAGGTCAACATCATCGTTCTCTCGAAGTTTTAATTCCACGATTTCAAGCACAAGGAATACAAGCACGGCAATTATGTATGATCTTTGCGTCTGCTATACAGTGACCGCCAAAAAGTTGCAGATAAGTCGCCCTCCTTGTTTCATCGCTCATTTTCGGATGGAAAACAAGGATGAAAATGGTTGGATTGCATGAGATGATAGAGCTCTGCAAGAGCTACAACCCACACTTTGCGCTTTCTGGAAAATGTGTATTCTAAAAACTTTAAAAATCTTTTATTAGAAAAGGCCCGAAAATAGCCGCGTCACAATATCGCGGACAATAACTCTTCAAACGCGAAAATTTTTTCATAGTTCTTTGGAGCAAAAATAAAAGTTTTCCGGGCAGGTACATAAGCATACCATATCATAGAGCTCATCGAAGACAACAGCAGGTAGTGGCTACTTCCAAAAACCAAGCTTGAATAAAAAAAGCAAGCTTGAATTTTGTTTTGTTTTTTTTAGAGAATAACTTCTGTTTTTCTCTTTCAGAGCAAATTTCTTCACATGGAAACCTATTTAAGGCATCCCAACAAAGCTGTTCGGATAGAATCGATGCTCTCTGCCATCCTCTAAGCATCGAACGTGTGCTGGTGATCTTGGCTGAAAATGACTCCTGACAGTGCGTGCACATGACCCTGCCTGCACCTTACCACTGACTTGCACCCAGGGCCCGGCACCGATGTTTTGGGGTCAAACTGGACTTCGTTTTTGGAGTTGGAAGCAACGGGGACATCGTTTTCATGAGGTCCTGGAGGAAGCGCCAAAAAACACGACGAACATGTCAGGTTTCACGAGTTGAACGTGTTCTTTCGCAAGCGAATTTCAAATGCAAGACTCAAACAAACAAATGGCTTGTTCACAGCGCACAAACAATCACAAGGCTCCGAATTCAGGCTATGAGTACACAATATTACTTCAAACTATGTTGTGTAAAAAGTTCTCAAAACTTATGTGTCTGAATAGCCGTTCCGGATTTGTTGGTTTCTAGACCAACCACCGAACCAACTTGGTTGGTTCGGAGCATAAATTTCGGAGAGTTCACATAAGTTTTGGACCTTTTTGATTTGGACGATTAAAACGCTCAAAAATCTATTATATAGTGAAGAGAGCGAATCAAACTATTGCCTCTCCTCTTCTTTTGAACTAAAAGTAGTGCAAATCTATACGCCTTGATAGATATTGCGCTCCAACCACAGCGGTGTCCTTTGAACTATGTGGCGAAAAACGCACTGCCAGATTGTTGAGGCCACAGATTTGGTTGGCCTAGGAGGTTCTCGACATTCTGAGCGCTAAAATGGTACACTCCCAATGACAGAGCCTTTAATCAACTCGAAATGTTTTCTTTTTGCTTTTTTGTTGTATTAGTTACCTCAAAATGCGCTTTTTTCGCTTTTTTCAAATGTTATTTTGACTAATTAAGGGTTTCCCTACTGATTTTTACGTCAAGAGGGACTTCGTAAATTTTCGCGAAGTCATGGGGGACTTCGTTTCCGGAAACGCTTCAAACCAACGCGTGCCGGGCCCTGCTTGCACCGCTTTGTAGGCTTGTAGCTCAGCCGTCAGGCACTCTATCAGCCTATTTAGGCTCATTCGAAAGGGCATGACTTCCTTGGCAAGAGGGTATGCAAACGAGATGAGTTCGAGAAATAACGGAGATTTTACGGATGGGGTGAAAAAGTGCAGCGTTAGAGGTGACTGGAGTGAAGGCTCTCATGAACACGAACAGTCTTAGAGCTCCGAAATGGATCTATTACAAGAAAATTAACAGTTTTAAACTTCCAGGAAGGAATTGGTGGCGAAAAGAGCTTTGCTCAACTTTAGCTGAAAAATTCTCAGCCAATAACTGAAGCTGCGCTTTTTCACCCCATCCGCAATTCCTCGGAACTTCTCAAACTCAACTCGTTTGCATACCTTCGTGTTGAGGTAGTCACGCTCTTTCGAAAGAGCCTATGCGCATGCTTGTAGAGTGACGCCGGCTGAGCTACACGCCTGCAAAGCGGTGCAAGTCAGCGGTGAGGTGCAGGTGGGGTCATGTGCACGCTCTGTCGAAAGCCATTTTCAGCAAAGTGCAAATAGTATTTACGGTTATATTTACCAGATTGCTCCGCGCCGTCGCTCGCCAGATGGCACTAGATAAGGAGGGAGGAGCGGTTTGAAGACAGTGAGGAACCGACGACCAACGAGCCACCTCGTCTATGGGCTCAGATCTCTTTATTCTGATGTTGTTTGTTATTTGTTTTCCCAGGATATCGATACTCATTGTTATTTTGGTGCTATAGCGATAAACGCGTGTGTTGGAAAGTGTTTTTGGACGTCCGAGGCTAAGTTATGATCTAGTATGGTATTTGCCATTAAGAGGGTGGCAACATATCCATAAGTAAAGAAACTCACCAGCACATGTACGATGCATAGAAGATGGCAAAAAGTACCCATTTAATCCAGTCAGCTTTGTCGGGATGTCTCAAATAGGATCCCATGTGAAGAAATTCGGCTTAAAAAAGGAAAAGAAGTTATTTTCTGGAAAAAAAAGCAAAGTAAAATTCAAGCTTGGGATTTTTTTGGAAGTCTTTGATGAGCTCTACAACATAGGATACTTACCTGTTCGGAAAACTTCTGTTTTTGCTCCAAGAAAAGGACTTAAAAGAAATTTTTCGCGTTTGAAGAATTATTGTCCGCGACATTGTGACGCGGCTATTTTCAGACTTTTTTTAGAAAAAGATTTTTGAAATTTTTATAATACATGCTTTCCAGAAAGTGCAATGTGTGGGTTGTAGCTCTTGATGGGCTCTATCATCACATGCATTTCAATCATTTTCATCCTTATTTTCCATCCGAAAACGAGGGATGAAACAAGGAGGGCCACTTGTCCACAACTTTTTGGCGGTCACTGTATGTGATGACTCCAAGTTGGAGGTGCGTTGAATTTTGTTATGGGTGGATCTGATTATTGGGGTAATAACATTTAGCTTTTTGCTTCATACTTTCCGTGGATCACTCAACGGATATCTGACAATACCTTTGTCAAGCTCACTTCATTATGGATGAAACCAGTTGCCGTTTTCTTTCAGTTCACCTGTGCTTTAGCTTGAAAAGCAATTACTAATCTTTCTTTCCAACTTGAGAGGACGTGACAACGGGGAGCCAAATGATAGCGAATTTTTTTCTTGTCTTTTTTCAAAATAAATGAAATTTTAAGGTCCACTTGTCTGGCGTAGAAGATGGAACGTCTTTTATACACAGACAGCATAAAACTCTCAATCTCAAACAATTATTACGAGGTAATAAGTCAATAGAAAGGTGACAAAATAACAAATATTGGATTATCACAACTACTGGACAACGAAATTACAAGTAACACGATTTGTAAGACCAAATTCTATACAATCACCTGGGATCACTCTAGAAACTCCAGCAGGTGTACCTGTGAGTAGAAGATCGCCTTCTTCCAACGTCACATATCGAGTGATGTACTCTATCAAGGTTGGAATGTCAAAAATCATTACATTTGTTTTACATCGTTGCTTTTCAACTCCGTTGATGCGGCAGAATAACTCTTCGGAGTGGGGATCCTCGATCTAGAACGAAAAAATGGGAATAAGGTGAAGAGAATGTTTTTTAATAACCCCTTTTGAGTTGGGTTTGATCACGGCTTTTCAGAAAGAAATAATACTCACTTCTTCCTTGGGTATGAATTTCGATATAGGACATGCAGTGTCGAATGATTTGGACAGAAACCAAGGCGCTCCCCCTTTCTTCGCCTCATCCTGAACTTTCATGATGATATTGTGCGATTATAAGCAATATAAAAGTGACCTGAAAATCTCTCGCAGTCATATCAAGTGCAACTGCGTATCCGCCAACATATGACATTGCCTCGCTCCTCGTTACAGCCTAAAAACTCGCTTTTCATAGTTTCAACGGACAAGATATATGTCCATCCCACCTTAGCAGTTTTACCAATAACCACACCCAGTTCCACTTCTTGATGAAGTTGTTGTGAACCAACAGGTGTAACAATGGGATTTCCTTCTTGAACGAATGCGTTTGGAGACTGAAATTAAGCGAATAGCATCTGCAAGCCCGGACTATAGCATTTGTGCACTCTTCACCAAATAGCTTTTGAACGATCTAATCCATCTGCTACGCATTGCTCACTGCATTGAAGGCTTGCACAGTTTATCTATATATAAATAAAACTCAATCTCTGTAAATTTGTTCGTATGTAAGTATGTGGCTTATAGACTACTTTGTTTGTGAACCGATGAGGCTGAAGTTTGCTCCCCTATAAATGAAGGCAGGCGCAGAAGATAGGCTACTTTTTGCGATGATTCACTGGGTCCTTCTATCGATTTATTATTTGTTCACTAACATAGGGAAATGAAAGCTATATCATTCCTTTTCCCAAGTTAAGTAGTAAGGGCCGGTAGAGATCGTTTACATTTTGCGGTGAGGAAGATGCGGTGTCAGGAAGCGAGCCGGTCAAGAAGGAAATTCACAACGGATACTACACGTGAGCTGGAACTGACTTGGAGCTGAAGCAGGAGAGGAAGAGAAAATATGATCTGAAGGAAGTGGAGGAATGGTAAGCAAACATCTTAAAGCAGACGGGCCATTTTGGACCCTTGGCCCGGGCGGGATCGGGGACCGCAGCTAGTTCAAAATATGGCTTCCTTCTCATTTCAGTCATCTCCACATATAGGGCATTCAAAAAATCGTGACGATGGCGCGACCGCGCGCAGCACGCACGCACCTCTCCAACCGCATTTTCTTTGTTTTCATATCTACTCGAATAGTTTTCCTGCTTACACATGACACATTTAGACATTAAAAGTGACTGAGCTGGGAGCTGAGGTGATGCTTTTTTGTATGAATGTCTTCAGCTTCTGTGGGCGCAAAGACCGCAATCCGTCGTCGCGATTTTGAAAACGACTATACATAGCTTTGTAAACCTATACATATACTATACCACATCGCTCACTTTGACAAGAATTGACTTCGTTTTCATCATTTTTCGGAAAAAAGGGGACTTTTCTGCTAGATCTATGTAGTGATACGACTGACACTACTACTACATTATGAGCTGATGTGGACAAAGCGGGTGGGGACGTCGCTTACCTCGCCGCAGATGTGTTAGTGCATACGGGGGATAAGTGTGAAAATACTGCGCCTGAAGCTAACAAGGGAAGCGGTTTAGTCGAATTGGCCTTTTCGGATGAGACCCATACTGCTTTGGCGAGTAATGCATAGTGATTTCAAATCCGCCCTCAAAATCTAAAAGCGCCCCTGGTTGCCGATTTATGAGCGTTTTTCGGATCAAAAACTGAGCGCAAAACTGGAACAAAATCTCCCATTTGCGTAAATGGTCCGGTGTCGAGTATCAGAGCAGTTCATGCAATGGATGCATTTTCTCTAATATGCTAATAATTAACATTGTTTTTTAGTGCTGCAAAAGATTGTAACAATTGTTTTACCTAAATTCTGCATTAATTTTTCGTTCCAAAAAGCGGTCATAGGCTTTGGCCATACTTTATCCGTATTACCGGTGTTATCAGTGTTACCCGTGTTACTAGTATTACCGGTGTTACTAGTGTTACCAGTGTTACTCGTGTTACTGGTGTTACCCGTGTTACTCGTGTTACTGGTGTTACTACTGTAACCGCTTTTACTGCTGTTGAATAGTGAAATGATCACATTACAGTCTCATTTTAAAACGCAATATCCGACTTTTGAGTAACACGAGTAACACCAGTAACACTGGTAACACTGGTAACACCGGTAACACGGGTAAAGTATGGCCAAAGCCATAACTCGGCGTTCAGCGTCCAGTGGCGTCGCTTGGCAGATAATGAAGACAGATTTAGAGCCACCGTTCAATGCTCTTTAAAGTGGTATGAGTCTCATTTGAAAACGCCATTTCGACTAAAAACGCTCCCCTTGTAAGCAGCAAAGATTTAGAAATGCAGTCTCGTTCTCATTATGAAAGAAATTTCGACATTACGGATATTGCAAAGCCCATTTTCGGCACTACCTTCAGGCCATGTTGATGGAAGCAGAAGGGCTGCCACTACCGTATGTACCTTCTGGACAAAGTTTTTGCTACAGATTTCACTAGCGGCAAAGCTTGGATAGTTATTTAGTTGACGGCCTCCTCGAACTGAATGGACGGTGCTTCAAATGTTTTTCCTTTTCAGTTCTACAACACCACAAACCACCGCGAGGCTTTGGTCAGAGAATACTCGCAAATGTCTCACGGTCTATCTATCTGTTAATGTCTGTTATGTCACACGGTGCTTATGGCTTCAGCGAAACAAAGGTTTCTGATTTCATTCTGAGATTTTCAGAAAATAGGTCTTACGCCGAATGAAAAAGAGAGCCCGATTGGACTTCGAGAATGTGGTGTGATACAGACGTGTGCATTCCAAAGCATAGAAAGATATTGCAACCCAGAACCGTCACATGATTTTCACTCGAGAAGGTCTATTTTCGTAAAACGCTTCATGTATGCAAATATGTAGAGTTGTTGAAACAATGTGACTATTTAAGAAAGCTCACCTTCAGAAAAAGAAGTGGTTTGGTCGGAATGGGATTTCCGAGTTCCAGTGCATGGTCCTTGTAATTTCTTCCCACGCATACAATCTTTTTGGCAAAATTCCGAAAATTTGCCAAGTTGGCCATATCTGAATGTGACATGCCCCAAATAGAATTACGGCAAAAAGGCGCCACAATGACCAAATGCTTATCTTATCAAAGGAATCTGAATTATTCGTTTATCAATCATGCATACACTAAAGTTAAACTGATAGCAACACTAATTTTTGGAAAATGATTCAATCAGTAATGACGATATGTTCGCGAATAGTGACAAGATTGCACCCATGTGTACAACTTAAAAATTTTCTATGCAAAGGCCGTCTAGGTAGACGACGAACAAGAAAATCAGTGTTTGGTTTATTCCAAATTTTTCTAGTGAAGCGAACCGCACAGTGGAACCATCGCTGCCAACAAAGTGCATTTTATACATCAAATTCTTCACATTTATTTAGTATAATTCATGCAAAGCTGCTGGCATGGGCGCATTCATCACATTCATAAATTAAGTTGGTTCATAATTAATGCACGTTCTGAACTTCGACTTTTGTTCAAGAAAATTCTTTTCCAAAACAATCTTCCTGATCGCATTGAAAACTATTGGAAACGTCAAACTTCTAGCTATACAACACACTTTTGTATAATTGTACTCATTGGAGGTATGATTTCCTGGCCAAAAATTGCCAATAGTTTTTCTGTAACTCATTGAGAAAGCATGCCTTGCTCTTAAAATACTAGAATAAAGCAAACTTTGAATGTATAGTCGATGGTCAATTGATAGTGTGAAATGTGAAGTTTGGATTCGGAAACTTCTGCGAAGAAATATTACCAAGACAGCAAAGATACTCATTTTTTTGCATTTTGTGGAGGGCAAAAACTGGGTTTTTCAGATTCCTCCAAACTTATCGTCTGATTGTGATAAACGAGGAAATCCTCCGTTTCCCTATCCGGTAGTACTAGGTTCACTCTACCTGCGCACAGCGAAAGTTCTGCTAAGCGGGCTTTCAAACAATGCAAAAGGTTTAGAAGAGAAACGGTTTTGCTTCGAAAACTAGCATTTGGAAGAAGAGGTACGAAAAACGTGCATTGAGTAAGGCTTACCCTACCCCACCCTGCCCTAATGGAATCGCCCTACCACAATTCCCTCGCTACTCGTTTTGTTTCGCTTAGCAAAATGGATTAAAATAGCGATAAATCCCAAACATTTGACGCTTTCCCAGTTTCGCCAGATCAAAAAAGGTAGGTACCACTACCTTTCTCACTACCTTGACCAGATGAGAGGATGCAGAGTGTTATTAACACGTTTCGGACCGGTGCTGCACATGGTGCAGCACACTGCTTTGAAGGATCTTTCTGAAGTTTACAGGAGGTTTTCTTTTAAACCAAGGTTATCAAGTCAAAGGCCTAAGCTCCTACTTTTCACATGACTCCGTAGAGTTGTGCCGCCTATATTTGTTTAGGAGATATGAGGACAAATCGAACAACAGTTGCAACGGAGTGCGGCAACGCTAACGACGCGTGCGACGTCGCAACTTTCCTTTGCTTCGATTTCAAAAAGAAAAACCCTAGTTTCAATAGTGATGTGTACCGTGTATAACATAGTTACTTTTGAATACTATCTGAAACTGAGTTCTTGTTCCTATCTTTCAAAAAAGCGCAAAAGTCCCTCTCAAGCGACAAAATTCAAGCACTTCGAGTTCACTCGGAACTTTGGGTACGGAGCTTATCTGAACTGCTGATTGGGACTCGAACTATGGCCCAAAAATTTACGAAAACTTATGTGAATGAAAGCTGTGCTGAACTTTTTTCTGAATTAGCTGGCACCGTGCCAGCTAGATTCCAGCTGAGCTGGCACCGACCCTTTGCTCACATAAGTTTCCATACTTTTCTACATGAATTGTATCTGCATTGTAAAAGTTTACATACAGAGCAAAACAATTTCATAATGTTTTCTTTTTGGCGTTTTATAGCCATATGAAAATTCCTCGGTCTGCTCCGCTTGAAAAATCTGCTCCAACCACAAAGCGCGCCCTAAGCAAATGCAAAACACGTCAAAGGGGGTGCGTGGCGTTAGGTACCCAGCCGAGGTGCGGGCGTTAGGTACCCAGCTATTAGTGGTATACACTAGGCCACGCCCCTTGGTTGCTTTAACAGCGCGTACCTAACGATACACCGAATCACAGCTGCTAGAACAGCTCAACTTGTTCGCCAAAGCGTTGGCACTTGTGACCCACAGAAAAAAGATAGTTCGAGGAAATCAAAAAAAAATTGCGCGAATGAAAGCACAAGTTTGTATACAAAGTTTTTTTATTGTTTCCTTTTTTAACCAACTTTAGAACGCAGAATGTCGGTGATGAAAGTTAAAAACAGAGTTAAGCTTTTATGAGCACTTCATAAAATTTTAGAAATCGTGATAATATGATCTAACTACAGTGCTGGCCATAGCTATAAAGCCACCCTAAAAATCACCGTAATTTGCTCCTCTTGCTCATAAAAGTGTGAAAAACAACTGTTTTGTGCGCACACTAACGTCATACCATTGACCAGAACGGCTCCCAATTTCATGGATTTTGGTTGGAGGAAAATTGAAAAATTTGAAAAAACGGGTTCCGAAGGCTGGTCACAGCTATAAAGCCACCTCTCATTTTCAATCAGTACTGCGTTTTTGAACCTCAAATTTTTTGTACATATACAACATCAAAATGTAAAACATTTGTTACACTTGAGAGGAGTCGCCTTTCAAAAAGAAGATTCGTACTGCATTTTTTGCTCTAGAATGCATAATAAGTCACATCACTTGCAAAAAACTGCTTTTTCACTGAATTTTGAAGCACTTGTTTGACTAGGATGAAGGTCCTAGGATTTGCTTAGCCTTTGCAATGAACGAGGTGAAAAGTGCTGAACTCAACATTGCGTAGTCGCTAATCTTGATAAACGAGCCTCATCTTACCGAGGTTTAAGCACGCTTCTGAGGCGCAAAACTCAATTTCTGACGCGCGAAAACTTCTGGTTGAAAGTTGACACCTTGTCTGCATGGCGACGTACTCATGCAGAAGCTGTCAGGTTTTTATGCAAAGACCTATTTGCCGCATTAAAGTTAGAACGCTTTGTCTGCAGTTCGGTTGTGCGCAGTGTATCTCACAAGACTCCAGATTTTCACTGCTTTGAACTCCTCATCAAGTCAAATTTTACTAAATTGTCAGGAATAGTAGGATTTGAAGTTTTGAGCGGTTCGCTCGATCGAGGTGGTTAGAGTGGGTCATGATTAGACGGAGTGCACCACTCATTTTTGGAAAAAAGGCGTCCAAAGCAGAAGCAGAATCCATAGAGTTGCGATGACGTACAAGCTATGCGCACGAAACTATCGTTTACAAGCGACGTGCTGAGCACGCGACAGAGCTTTTCGGGCATTAAAACTCAATTTCTGCGGTTCAAAAACTCGTCTACCTGGAGATGAGGTTGGGGCTCGTTTATCAATATCAGCGACAACGCAATGTTGACTCAAGCGCTTTTCGCCGTATTCATTGCAAAGGCTCGGCAAAGCATAGGGCCTTCATCCTAGTCAAACGAGTGCTTCAAAAATCAGTGAAAAAGCAGTTTTTTGCAAATGATGTGACTTATTATGCATTTAAGAGCAAAAAATGCAGTACGAATCTTCTTTTTGAAAGGCGACTCCTCTCAAGTGTAACAAATGTTTTACATTTTGATGTTGTATATGTACAAGAAACTTGAGGTTTCAAAAAACGCAGTACTGATTAAAAATGAGAGGTGGCTTTATAGCTGTGACTAGCCTTCGGAACCCGTTTTTTCAAATTTTTCAATTTTTCTCCAGCCAAAATCCATGAAATCGGGAGCCGTTCTGGTCAATAGTATGACGTTAGTTTGCGCACAAAATAGTGGTTTTTCAGACTTTTATGAGCAAGAGAGAGCAAATTACGGTGATTTTTAGGGTGGCTTTATAGCTATGGCCAGCACTGTATGATGTCAACGGGAATTTCAAAAAGTAAACTTTGTAGAATTTCAACAAACCAAAATTGTATGATTTCAATGAAGCAAGGCGCACTTTCGGTGATGCTCCTAGCAAATAAGTTGCAGGGAATATTTTTTACACATATTGTCGTCGGCCTCTTTTGAGGTATGAAGTTAAGGGTCGTAACCTTTGCGTTAATACTGCCATAGGGATTGTGAACTACATTATCGTAGATTATTAAGGCCATTATTTCGGTGCTGGGGCCAACAGATATATGGGACATTACCATTTGATTCAACTGGCATGGCATCGGCAAAGGCGGGGCGCTTCGTGACCTAATTAAGGCTAGGTAATGATCAGAGAGCACTCACGCGGGAGGCCGGGCGTTAGGTACCCAGCCGAGGTGCGGGACTTCGTAGGAAACTTTAAAGTCAAAGGGGACTTCGTTTTAGAATTTCCCTGGTGCCAGCTCGTGCCGAGCCCTGGCTCTAACGCAAGAGGGAAAGCAGCAGGGGCGGGGTCTTCCCAACTGTGAATTCACCTCCCAGCTTACTGAGCGATCTTCTAGGTTCCGATTTCAAGTTATGCGTTCATATTTGACCGTGTTGATGTCAGGGCGGCTAGCGGAATCAAAAGGATCGTTCCAGAAGCTGGGAGTGTAAATCTACAGTGGGGAAGACCCCACCCTTGCTGATTTCCCCTCCTGCGTTAGAGCCTTTTTTCGCAGTTTTCGCGCTCTTCAGGGTTTTTGGGTTCAGCAAACAGATATACTCGGATAAAAGCACAATCTCAAAATCGATTTCTCGCCTGGACACTGCCTTCAAAGGCAGTGGACTGGGGAAATTGCGACTGCGAGTTTTCCACACATACATGGCCTTCCGAATGCGCTGAGTCCAGTGCATTCAGAAGGCCATCTAGGTGTGGAAAGCTCGCAATCGCAGTTTTCCCGACACTGCCTTCGATCAAAGCGGCCATAAGCGAAGACAACTTTGCAGGAAATAAGCGTTTTCTAATGAGCTTATCCATGTCGTTAGTGACACGACATGTGGAAAAAATATTTGCGCATTGCGATTTTTGTTGATTTTTTTTCGATTTTCGTATGCGTGGTTTAGTTTTCTCCGAACTTTGCCCGGATCGTGCCGACCCTCGAACATCTTGTAGAACAGTATCTCGTACAACTAGTTTTGCTCTCCCGAATGATGTTCAATTTTACAAGGTACAACGTTGCAGTATACTTACTGTACGCTAGCTGGCTTACCCGGCTCCGCCGTATGTTCCAAATAGAAAATTCCATTTCTTAACCGATCCGGACCAAACTTGACACACATACACTTCGGGCCCCGGCGGGTGTCACAGTCCACTTTTCGCTATCGATCGATGTCGATTTTATCGATTTTTTGCAAAATTTGAGCTAGGGGGCTGGAATTTGGCAGGGGGGTGTAATCGAGCATGCTGATCACCCCCCTGTGCCAACTCCCAGCCCCGTAGCTCAAATTTTGCAAAAAATCGATAAAATCGATATCGATCGATGACGAAAAGTAGCCTATGACATCCGCCGGGGCCCAAAGTGTATGTGTGCCAAGTTTGGTCCCGATCGGTTCAGAAATGGAATTTTCTATTCGGAACATACGTACACACAGACATACATACATACAGACAGACAGACAGACAGACAGACAAACAGACATTCAGCTTTATATATAAGATTCATAACTGAATTCAGTCCGGATCCAATTCGTTCGCTAAATTGCGCACAAAAAGTTTGGAAGCTGCATTTACACAAAGAGTTAAAAGCAATTAATTTCTGTTGGTTTGACGGACGTGTGTCCCAATTATGCAAAACCTCTTTTTTGGTGTTTTTTGTTTTCTTGCTGGTCTCTACTGCAAATTAAAAAATTGCAAGGTCGAATCCGGATCAGATCCGGATCACACATATATCGCGGCCTTGCAACTGCATGACCAAAGAACCTGAGTCATAGATAACATCAAGGGAATGAGAGTACTGATTCTTGATACTGAGACTTCATTTAAAAAAAATGAGATCATGGGAGTAGGAAAACCTGAGCAACATCAAAATAAAAGACGATTTTCGCGACTGGAATGGTTGAAAATTTTTGCCACTGAATTGTACTTGGCAACAAATGCGTAGGAGGGCACACCTTACAAAAAATTTTTGCAGAACAATGTACGGCAAATAGATACCACAAATCAACAGTTGCGGTGCGAACAGCATGCACTCCTTCCCCACAAACGAAAACCTCAGGTTTTAACCATTCAAACCACTCTCTAGAAAAGGAATAAAGTAAAGCCTCAACTGTGTTTTTTTATTCAGCGAAGCTTAGCTCGAGTCCGTCATTTTATGCATACGACACAACGCAAACACGGCAAGTTTGACGGTTGTTTGCTAGACATGATGTTCGCTAGAATCAAAGCTTCGAGAACATTTGTCCTTTTCCCTCTTTAGCACGTGGCTCGGTAATAGGTGATGTGGATTTGTTGAAACTTCGTCACCGTTCTCGAGACATTGCAGATGTCTTGATGTTCCTTTCCTCCAAGATAATAATCGAGAAACAATTTGTCTGTAATTCCTCCACACATTTTAATCCTAACCTTGTTGTCTTTCCACTCATACTGAAAAAAGCA
The DNA here is from genome assembly GCA_958299035.1 of Cylicocyclus nassatus. Lineage (NCBI taxonomy): Eukaryota > Metazoa > Nematoda > Chromadorea > Rhabditida > Strongylidae > Cylicocyclus > Cylicocyclus nassatus. Next base: position 42,941,430 of record CATQJL010000305.1, read on the forward strand.
TTCTGTTAATTCAGGTATATCTGGAAGGGGTTGAGAAAGGAGCTATGAAGATGAAAATACGTGTAAAAATCATGGACCAGACCGATCATCCGTTTGAAGTGGATGACCAAGTAAGCTTTTTCTCTTGTATCCTCCGTGTGCGGCCCAAATTCGATTATCTACTACAAGAGCGTACCTCAAGAAAAGTGTATCGGAAATGAAATTTCCGCTTATATAAAAAAAAGGAGGCTTGTAAGGCACGAATTGTCTTGGGAAACTTCCGAAGTATCCGGGCATTTCTATGCATTTTATCGGAATAAGCTATCAGGCTCCTGTAGAACCGCCACCTTAGCGTGGGACCTTAGCAGAAGCGAACCGAGACCTTCTCTTTGAAGGCAGTGTCCGGGCAAAAACTCGATTTTGAGATTTTGTGCTTATACGGGCCTATTCGCCATGCTGAATCCGGAAATTCACACTCGAAAGCGCGAAAACGGCGAAAAGGTCCTATAACACAGGAGGGAAACAAGTGGACGGGGTCCTCCCCACTGTGGATTCACGCTTCCAGCTCCCGGCGGTCTTCTCGACTCCGCTAGCCGTCCTGACATCGCCACCGGCCAAGTGCGAACGATTGACCCAAAAGCGGAAGCGAGAAGATCGCTTTGTAAGCTTCTCACAGTACGGAGGACCCCGTCCACTTCTGACTTCCCTCCTGTGTTAGAGCCCTTTTTTGCCGTTTTCGCGCTTTCTAGTGTGAATTTTCGGGTTTAGCATAGCGAATAGGCCCGGGTAAGCACAAAGTCTCAAAATCGACTTTCTGCCCGGACGGTGCCTTTAAACATCGCAAACTATCCCTCCGCTGTCTGCCTCCCTCTCAGTTAATACACGCTGCAATGTTAGGTAGGTGCCAGAGTAAGCGAATATTTTGTTCAAGTTGGGGTCGCGCGCAGATCTGGCGCTACTAATCATTGTGGCACAACGCCAAGTTGGCATTATGCCACAATGATTAGTGATGCCAGTTCTGCGCGGGACCCCAACTTGAACAAAATATTCGCTTACTCTGGCACCTACCTTATGATCATGAGGGTCCTACAGCGATCGTGCGTCTCTACCTTGACGGGCTCGCATCCCCTCATCTTTGATGGAAGCTAGGTTTTGGGCCCGAATGCACTAACATCCCTGCGGCGAGGGGAGCGACGTCCCCAATGATGTAAAAGTCGTAGCGGCGTCCGCACGCGACCCCTTCATAATGGGGAATGCCGCTCCACTCGCCGCAGGGATGTTAGTGCATACGGCCCTTGATGTGACACAGTAGGGAACGTCCCTAGATTGCCGGCCGGTTGCCAGCGTTGCCTGGGTCAGGACAGCTTGAAGAGCGCGCGAGACTTGGAGGCTATCATGAGGTCCTACAACGACCGACAACCCCGGCAACCGTTGCAGGCCGCCTATTGGCCATCCCCGTGAAGGAGCCCCTAAATGGGTAATCCTCAAATCCTGCTATAAAGAGGAATGCCGAATTGGGAAATCGATCCTGGGGGAGCGGCGATTCTGCTCATCAACGGGGTGATAAAGAGCAGTCCATTTCGGCTTTAGTATATTTGTCTTGTTACAAAGCCTTTCATTTCGATTATGGTGTATTTTTGTCGCAAAGCCATTCAAGTACTATTCCACATTAGTTGACCCAAAAAGTGAAAGGCGCAGATTTTGCTGAAACTTCGTCTAGAGGGATTATTTTGCACGCTGATTACAAAAACCACACTTATTTCGCACCGTATTGCTATCTAGTAGAGTTACGGTAGGATCATGGTAGGGTGTCAAAATCACGGATTTGCGCCAAACCTCGTCTGGGTGGTAATTTGGCACGCTAAACATGAAAATCATGTTTATTTCGTACGGTAGCGCCATTTTCTCGGGCTACTTTGGATATACGGTGATGACTAGAAATCCCGAATTTGCTCAAACTTTGCCTAGAAGGATTCCTATGCATGCTATTTCAAACAACGTGCCCTTTTCGCCGTGCTGATCATGTATATCGCACTCATCTCGCGGAATAAGGCCCTTTCGTGGATTTTTGGGATCTAAAAATCCCGTATCCAATCCAATTTGGCTCATAAACGAAAAAGTTGCTCTTCCACGCACTGTAGCTCTACAATAGCGTTCGTTGTTCCAGCGAACGCGCTTGATATTTGCAATCAGCATGCATATGAACCCCTTCAGGTAAAGTTTTGATTGGATTCGGGATCTTTAGCCATTTATCGTACACCCACCGTAACCCGAAAAAATGTCCAGCTTACCAAAAACTCCCGTAGACGAAGTTTAGATCAAATCCGTGATTTTGACCCCCTACCGTAATCCTACCGTAACTCCACCGAATTTCACTACCGCGCGAAATAAATGTTATAGTAATCAGCGTGCAAAATAGCCCCTCTAGACGAAGTTTCAACAAAGTCCGCGAATTTTATTTTTTGGGTCAACTAATGTGGAATAGCGCCGCCTTTCATTTTGATTACCAGATTTTTGACACTTCTAACTACACTGAAGTACAATTTTGGACTTGTTCCTACAAACCACTCCTTTTTCAAGAAGCCATTTCTCCGAGTTATCACATAATTTATGTATAGAAGGAATGAAGGGGAAAGGTCCTGAGTGCTCCATTTCATCTCTCCCATTTCTTATATACATTTTGTGGTATCTCCGCTAACGTAAATGCACCTACATTACAGACATTGCTATCGGAGTTTCGCCTTCAAGTGGCTGAGCGGCTAAGTATACCACCGGAGCGGCAACGCATGATATTTGCCGTGAGTTTGGAGATTCTACCAACAACATCAGAAGTTTAACATTTTTCTCAGGCATCAGCTTGTGATCATGTGATTTGTTCTCATTGTCAGTTTGAATAAGACACGCGCCATACTTGTTCAGCTTGATCCACTTAATCCACTTGATCCGCTTATTGGTCAGTTCAGTGAACTGACCAATAGCGAGGTGGTTGTTCACTTGATCCACTTGATCCATTCACTATAGGTCAGTTGCTTATTGGATCATTACCGAAGTGGATAAAGCGGATCAAGCGGAAGTAAAGCAGTAGTATCAAGCATGGTGCGTGCCTCCTGCACAACACAATACGTATTTGTATAGTTGCTTGTGATCGATTTGTTGTACTTGATTCAATACTGTGGAAAACAATCCATAATCTATACTTCACTCATAACAGGAATCACGTGCAATGATTAATACGTCAAATAATTTTGCTGAGCAAGGGGAAAGTCCGTAGAGTCGGTCTCCACAATCAAATATAGTCATTGAGTCTCTCATAGTGTTTGGAACAGCTCGTGCTGCGTTGAGCATTATGAGTATATCAATATATAATATCAGGTTAGCCGATACGGTTGTGTAGATCTACATTTAGGGTCATGTGCTCAAGACCGAGACCAGCACACTATCAGCTTGCGGTTTGAGAGATGGTCACGTTGTTCACCTCGTGGAACGCCCGGCTGACATGTACCACTATTATTTTGCATTGTCGTGGAAACGAATTCTACTTCACTTACAGGCCTTTCCCTCCCAACGATGGTGACTCAAGCTCCGCTCATGATAACGCGCAACCACACCATCATCACCACCGACCCCTTCGATTTCTTCAGAACATGTTTGGTCAGCAAACGAATGAGCGGGAACGTGTGACATACGTGATACCTTTTGAACGAAGTGGTATTCTCGAAGAAAATTCTCGAATAGAGGTGGTTGTTTGTCTAGGAGTTTCTTTCACATTCATTTGTTTATTCTTTTGACTTAGGGACTCGTTCGAACCGCCATAGAGAGAATACCTTATTTGACAAGTGAACAGCGAAGCAGATTCAACATACATTGGGATTCTGATAATACATTGCACATAGCGCTTCCCGCTCAAAGGTATAATTGCTCTAGATCTCAGATGGTTTTGCCACAAAAACGCTTTCAGAAATCCTCATATTGCCTCCCCTGCGTTAGAACGAGTGGCACAGATCGAGGCTTACCTTGAACAGATTGCACACTTCCATAGGGTCACTGAGGTGAACGTTTCTCTTTTGGAGGTTTTGTGATTTTGGAAAGATCCAACCAGCAAGCGGTTTTCCCGAGTGCATGATTCAAATACGTCTGTGTCAGCGACGTCCTTTCATGTTGAAATTGTTTGTGTATGGCTTAGTGACTCAGACCAGAACGAAGAAGTTTTGCACTCTCTACATTGGCTTGTGTTTTAGAATGTTCTACTAGGCAAGGCTCACAGAAATGGAGTCAGGCTGATGCTTTGAACGAAGCCATTTTCGTTTTTGTGAAAGTTGTCATAGAAAATCATTTGCGAAAGTATAAAAACGATGCAGCTTAAGTGACAATGATATCCGAAGCCACAATTTAGTTTACTTGACCAAACGCCCTATCGCATAGTCCTGCTTTGGAAGTTTTGCGATCAATGTAGAGGAGAAATGCGGTCATAACAATTGACCATCACGTCTGAGTTCTTGATGCGTTTTCGAGCTGAGCTCCACTCGCTATAGTGGGGTGTTCGAAAAGTAGAGACGTTGACGGGAGTATAAATTCGTACTCGGCACATCTAAAAAATTTGGAAGTTCAGAAATTCTGGACAGTTTTTTATTTTGTCTTAATGTCTTATGCAATATATAGTGGCGCGGAGTTTATTTTTTTTGGCGAGTACATGTGTTGGAGTATTGTAGCAGACCGTTGAATGTCTCTGCTTAGAAGATTGGCACTTGTTGTGGAAGGGATTTAGGGCAGTCTTGAGCTCCTGCTTTTAGACTCCAGCTGGTATAGGCGACAGAATAGACGAGTTTCTTGAGGGAACTCATACTTACGATCAGAACAACACCGCGGTCATGAACGACGAGTTACGTAGCATTGCAGTTGCTCTGGAACGCGAGGTACTCAGTCGATCGCGATTAAGTAAGTTTTTTTTGTATATTGATGATACTTTCTTTCAGTATTGCTGGCCTAATTCTCTCGATTGAACAGAGATTCCCTCTTTAGTAATTCTGTTGTCGACTTTCTATCTCATAATAATCATCAACTTTTTTCAGTTGATGCCTTTGGCAGCGAAGAAGTGGGTGACGAGGAGACGGATGAGCACGAAGCTCGTTTCCAGCGGTTCGAAGAGACAGAAAATAGTCCCGGATTTATCATGAGGTGCGCTGATCAGAAATGTGACAGTGGCGGTCATCAACTGCGTCGCAGATGCAGTTGCAGAAACCGAATTTTCTTTTTTCGTCCCTATTCGAACAATCTCCTTGCAAGCATATGAGAGCTACCAGATGATTTGAGTGAACGAAGTGAACTTTTTAGTGAGATCTCTCGCCTGAGCTCTTGTGCTTGTGACGTTTGGGTATGCACAAAGACTGCATTCGAATCCATCGTCGCAATTTTTTGCAGACCGCGCAAGCATTGTAGAGCATGCTCGTCGTTCAGTTAGATACGAAAATCTGGGTCCAATCACATGCCCAAATACGCGAGGAAAATACAAAATAGCTAGAATGCATGAGTCGTTGAACCCGCATCGCTGACTTAGATACACTCTATTTTCTATCTGATGTATGAATGAGTTTGACGTGCTTTGAGATGAAGGCTCTTCCAAGAAACGATCTCGAAGATTCTTTTTCATTGACGCTTTTTTTTTTCACTCGTTTCGTTCATGGTACAGTAACTGTACAATTTTATGCGAATACAGTAACTGTACAATTTTATGCGAATACAGTAACTGTACAATTTTATGCGAATAGGCGAAGCACATGACTTGTCAGCATTCGCGGTTTGTTTGGAAAGATCCTCATCTACAGGCATGCTATCGCTCCGGACTTTGTGGATTTATTGCGACGACTGCAAAGCGAACATGAAGCTTTGCGACCACATCTTATACGTCTTGAGAGAATCTTAAGCTCACGAATATTGTACAATATAGACGACGCTGAGGTATATTCTTGGTTATGTCCTCACTTTCTGAACTAACTTTGCAGCATTCTGATACGGATTATCGCGCCAACTTTTTCACTGTATACATGGAACATCTACAACGAGTCATACATCGTTTCTCTCATGCTTGGCATCTTGCCAGTGATCTCGGCGTATATCTGCACACCCCATTGCCGCGGAGACTTCTTCCAAACTACCAACAATTCCGATTATTGCCGCCCACTGATGTAAGATTGTTGTTGATTCTTTTCATTTACATGTGTTGTCTTCCTTCAGGGCCAGATTATACTGGAATTCCATCCTTCGCAAGCCGATGGCTCTAGTCAGGCTACGACGAACGAGCCGTCGTCTAGATTTCTGGATATGCCACCTCCGGGTAAACTTCTTCTTGCAAAACCTCATTATAGGTACCATCTTTTATTTTAGGCGTTGACGTAGCAGAGTTGAGTGATCAAGAAGTTCGGATTATGGCGCTGAATCCTACTGGTGAGTGGTGTATCTCATGAAACCTTATCATCATACCTTCCAAAGCTGAGCAAGCACCAGTTAAGTGCGGCATTCGCGATTTTCCATTAGTTTCAGTGCGAAGAATGCAACAGATGGGCATCGCCGTTCCTGTTCCCATACCAAATGGAGGACATGTGCATCCTGCAGGTGTACCACCCGGGGCTCCTCGGATGATTGCCCAGCGTCGACCCGTTCCCCTACAAAGATACGGTCCCATGCAAGTTGCTTTTCGGCAGTCGCCTGGTAAGTCGTACTGTGTTCCCAGCAATGATTTCTACACTGGTTCTTTCAGCGCATACCCCATCTTCATCCTCCGTCTCGCATAACGAGGTGATTTTTTTTAAATGCAGTTAGCGCTTTCACACACATTTGTTGGGGAGGCAAACCTATTGATCAAAGGGGTGCAGTCTGCGAAACCTTAATTAAATCATGTTTTTTTTGGCTCACGAAGCCTTCGTCCTACTGGAAACGCCAGGTAGATATCCGACCATATGTTAGAGTTGGATGTCTGTGGGTGCTATGAGAAGTGAAGTGCTTAGAACAAGCTTAATTCACACTTATAAATTGCCAATATACCTTTGTTGTTTTTTGAAGAGATATATTCTAAGAATGTGATGTCTGAAACTCATCAACAGCTCCATGGCGGACAAACAGCTTCACCTGGCCCGCAGGACTCCACATCTTCATCCAGGCATGTTGGTCTTTCTGTACATCAAAGCTTTATTTACAGCTTTTTAGTGTTCCGCTGGTATCCACGTTAGAAAGGGATCTTATAGATGCACTTGAGCATGGTCTTCCCTGTAAGTCAATTTTCCTTTGTACATGCTTCATCCTTTCAACATATGTTGTTGTAGCGGCTGAATCAGGCAATCCTTACGAACGTATTATGAGGATCCTCCTGCAAAACGCTAATAATCCCACTTCTGATGTCATCAATGTTTTGCATAACGCTGCGATACAGGATGCTAGTTTTTTTATCTAAAGATTTTTTACTTGCTTGGTGTTACGTTACTTTGAGTGCGGTGTTTGCTCCAGCGCACGTGACACAATGTGGTGATCTTCAGGTCTTCAGTCGTGCGCTGGGAAGTTCTGAAAGCGGAGGTGCACCTTCCACACTTGAACATCCCCAAGAAAATCGTTCCATCCAGCAAGCACAGCTAGTTCCTAGTCTAGGGAACATCGCTAGGGGTGTTATCTCCCAGTCAGGTGCCGAAGTGCCCTTCATGTCGGTATGTTTCTCTCACATTCTTATCACAGTTCTTATCGTTATCTTAGGAGGTTATCTCGAACATTATGAGGAATAATGGTATGACCGGTGGAATACCACCACAAGTTGATGTGTTTGTCGAATACGGGGTAAGGTTCTGTTTTTGTTTCACTCGCTTATTATTGTTGAAACTGAGGAGTTATTGCTGAGAAGCGGCGGTAGTATCAAAGAGTGTTTTGTTGAGGTTCCGGCTGCACACCTGAGAGCTCGCGCTGATACTTTGTGCCCCCCTCCCCTCCCTGCTGTTTTGAAACCACTGTTGAAGGAGGCAGTAGCGGACATCTTTATCTACTAGCATCTTCGCCATTAGTGGTGAAATTCTTGCAAAAAAACGTACTTTGCTATGTTGGTAAAAATAAAGCATGAATGGGATTGAAAAGGCTTGAAAAAAGGTGTCTGCTTATGGTAGGACTCAACCGATTAGCGGTTTAGCAGGATGCCGCGCAACTACTGTCATTTGGTATCACGTTGAAGGGAAATTAGAGCGGCGTCCGGATTTCGCGCCGCAAAATTTCTTTTTAGATACCCTTCTATCATCTTATTCTGCGGAGCCTTTTTTACCATCTCCTCACAACTCTGTTGTTGCACAATGGCAGGTGCCGCTTTGATTTCCCTGTAACGTAACGCCGAATGACATCAGTTCAGTTGCGCCTCGATCCGCGATTATAATTGACTGTGTCTGGCGCCCGCCTACGATTCCATGTGAGAACCGCTTGCTGGGTGTGGAAGGGTTCGGGATTGATAGATTTTGTACAATCTATAAGATAATGGTAGCTATTTTTTCAGCTTCCAGTATCTTGTTGTCTGCCCTTTTGATTAGCCAGAGCTGTTTTCTTTTTGCTAGGTTGCTAAAACACACGTTTTTTCACTATAATCATATCATGTTTTATCCATGCTCTAGGAAGCCCCCCAGAATCCGGGGATGCCTGCAATGCCACCGCAAATGATGAGCATGCCGATGGGTACAGCACATACGGAAGATGGGTATGTCTTCCATTTGGGCCAAAGTATGAATTTTGTTGAATGTGACAACAATGTTGATTTTCATAGCAGACTTCATGTACTAAGCCTATCGTTGCATACATCTTTTGTGAATGGAAAATTGTGTCTGTCTAGACAAATGCTTCAGAAGACAGCCCACTGCCATCGGCTACCACGTAGAAGTGCACCAATTCGATGTTTTCGCTAATCCGCCGGAACAGGAGTCTTCTCAGAATACCACTAGCAATGCTCTACCACCAAGCACTGTCGCACAGTCTGCTTCCTCCAATGGTCCTGTCCCATCAAGCATCGTAAGGCCTTCCGTGCCTAATTCTTTTGGCCATGGTAGGATGCGCCAAGCAGGTGTGGTTCCTAGTCAAATAATGTCAATCCTTCATGATGATTTAGGTTCTTCTGGACATCTTCCTTTCATGATGGGAAATATGAATTTTCCTACTGACTTGCACGTCACTGCACCTCGTCAGGAGGTATGTATATGATCTCACTTATTGGTGTTTGACATGTATTTTGAAGATAGTGAACGTGGACCCATTCTTGTCATGTAATAGCCGCTTCACCGATGTGCAACGTGTTCTACGAAGCAGCAACCCTGGAGCTACTATGCACTTGTCGCCATTTCGGCGTTTCATGCGTGTGAGTTTGGTCTTGTCTAAGGTAGATCGTGTCTAGGTTTATAATTCTAGATTTTAATTAGGGGCATCCATCTTTCTGCGTTTCATCCTTGAGCTTCATTGCCATTTTTTTGCGAGTAGCGAAAGCCTGGTACCGATCTCATGGACGTCATTCGAAAGATTGGGCCAATATATATAGGAATATAGTGCTGCAGCATTTGTGATAATTTCAACAACTATGAATAGATTTTGATTTTGATTCTGGAGGGTTTCTAGTTTGGCAGTCTTTGCCTAGTGGAGAGAATCAATTACGAATTGCCGCATCGATACAGCCATTTTTTTTTGTTTTTCGAATTTCCCTGAACCAGATGACTGCTGCAGTGGAGCCATAGATCCTGGAAGATGCAACTTTGCTTAGAATTTGTAATGTATCTTTGCAGTTTCTTGACATATGGTTATCTCAAGTGTGGGTTTGATTATCTTATTCTTGAGCCTCATTTTACCAAGCAGGCGAGAGTGACCGAGAAGGAATATATGAATGAAATTCGTATTTTCTCTCTCGGAAACGAATGAATTTTCACCTAAAGTTTCTAATTTTTAATGCCAAGATTTCTGTGTATTCATCAAATTCTCTGCGGAACATCGTTCACCAACAACATTGTTGCTGCGTATGGCTTGCTCATCGGATCAATTTACAGAGTGTGGATCTGCCACCGAACAACACGAATCGACGAATTACCCCTATCGATGGCTATGAACGGGTCATGGTATGTTTCCTGCAAATTTGTTAGAAGTTCAGGTCTAACTTCTTCCTTGTAGTTAGAGCTCAACGCATCTGGTGATGTGCTGATGGTCAATGAGAACAATTTTGAAAGTTTTCTTCAGTTGACCATCCGCTCGGCGCTGAGTCAGATGGCTCACGCCGATCAGGACAGGAATTCTCGTATGTTGAAAATGTTTCATTGTTACATATTTCTATGAGCTGGTGATCACTAACACTTCTCTTCAGAAAACGCTCGCGGAATTTCTCCGCATGCGTTTTCCATCGGACAATCAATGCAGGTATCTATTCACACTCATTATTCAAAGAATTGCATCATTGTTTCTCAGCTTCCTGGAGGTGGGGAACTTATTCAAGTTTCTACTCCTCTGCTTGTCCAAGCAGAAATTCAAGAGCACCATCCTGAAGTGCAACAAGAGAACGCTGGGCCCAACGTTACAACCGAAACCAGTATCGAAAATGGTTCCGCAGGTACTTGTTGAATAGCTCTGTCATCCACTTCACACTGAATATCTGAAGTTTCAGATGTCCAGAGGGAGCGCGGGGAGCATCATCACGAATTTACAACCCACGATAGAGATGAAACGAATATCGTGAACGAAGTATGTGTTAATCATTTTTGTCCCTCTAAATGCTAATCATAGCGCGTCTGTGAGCGCATCAGAAGGAAATAGACATACGGATACTAAGCAAGCATCAAAATAAACAGGTCGCAAGTGGAATGACAGCCGGTTTGGAAACAAGGGTATCTACTATTATGGAAGTGTCTCGTGCTCCTGCAGCAATGCTCAGGCCTGGAAATGGTAAGTGCTATAAACGTCTACGTGGGTTTCTCGAGCAACAGCCGCAAATGATGCCCGTAGTTACAATTTTCTGTTGTTATATCGTACATATTTTTAGGCGCAGGACTTCTAGCTCACCTTGAAGCCTTACTTTTGAACTTCGTAACATTGGGGGATCTTGCGGGTATTGTCAATGGACATATGTCTCCTTTGGAACGCCATCGGCCTCATTTTCGAGCACATATCATAGAGAATCAGTTGAATGGGAACTCTATACCCTCAGCCGAAGGTAAAATTTGTGATAGAGGTGGTGTTGACCTCTTTATTTAGTATTTTTTTCCAATCATATCACTTATCTTTACTCTTTCATTTCCAAAAACAAGATTTACAAGAAAAATACGCTCGTGTAAATTACTATCTTTACCCAGATTCTGCGTCAAAACTGACTTTATAGATTTACTTTCCGCGTCGGAGCGCTTGGCCGTTCTCACAGCCTCAGTTTCCTCTATTATATGCGCTGCTGGAGGGATGCTAGAACGTGATTGGAATGGAAGACAGCTGGATATTCCGGAAACCGTACGAAATGTGGAAATTGCCACTATCCAGCTTCTGTTACGGGCCATTTTGGATCGGAACAGTGAGCGAATTTTTGCTTACATTTTTTTCATTTTTTCTATGTATCTAAGTGTTTGTTGAAATTATTGTTCATATAAACAAGGATATATCACCGTTTTTCCAAAATCTCGTCTCATTGCATTGGAGCTGTCATTTCACAGAGAAACAGAGTCGAGCGTGAGTTGTGGTGGGCAAACCTGATGTTGTTGTAAAGCGCAATAGATTTGACGTCATAGAACCCCTTATGTGACGCAGCATATGCACATAGAAAGAAATACAAAGTTCGTCAGATTGTGGCAGTAGAATGGCGAAGCTCTTGTTTAAACATTGGATCTAGCTTTCGAACTTGCAGAAACTATTTCACCCAGCATTTTCAAGATCGCCTGCTCTGTTCGGAAGCTAGCATGTACAGAAAATGTTTGAAAACAAGTAAATCGAGAAAGTTCTTTGGCGTACTGCGTGAACAATTGTTGCAGCCGCTACTACCATCACTTCCGAGATCTACCAAGCCTGCAAATGCGACACCTTACTTGTGACTTACGCGTAAAAACCTTACACGCTGCTATTGTTTGCGTGGAAACGCGTAGCAAATCAAGAACACTAAACATGTTTCCTCCAGATTTTACTTGAGGTCAAAAATATGCCAAAGTTCAATGAATTTGGTAAGTCTTTCCGTAGTAATTTCTTCTACAACTTGTCAACGCTCAGTCGCAAACTTCTATCGCTATATCCTCAAGTTTAACTTTTAAGGTGGAAATTCCTTCTCTGCTCACCATATCAAATCACTACGTATAAAAGCATGAATTCGTGCACTTTCCCTAAACGATAGCAGATGGTAGACGAGGAGAAGCCAGACGAGATGCGAACACGCCCCTTGTGTATTCCAATATATGAGACACATGTTTTCATTTGACCGAACCGTCTCGAATTTTTTTTCGCGCATAGCTGTCGCCTAAGGACAAATTCCAGACTGTAAACAAACCATCACGAGTTGCATTTCAACAGTCTCAAGACGATGTTTTCGCATAAGTCACATGATTACATATGCGATCCTTGAGCAACATCCATAAAATAACGAGGCAAATGTTCCCCCCGGTCGAGGTTCGGTATACTATGTCGCCATTATCATGAAAAGTCGCCTCGTGCAAGGTTGCTGCCGCATCGCCTTACGTAGGTTTTATCTATTAAAATCTTTTGCTTGCAGGTGGTAAAGATTTTCAACATTCAGTTTATGTTTCTGCCTTTGTGCGTTTACGTTTATTTATCGTTTTTTTTGTTTCGTTTTTCTCTGCTTACACGAAACTATGTCGCACAGATTGAGTTGGTCTCAAGGTAGAGCCAAAACCTGATGCTCTTCGGAGCATTTGTAAGAAATACTGCGAATTTGATGGAAATTTTGCTTTTCCAAGCTTTTGAGAAAATCTAACTTTTGTCGTATTCCGAAAAGCGTGAAATTGCGTTCTCTTGTCAGAGGCGACACCTCAGAAGAAAAAGCATTTAGACAAATGTCGGAAATTTTGATCAAAAATGTTATCTGATGGATTTGTAGAAGTGTTAATTTGTGTAATTGGGTGTCGCTGGTGGGAACGAGGTTTTATCTCACACTAATCTTGCTTGCGCTTCCAGAATTGAAAGTGCTCGAGTAATTGGGTATTGCTTGTGGACACGAGTATATATTTGTGAAAATATTCCCTGTTATTCAAAAGGAAAGCGTAAGTAATTGGATTTCGTTGGTGGAGACGAGCGTTTACTTAAAGGCAGCGTCCAGGCTGATCTGGACCTGTGAAAATTTTACATGGAAGGTACTTTCGGGGCACTAACTAAGGCACTGCCCAAGCGACAGCGCAGGTAGATTCTCTAACGATACCCTCCGAAACCGGACCCCGCGATCGTACTCGCATGGATTTATGGCAGTTTCGCGCCAGGTCCACGCTTTGCGCCATGAATACATGTGAAACACGGTCGCGTGGTCCTGTTTCGAGGGGAATATCTCAGCCGTTAGAGCACTACCTGAGCTGCCGGTTCTGCAGTGGCTTAGTTAGGGTTCCAAAATTACTATCCACGTGAGAGCCCCATGTGTCCAGACTTGCCTGGACGCTGCCTTTCAAGAGACGCTTGGTCTGGGTCTCGTTGGTGAAGGTTTTTTTTTTGCTTTGCTTGAAACTCAACGTTTGGGTAACTGGTCTTGCTGATAGAGATAAGCGTTTACTTGAGAAAATCCCGCTTTGGGTATTTTACTGGGTCTGGCTGGTGGAGATGAGCTTCTACTTAGGGAAATCCAACCTTGAATGACTGGGTCTCGTTGGTGGAGGAAAGCGGCGCTTCACTACGTATAAAAGCATGAATTCGTGCACTTTCCCTAAACGATAGCAGATGGTAGACGAGGAGAAGCCAGACGAGATGCGAACACGCCCCTTGTGTATTCCAATATATGAGACACATGTTTTCATTTGACCGAACCGTCTCGAATTTTTTTTCGCGCATAGCTGTCGCCTAAGGACAAATTCCAGACTGTAAACAAACCATCACGAGTTGCATTTCAACAGTCTCAAGACGATGTTTTCGCATAAGTCACATGATTACATATGCGATCCTTGAGCAACATCCATAAAATAACGAGGCAAATGTTCCCCCCGGTCGAGGTTCGGTATACTATGTCGCCATTATCATGAAAAGTCGCCTCGTGCAAGGTTGCTGCCGCATCGCCTTACGGAGGTTTTATCTATTAAAATCTTTTGCTTGCAGGTGGTAAAGATTTTCAACATTCAGTTTATGTTTCTGCCTTTGTGCGTTTACGTTTATTTATCGTTTTTTTTGTTTCGTTTTTCTCTGCTTACACGAAACTATGTCGCACAGATTGAGTTGGTCTCAAGGTAGAGCCAAAACCTGATGCTCTTCGGAGCATTTGTAAGAAATACTGCGAATTTGATGGAAATTTTGCTTTTCCAAGCTTTTGAGAAAATCTAACTTTTGTCGTATTCCGAAAAGCGTGAAATTGCGTTCTCTTGTCAGAGGCGACACCTCAGAAGAAAAAGCATTTAGACAAATGTCGGAAATTTTGATCAAAAATGTTATCTGATGGATTTGTAGAAGTGTTAATTTGTGTAATTGGGTGTCGCTGGTGGGAACGAGGTTTTATCTCACACTAATCTTGCTTGCGCTTCCAGAATTGAAAGTGCTCGAGTAATTGGGTATTGCTTGTGGACACGAGTATATATTTGTGAAAATATTCCCTGTTATTCAAAAGGAAAGCGTAAGTAATTGGATTTCGTTGGTGGAGACGAGCGTTTACTTAAAGGCAGCGTCCAGGCTGATCTGGACCTGTGAAAATTTTACATGGAAGGTACTTTCGGGGCACTAACTAAGGCACTGCCCAAGCGACAGCGCAGGTAGATTCTCTAACGAACCCTCCGAAACCGGACCCCGCGATCGTACTCGCATGGATTTATGGCAGTTTCGCGCCAGGTCCACGCTTTGCGCCATGAATACATGTGAAACACGGTCGCGTGGTCCTGTTTCGAGGGGAATATCTCAGCCGTTAGAGCACTACCTGAGCTGCCGGTTCTGCAGTGGCTTAGTTAGGGTTCCAAAATTACTATCCACGTGAGAGCCCCATGTGTCCAGACTTGCCTGGACGCTGCCTTTCAAGAGACGCTTGGTCTGGGTCTCGTTGGTGAAGGTTTTTTTTTTGCTTTGCTTGAAACTCAACGTTTGGGTAACTGGTCTTGCTGATAGAGATAAGCGTTTACTTGAGAAAATCCCGCTTTGGGTATTTTACTGGGTCTGGCTGGTGGAGATGAGCTTCTACTTAGGGAAATCCAACCTTGAATGACTGGGTCTCGTTGGTGGAGGAAAGCGGCGCTTCGGGTAACGATCCAAGGCCTCAGTAAGTGCTCTCGATGGTGGAGGAAAGCGTTTACTCGGCGATTCAATGCTTTAGGTGACTGGGTCTCGCTGGTGGAGATGAGCTTTCATCTGGGAAAATCCAACGCTTAAATAACTGGGTCTCGCTGGTGGAGGAAGCGGCGCTTCGGATAACGATCTCACTCGTGGAGATGAGCTTCCACTTGGGAAAATCCAACGCTTCAGTAAGTGCTCTCGATGGTGTAGGAGAGCGTTTGCTTGGGGATTCAACGCTTCGGGTAATTGGGTCTCGCTGGTGGCGATGAGCTTCCACTTGGGGAAATCCAACGCTTCAGTAAGTGCTCTCGATGGTGGAGGAAAGCGTTTACTCGGCGAAATTCTATGCTTTGGGTGACTGGGTCTCGCTGGTGGCGATGAGCTTTCACTTGGGGATAACGCTTCGGGTAATTGGGTCTCGCTGGTGGTAGAAAGCGTTTACTAGGCGGAATTCTATGCTTTGGGTGACTGGGTCTCGCTGGTGGATAAGAGCTTCCATCTGGGAAACAACGCTTTGGGTGACTGGGTCTCGCTGATAGCGATGAGCTTTCACTTGGGGATAACGCTTCGGGTAATTGGGTCTCGCTGGTGGTGGAAAGCGTTTACTCGGCGATTCAATGCTTTGGGTGATTGGGTCTCGCTGGTGGATAAGAGCTTCCATCTGGGAAAATCCAACGCTGAATGACTGGGTCTCGTTGGTGGAGGAAAGCGGCGCTTCAGGTCACGATCTCACTCGTGGAGATGAGCTTTTACTTGGGGAAATCCAACGCTTCAGTAAGTGCTCTCGATGGTGGAGGAAAGCGTTTACTTGGATATTCAACGCTTCGGGTATTTAGGTCTCGCTGGTGGAGGAAAGCGTTTAACTCGGCGATTCAATGCTTTCGGTGATTGGGTCTCGCTGGTGGATAAGAGCTTCCATCTGGGAACCAACGCTGAATGACTGGGTCTCGATGGTGGAGGAAAGCGGCGCTTCGGGTAACGATCTCACTCGTGGAGATGAGCTTTTACTTGGGGAAATCCAACGCTTCAGTAAGTGCTCTCGATGGTGGAGGAAAGCGTTTAACTCGGCGATTCAATGCTTTGGGTGACTAGGTCTCGCTGATGGAGATGAGCTTCCACATGGAAAAATCCAACGCTTGAATGACTGGGTCTCGCTGGTGGAGGAAAGGGTTCACTTGTGGAAATTCAACGTTTTGGGTAACTGGGTGTCGCTGGTGGAGATAGGTTTCCACATAAGAAAATTCCAGCGCTTGAACTACTAGGTCTCGTTGTGGAGGAAAGCTTTTACTCAGGTTATGGTTTTCCGCATGAAAGAGAAAGCTTTTAGATAACGTTCCGCCTGTGAAGATGTGTTTCTATTTGAGGAAATCCCACCAGCGGTAACTTGTCTCCTTTTGAAAATGCTTTTACTTGGGGTTATACGCTGGAGTAGTGGGTCTGGCTGGCGAGCTGGTGAAAATGAGCTTCTGCTAGGTAAAGCATCTATTATCCTGTACGAAAGGCGGTTGGAAACGAGCGCCTATTTAGAAAAATCTGCTTTTCTTTGAAGAGAGTACCTTCATTCGAAAGATCTTCTTATTTTGCATGAAGGAGAGCTTGATGATTGGGACTGGCTGGTGGAGCCAACGCTTACCATAAAGGATTATAGCGGGTAACTTTTTCGTACACAAATGGCAAAATTTGATCGATGATTGAAGGGCAGGGCATTTATCCAAAAAAAATTGTATAAGGAGAACATAAAGAGTAACAGGGTATCGTTGTTCGATGGCGGCTGACTTTTCGGAGAGGTCACTACCGGGGGTGACTTGGTGTCGCCGTATTGCAAAATCCGTAGAAGAAAGTTGTTCTGAGAGCGTGTGTTGAGGAAATTCTGTTCTTTCTTGTTGAAAACGAAGCGTGTGATTGAAGATCTCATTGATGGAGGCCATGCTTTCAAGCGAAAGGAACCTTTTCGGGAAGTGCGTTTATTCCACAGATTTTCCAATATCTCATCAAAAATCTGCTTTGTAGACGTTTTCATGGGGAAACCTCACCTATATTTGTAGAAAAGTGAGTTATTGACGAGTCCCGCAAAATAAAAAGGCTCAAAGTTCAGGGTAGAGTATCAGTCCAGGAAACTTTTTCAGATGCTTTCACCCGATAAGGAATCTACCTTGGAGCAAATTTTTTTCAAGTAAAATAAAATGCAGGAAGATGTCATTGAGATGCACGGACTTTCTGAACATGTGCTTCGATCCACTTGTAGCGACCCGCAGGGTCGCTAGTGCTATAATAGCTTAAGAGCTTGTATTCCTCTAATAACTTCATTACGCATTCATCTCCCTTTTAGGAGTTTTTATGGAAGATGATCGCATTGAAAAGGTTTTGAAAAAGTCTGCTTTTTTCCTCATAGAAAACTAGGCAAGGTAGGCCTCTATAGAAATACCGATGGCATCTGGCACAGTCTTCTATCCGCTCTGTGTGGTCGCTAATTACAGGGTGTCCCAAAAGTCTTTAAGCCAGTATTTCCTCAGCTGCAATTCTACGAAGCAACACTGTCACATGAAATTTAGCAGGAATCTTGTGAGGGATCTACAAAATAACAGAGTACACTCAGTTTTTAAAAAACCCTTATTTGGCCTTCACACCAGCCTTCACATTCTTGCGGAACGCATGCATCGTGGCAGACAGATAGTTGACGTCAAGAATGTCTCACACCTTCTGAAGCAAGCGTTTCAGACTGCAAAAAATTTAGAGTGGGACAGAGCAAGCCTTGCTTTCTATGACTGATCACAAAGAGAAGTCAGAGGCTCTTGAGCTGGCGATTAAAAGCACCTTGATCCGAGAAGCAGGTCTGCGAGATTCAACAAAAGTGTTGAAATGTAGCAATCGAGTTCTTGAGAACATCAAGAAAACAGCAATTTTGGTGTGCATAGAATGACTTTAGAATGATGATTTAGTAAAGAATGCAGAGCTCACAGCTAGGATTAGTGACTCAAACTGAATTGGTGTTGGAATTTTCAGCTTTCTCGGATTTTTGTTTCCAAAAACTTTTTCTTCTTATTGACATGGCACTACTGTGAGTGTTTGTATCTTAATCCTGCATCAATGAATAGAGACTACTGATTAATTTTGCAGTGTAGACGTAGAGTGGAGCTAGCTCTACAATACGAAATTCAAGACTCCGCAAGAGCTTCAAAGGCAAAAGAGCTATAGATGTTTGAGTAAAAGTTACGTTTACACTGGATCTTCTTCAAAATCGTAGTACTGTTTTCTCCAAAAACAATATCTTGAGAATGTACAGCGCAAATAGTAAGATTTTCTTGAGGAATATTAAAAACTAGACGAAGTACTCATAAGCAGAATTTGACTGAAAAGCGAGGAATACTAACAAAGTTACTACGTTGAGAAGTTAGGCTCAAAGACTTTTGGGACACCCTGTACATTGCCTGTGAGGAACAACTTAGGCGGTCTTGGTGTGCTGTGGGTCCAATGAGATTCATGTATTCAAGATACTGACAAGTGCTGTGCACAAAGCTACTGAAGGCTGTGGCACTGAACACTTTTTGAACACTTTCCTTGTACGCGCACGTGCGATTTCTCTATTGCGCTAAATTCGCACGCTGCAAATTTATGATCAAAAGAGTCCGACAGTGACCCTGCGTCTATACCCTTAGAGCACCGCACCCGTCCACTCGTCCATGTTCAGGTGAAAGTCTCGGAGAATTCCTGTTTCCTCCATTTACACGCTCTCTAGTTTCCGGAATCAGCACACAAATGCGCCTAGGAAACGAACATGGGTTGAGGACACTGCCTATAAAAGGATTTAAAAAGAGATGGCTATTTCGTGAAAGCGTTGAAGGGAAGTGAGATACCTACGTTCGTGTGCCACACCTCACGCTTGAACCTGATAGAATTAACGAGAGGGTTTCACGCACAGGTTTTGCAGAAGTGCTCACTCTTATGCACAAAACTTGTTTTCATGTAACTGTGCATTGCAGTGTTTGGTATTTCTTGATACATCTATTCCAGTTTCCGATACTGTGTTCGTTCATCGAATACAGAACTGCTTGAGAGACTATATACGATATATGGTTGCATTGGGCAATTATTCATTTGAGCAAGCAGATGAATCAGCTTACGTTCGATTGTTGTATGAGTTGTTGGTGGGTTATAAGCTTTAATGTACATCGCACAAATGCAAGGTCTTCTACAGATGAGAGGTGACAGAAATGCGGGTAATCCGGATGCTAATCTTTCACGGCTTTTGCGTCTTAGAAGCTGCGTACTTCCACGTATTGCTGCTTTTTTAAGAGATCAAGGTACTATTCAATGAATTGGTTGATGCAGATGATTTGATCAAAGGAAACAATAACATATTCAGGACGATTTCCAAATCTCGACGAGCTTCCCTCTCGTCTCCTGGCTTGGTCAAATCATGGTGACCATGTGATGCCCGTTGATGCGAGCAGCGGCGAACATCTGTCTCGAGATGATGATGTTGATGAGGTATGTCTTTGAAAAGTTACCCTTCTACCCTGGTTTCTCTATTGTGCTTACTCATTTGGCTTGTAGTGTATTCATATGTCTAGTCAGAGTTCATTATACAATTCATCTTGTCTATGACCCAATATAGTTTTTCATATCCATATCGCTTTTTTTTGGTTATTTCATATGCTACCATTAAAAGACATACTATCGATGGCGGTATCTATAAACGATCTTTTTGCAGTGCTGTTGTTCTTTCACATTGTAACCAAATTCATGGGTAGTATCATAGTATTTGTTCATAAAATTTTTTTGTAATCATATCGATTACCCTAATTTCGGGGGTATAAGGCGCACCCGCCGCAGCGAACGATGGCGCGAAAACGCTTTCTAAATGATTGCTCTCTAAATCTAAAAAGCGTAAACTCAGTGTTCTGTGGTTATTCTTCATTGCCCATAAATCATGCCTCCAGGTATTTTTCCTTTTCTCAGAATGTACACTTTGATATATCGTTTCTACAGGCGGGAGGAAGGTGCTCTCAATGGTATTTATGGTGTTTAGATGATTCTTTCTTTTGTTTGCAATGATGTTACCGGTGCTACATTTGTGCTTACCTTCGTTTCCAATAATGCTACTGGTACTGAAACTGTGCTATTCTTTACAATGATACTACTGATATTTTGAAGGTTTTTGTTCTATTCTTATCATTCTTGAAGAATCAAAAAGAAGTTAGAGATTTGTTCTGAAACAAATCACTGTGAAGAGGAAAACAGCAAGAACGGGAGCAAAAAGCTACTGCTGGATGAAAGAGGTTGCTGTTGGCTGCTTGTGCGGTGCCGCGCATCGCGAACGTCAACATACAACAGTCCGCGCGCGGTGACAGCTACTGCGTCTTATACTCAGACATTTTTTGCGGCCACCCCGCGCTCATGGCAGGCTGGGCGAAAACCCGTTCCGGGCCTTGCCCTGCCATGCTAGCGCGGGCCAGCGACGGTTCCAGCGTGTGCAGCGACCCTGTCACCCGGACGAGCGGGCCAGCCTGTATTTCAATGTCTGCTTTGTCTTATTGGCCCGCGCTAGCATAGCAGAGCCACCCTAGGGTTGGGTTTCGGCTCGGCTGCACCTGCATGCACAAGTCACCTCAAATGTGGATACAACCCATGTGAAATCAAAAATAGTGGAGATCGTTCCTGCTTCACACTACTGATCGAACTACACGAGAGTATTTGGAACTCTATCAACGGTCAACTCATAGGGAAACCTGTTATCAGCCTACATGCAAGTGTTACACCTTCTGCAAGCACCGATGGCATCCCTTTTACTGCGTCGTATGTCACGCGAGTAACCCTTGTGCTTACAACATGCGTTAATTCATATGGATGAGCGGGTCGCTGTTAATTCCGGCATGCGTGTGATGGGTGCGCGGGCCGCCAGTGAAATTATGAGCCTAGACAGGCGCGCGGGCCACCGTCAGCATGGCATCACTATGTGCGCGGGTCGCCAGCTCGCACCTTTGGGCCGCTGCTGGGCCTGATGCATGTAAAGCTGATATTTAGGTGCCGCGGCTCAAAAGCGAAGCCCAGTTGGGCGACCGGGCCACTGCAACAATTGTCTGAGTACCCCGGAAATTAGGGTATATCTTCTCTAAGCGAAGAAATGCTCTGAATACCTCATACGTTAATCGTCATAACTTCATGGTGCTTACTTCGCATTTGATATGCTGTAAATCATCTTGTAGCTCTGCAACTTATAAAGCTGTCTTTTCTATCTTCGCAAAAAGCTACGTAATATCTCGTTTTTTCAAGTAGCCTTTTTCTTGTGGTCTCAAAAATAACAAAGAAAATCGAGATACCGTCATTGAGATCGAACATCCTGCAACTCAGAGTATATGTGTATTCTCCTTGGAGGTCCTGCTGAATTTTATTCTCTCCTTTTCGATTATCTTTTGACATAAATATTCTTGCTTTATGAAGAGCTTTTTGCCTTGTTAAATGGCTTTGATTTCACTCACCATTGCTTTCCCTAAATAGACTCGAAGTGGCGCGTCTTCGAATGGTCCAACACCAGCCAAAAAGCGAAAAGTGAGGGACGACGAAGAGGTACATTCTGATCATATGGATGTATAGAACAGTTTCGGCACCGTATCGTCAATGTCTGCACTGCTTTGGAATCTTCTCATTAATCATCAATCTAATGCTTTTCTATGCTAGTTTCTCATTTCAGTTCAGGTGCGTAACAGAGCAGGTAGTTAATTGATCTGGATAATTGATATGCAGTTTTTGTTCGAGCTTCTATAGACGTTACCGGTTTGCATATTAAACCAAAGATCTGCGATCTATTCTGACTAGTTCCTTATGCGGGTAATGCATGTCTAAAGCTCGTCGACACGTGTCACCTATGTTGGTCGTAGTTTTGCGTGCTACGAGTTAGCCAATCTCATACACAGTTTCTACGTTGCTGGTTTTTTCTATCTAATCCAACAGCACACCCACCTCATTTTGTTACCTCAATCGGTTCGTTCGGATTTTGCTCATATATGATTTGAATGGTAATTCGTAAAGTGGTTCTCTTCTACGCTTTGAATTATTTGTTGGAATAAATAGATTTATACAATAATATAATATATCTTATTCATCATCGCTAAGCGCGATTGGCATTTTGAGGCAGTATCTGTGCCTTTCGTTACGAACTCACACTCGAGCTTTCAGCCGATAGCGTCAACTTCTCGTGGTTTCTCCCAGATGTCCACTAATGCGCAACTTCCTTCTTCAGGAAGAGATCCATTGAGTGGCACCCGACTTCAAGATTACGATGGAAACTGGAGACGATCTTTTCCTGTAAAACTTCATGTCCATAGAGAAATATGTCTGAGATTTTTTGTTTTAGGAATGGCTGGAGTTGATAGAAAGAGATGGTCTTTCTGCTCAAATCAGTCCACGGCAACGAAGGAGCCGCAGCGATTTGTATCAGTCAATGCTTCCACAGAACATGAGAAGGGTACGCTAATCCTTTGACATAATTATTGTCTTGAGAACCAAACTAATTACTCGTTTTTAAAATGACCCAGACAATATTAATTTAGCAAGTTGTACCCGATAATTACTCGGAAGAGGATGTTCTTTTATCAGTTCTACACGAATCACTTAGCAATGCTTTCCGAGGAAGTACACCGGTAAGCTTTTTTCCTCGAGAATACTAGAGTTATCTATCTTGGAAGTGGTTGTTGACTAACCTCTCGTTTGACCAGCTAGCTTTGTAGCTTACCCGTAGGCTAGATGAATTTAGCATGTAGTCGCTGTTCATCCGACTCGCGAAAGGTCTTTCTGATTAGCATTTACGAGCTTTGCCTTTTAGCATGATTTTCAGCCTGTCTCAGAGGATCATACCAATTCTCCAGCAGTTCTGGGAGCAGTGAATGATTTGCTTACTGGTGCAATACGACGTCGTCTTCAAAATGACCCAGACTACGACCCAGCCAGACACCCAGAAATTGCTCGAGAGTTCGGAAGAGAACCATAAGCCATAACCCTGGTGATAGAATCCATGCTCACTGTAATGTGATCGTTCACTTGGCTTCGAAATTTTTCGTTGTGCTTTATTAAAATTCCTGTATTTCTCTAATTAGTTGCTATTCGTCGTTGCCTTTTTCCAGGGTGATATGTAATGTTTTATTGGGCTCTACGTGTACAAATGTGCACTTGGCGGCTGCTTTTCTGAGCGATAGATCTTTGACGACCATAGAATGCTCATGTGATTCTATTACTAGTTGTTCAGCGAGTGATTTATTGCACGTTTTCATGTTTCGGTAACCAAAGATAATCTTACAGCCTTTGGTATTTGTTATATTGCCCCGTCTCTTAAAAAATTGTAAAAATACAAATGCTTTATTCGCCGTGTGCTTGTGTTTCAGTGTTAATGAGCACAATGTTATCAAGATGTTACCTTAGCTAATTGCCCAAAATTGCTGCTAGAAGTAATTATCCAAAATGCTTTCGAAGGAACTTGAAGAGATCCAGGGATTCAAGACATGTTTTAGTAGGGAAATGGTGATTTGTTCCTTACTTTGGCAGATACGTCTCTCCAGAGTAATCAGGAAAAGGAGGTGCTTTGAAACTTGTTGCCAGTTGTAGGAAAAAAGTTTTTGTGGTTTCTGAGCGTAGGGAGGGCGTAGGGCGTAGGGCCCGCTGCTGAAGAATCGACTATTGGCTACACAAGAATGATGTTGTGTTATCCTGATACACTTCATGATCTTGAGCTTCCTCAAAATGATATAAGGTAGTTTTCTCCAGAGAATTTTCTTTAGGGACTGCATTATCCACCTTGGTGACTACTGCCAAACATACTATACCCTTTGATTCAGCCGGATTGGTGGGTGGAAGGCGACTGCTCGCACTTGCTATCATTCTGCGTTCGAAGGTGGACGTTCGCGTGCGAGCTATCCGCGAAAAAAGGGGGGAGGGGTGGAGCCTATTGGCGACATTACCGTCCTTCAACCGAGGACTTGCGTCGAAAGTCGTCCCAGGCTGTTAGACACCGCTCTTATACCGTTTGTTCCCCAGCAAGGTTCCCATAGGTAACATTTGATTCAACTGGCTTGGCATTCGGGAAGGCGGGGCTTCGTGACCTAATTAAGGCTAGGTAATGATCAGAGAGCACTCGCGCGAGAGAGACGCAGGTGCGTCGCGGGAGCGAGCAGCCTCAATTAAGCCACAAAGCCCCGCCCTGATAATGCCAAGACAGTTGAATCAAAGGTTACCACGTCATCTCGCTGCCTTTCGCACTTTTGAGCGTGTTAACCTCGGGCATTTCCGTTGAAATCTCAGAAGAAACGTGAGGCTGCATTTGATACCTCGACTCCGCAAGGAAGCGCCAGAATGAGGAAGGCTGTGGCTAATCGTTTAGAAGGTCAGTATGCGGGGGAGGTCCGCGTCACACATGAATAGTCATTTTCTTGGTAGTGTTTTTGAGGGTTGTCGAGTCGACGACTGCAGGGACTGGCCTACATTGCGGAGCACGCGCCGCGCTTCCAAACGCTTGTACCACTGCAAATCAATATTGTATATCGTCCCCTCCACAGATCGTGCTACCCTTGGTCTGCGTTTCAGACCTGCCACGTGTGGCTAACATGTTGGCAACGTGGCAACAACATGTTTGCAACATGCCCCAACATGTTGGCAGAAAATTTTGGCCACGCCAACATGTTGCTGCATGTTGCCAACGTGTTGCTGCCAACGTTGCCAATGTTGGTCATACGTGGCACGTCCGCGACGCCACAAGGGTAGCACGATCTGTGTAGCGGACGATAACTTGTGTTCTCGTGACATTTCAGCAGCGCTCCGCATGTTCCGCAATCGACCAGTCCGTGCGGTCAACGACTACGATTCACCGCCGTGTGGCATGAGGAGTGCTGGTACCTTGGGAAGAACTCGATACACAGATCATAGGCGCACGTCATACTTGATCATAAACCATTATATGTCGGAGGGGGACGGTGGCACTAGCTACCGTACCCCCGGCGCGCGCAGGACCAACCAAGGTTAGAATGAGCTTGGCATGAAGCCAATCGCATGCCGCGAAAGCTATTTTTTGCTCCTTGTGGATTTTTTGATTCTTGTGGATGATTCTTCGCGTAGAGTGTGTCGCATAGTGTCATATCCTGTTTTTTCCCTGTACTGTTTTTCTCTTCAGGGCTCTTTTTGAACGTTCCGCCTAGCAGGGACGTGCCGTTTTTGGGTCGCTCGGCTGCCACAAGGCTGGCTCGATTACGCAGTATCATGGAAATCTCGCCTGGGATCGCTTCTTACCATTGTCGACATGTTAAATTCAACAGGTAATCTTTTTTTTCTTTCTTGCGAAAGTTTTTTGTTTCCTTATGTGAACTTTTCGGATATTTCACTGATTTGAACGACTGAAAGACCATCAGGAAGCACCAACGATAACACTAGACGAGGCAGTCGAAATTGAGAGCGACGATTCAGTGTAAATTATTGAAGACGAGGATTTGGAAGTTTTTGAACTGACATCCCATCAGGAGCTGAATGTGTGCGGAGATGTGACAGAGCAAACGCGAGAAGATCTTGAGAAGGTGTTTGAAGGCGAGAAGGCGATATGCTCTTCAAAATGCGCAACCGCTTCCAGCATCGCGCCAGAGAACTTGTATACCATACACTTTCGCATGCGCAGGCTACATTCGATAATATAGAGGACCCGGAAGTTGGTAACGAATAACTTCCGGGATATCGAGCTTCTACAGATGAAACTACAAAAAATTGCAGAGCCTCGAGCAACAACCCTTAGAAGGAGACGGGGGATCGGCACACAATACAGTAAGCTTCTGCAAATCGATACATTATCAAGTGAATGAACGACGAAGAGACTTTGCATCAGGCAATATGTCATCACATAACAAGTATCTCAAGGATAGCTGACCTCTGTTTAGTGAATTGATTTTCGCTTTCTTTGTGTTTTGAAATGTTTTGTTTTTTTGTAAGTAAATGTTATCAAACCAGAAATTTAGTTTTGAGCGCTTGAGTTTCATAGTCTACGTGTGATAAGGTTACTCCGAATGTGTTGAGCTTGTTTTTGAACTCAATAAATTGTTGCACATAAACTATGATTAAGCCACAACTTCTCTGATCATTCCAAAGAAAGGTGCCAGCTCACTCCCCATGAAATGCACTGCAAAAGGCATATATCGCTCTCGTAAAGATGGTCGGAAATTGGTCGGAAATTTCCAAATGGGAGGGTCTCCCAAGTTGTTACTAATGGAAAGGGCTTTCCTAATCACGGCAATTCCAACCCAGTATTTTGCTGTATCAATTGAGCAGTATTCTGCTAGAGGGAAAGAGATGGGAACAGGTGAAAGACAGATCGTACTTTCCAGATTATATTGAGGCATTTACTAACTCTAACAAAAGTCATCCAAAATTTACCACAATCGAAGCGAAACCCATTATACCACTTCACAACAACAAAGCGTCCAGATTTTCACATTAAACAACTCATGAATCGAATGAAGCACTCGTTTTCTAAGATTGCAATCAATCGAGTAGACCAGGTAATATACAGAAAGAATATACATTTGTACACAACAAATTCTCACTGATGCCGCCTGTAGAAAATCTCTGCCAGAGCCGCTGAAATGACACAGATCACGCAGATGGTAAAAAAAACTCAATTAAAACCAAGAAATGAACTTACCGAATCTCTCACGATACTTTCTTGCCCCTATAACTTCCCGGTGCTTTTTCGCTTCGGGATTCCATCAGCTCTGCCTCTGTTTTGCGGCAAAAGCACCTTCTCAGAATCTTCTCGCGTTTGCTCTGTCACATCTCCGCACACATTCAGCTCCTGATGGGATGTCAGTTCAAAAACTTCCAAATCCTCGTCTTCAATAGTTTACACTGAATCCTCGCTCTCAATTTCGACTGGATCCTCGTCTAGTGTTATCGTTGGTGCTTTTTGATGGTCTTTCAGTCGTTCAAATCACTGAAATATCCTAAAAGTTCACATAAGGAAACAAAAAACTTTCGCAAGAAAGAAAAAAAAAGATTACCTGTTGAATTTAACATGTCGACAATGGTAAGAAGCGATCCCAGGCGTGATTTCCATGATACTGCGTAATCGAGCCAGCCTTGTGACAGCCGAGCGACCCAAAAACGGCACGTCCCTGCTAGGCGGAACGTTCAAAAAGAGCCCTGAAGAGAAAAACAGTACAGGGAAAAAACAGGATATGACACTATGCGACACACTCTACGCGAAGAATCATCCACAAGAATCAAAAAATCCACAAAGAGCAAAAAATAGCTTTCGCGGCATGCGATTGGCTTCATGCCAAGCTCATTCTAACCTTGGTTGGTTACTTGATCCACTTGGTCCGCTCGATCCACTTTTTGCTTCGCTGTTGGTCAAATCAGTGTGACCAATTGTGATGGATGAAGTGGATCAGGTGGAGCAAGAGCACATCCGCGTCGCTATCGGTCAGTCCACCTTTTTGAGCAACAGCGAAGTGGATCAAGCGGACCATTATTCCGCGTGCTATTAGTGTAGGAGGAGCGCGTATCCCCACGAAGCCAAATAATTGGATCCAGGAAGGTGGAGAGAATGGGACAACTCTCTTACGTGGTGATGAAACTCACAAAAGAGCTTACAAGGAAAGGTTCCAAGTCAGCTCGGCCAAACCTGATAGGCATACAGTCGGTTCCATCCCGGATTAGGCGAGACATTCTACGTGGAGCAGCGCATGCGCATCGCTGGAGGCTTCGCGAGCGCACAGCGCTGGCAAGCAAAGACTAAGGAGATTGAAGAGACGTAGACATGGGTTCTCAGCACGATAGGATATACTGTAGCTGCGAAACGGGGCGCTGTGGCGAGGCGGACTCCCGTCAATCCAATTTCCGCCTAAAGCGGGTCGAAACTTACTGTATGTCTGTGAAGTGCTTTGAACGCTGATTCCAAATCTGTCGTTTCTAGCTGCGGAGCGGCTCTGTAGAGGGAATTATGAGGGTGTTTTCCTCTGAGGTGAAGTTCCCTTCATCATGTCAACCCTTGTAGAAGCATTAAAGGCACCGTCCACCCAAAGTAGGAGTTCACGAGATTCGATGGCATACTAATGTGCCCCCACACTGGGCCAACCCCTAAGTAGAGCCGCAAAAGATTCCTTCCGAAGCGAGAAATCCGCTCCGGAAGGAACGTAATCCGGAGCTGGTCACTCCGCCCACCTGGTCACTCCGCCCATTTTGCAGGGGCGGGCTGCGGCGCTGATACAGGGTGTCCCAAAAAAATGTGAACACTGTTTGATTGTTAATAACTCCCTTGCTTTCATGTCTTTCGCCGAGCTTGAGTGACCATTCTATAGAGCGAGGTTCAACTTAGATTTACAGCATGGATTGAATTACCGATCCCTTTTCGTTACTGTAGGATTACGGTAGAAATTTCGACAAGGACTTTGGGCCATTGGAGGCCATATTCTGCTTCGGAACAAAACCAAACAAGCCAAAAACTTCTATACTATGGTTATGGAGGACGCTGATTTCGAATATGAAATTCCCACTTTACTGTGATGCTTCTTTCCAATGTTATCCTAGGTAAACCGTTAATAACTGAATTTCCAGCATCTGTCAGAAATGTGACTACACCGTCAAAAAAGCTAAAAACACTCTAAAAAGTTGTCTAATGGAATCAGCGTGCACGAAAACCCTAGTACACGATTTTTCAGATTTTTTGAAAAAAACTTTTGTCAAATGGCCTATTTCACGATAGATCCACATGCTAGAAGTTCATACCATAATCCTACAGTAACGAACAGCGATCGGTGATTCTCCATACTACAAATCTAAGTTGAACCTCTCTCCACACAATGATGCCTCAAGCTCGGCGAAAGACGTGAAATCAACGGAGTTATTAACGATCAAACAGTGTTCACATTTTTTGGGACGCCCTGTATACGCTGGCGTATAACGCGCCGCAGTCCTGCGACTTGCATCGCGCCGTTCTCCAAAACCGGTTTTTTTTGGTGATTTCGCGGATTCTCGACTACATATTCGGAATTAGGACCTTCAGAGGGCCTGGAAGCGACAAAAGCATAAAAGTCAAGAATTTGGGTGGACGGTGCCTTTAAATGGTGGTGCCGGCAAAGTGGTAAGACAACTGGTTGGTGGGCAGGAGGTCAGCGGTTCGAGTACAGTCGCCCGCAGCCCTTTTGCATTCTTGCAAAAGTTATACTCAAGCTTGTTGATGATTTTGAGCATTCGTACCTTGAACTTATTGTTTGTTAGGTGCTGTTCAAAGTAGAAGACGAAAAATCACACTGTCACATGGTCTTCCGTTATTGTTCAGGTGATTTCGGCACAGACGAATGGACTTAATACATTCCTATATTCACTATAAACATATATGGAGCGTTCGTGGAAATCAAATGTGATGTCTGTGATCAACATATCATATAAATCCGCATAGATTAACTTTGTGCAAGTTCCATGACATCAAAATTTTGAGGCCGCATACTGAAATAGTGCCCATTTATCTTTGGTGAAAACTTTACTTGAACAGTAACGAATTATGCGCTAGTCTAGTTTTCCGAGCTTCTAATTGTAGAAAGTATCTTAACTTTCAGGCTAGATGCTCATAATCCTTTTACAAGCTCGAATTCATCCTGCAGATAATGCAAAGGAGTTGCCCGCTACAAGATTCAAACCGATGACTGTATGCTTATCAGTCAAGTTCACCGCATATGCCATCTTGTACTCTATATTGCTCTAGACAAAGGCTGATTTGTTGAACGGCATCCCGGACAGACACACCTTCAAAGCTCCCTCCACAGAACCGTTCTGCAGCTCAGCGTTTCAAGCGCTTTACGGTGATATATGCCTCATCCGGATTGGCCGAACTGACTTGGTAACCTTTCCTTGTGTTCTCACTTATACTCATTTACACCTTTTTTATGCGATTTCGGGCCGTATTCTTCGCTGAGGATCTTACATATGTCTGTTTTTCAGGGTTTTGCAAATGCATGAATCGGGTCGACGGGCCTCTGAGATTTTAGCTAATGCTAGAAGAAACGCTCGGAAACAGGTACCTATCTTTTGCACACCTTTGCTTGGTCCTGAGAGCCAGAACTTCTCTTCCCGGAGGCAGTCTTGATTTGACTGGTGAAGGGAATCGTTACTTGGTTCCTTTGGAAATGGGCGTTTTACTTGAAAGCGTACAGGACTTATCAACTGCAGTGTCAGGTGCACCAGCATCTCCACCCCTACGCGGAATCCTGCACCTCTTTCGCGAACATGCTCTCTGGCCACTTTCTCACCGCGAGCATGGGAAAGGCGGGGCTTCAGTCGATTGGATGTGATTGAAGAGCATGTTGCGGAAGAAGTGGAGTCCCGTGCGGGAGTGGAGATGCTGGTGCACCCGAAACTCCAACTAATAAGTCCTGTGTGTACACTCGCGAAACTGGCAGAGGCGAGCTGTCCATGGCTTGCCACGGATATCATTAGCTTAATACCTACCTTCAAAAGTGGCGCAAAATAATGGAGCTGCTGTGTCTATCGAATCACACAATAGCAACGTCCACTGCGGCTGGATTGCTGCAGAACGATGACTTGACTGACTTCTGCATTAAGAGCAAGAGGAGACATAGGGTCTTCCAGTGGTCTATGGCATGTATTGTAACGCTGTTTTGTGGCTACGTGATTCGGGAATAGACCGACTCTCAATGAAAGGCCCACTTCTTTTAAGACAACTCTATTGCGAAACAGCGATAACATCATTGATTAGC
Source organism: Cylicocyclus nassatus (assembly GCA_958299035.1). Lineage (NCBI taxonomy): Eukaryota > Metazoa > Nematoda > Chromadorea > Rhabditida > Strongylidae > Cylicocyclus > Cylicocyclus nassatus. The sequence continues at coordinate 42,972,569 of CATQJL010000305.1, forward strand.
ATTTGAAGCACTCAAAAACATTGCGTCGTACTTCACGCGGGTACCGCTCGTGCTTACAGCGCGTGAGAATGCGGAAGACATCATGGCACGCCGCTCACTGATAAGTTGCGCGCCGCTCGAGTCTCAACTAGGGCGCGCCGCCACACTACAGCGCTGTAATGGTGCGCGCGCTGCCGCACCGAGTGTCTGAGTTGTAGTGGTGGAAGCGCTTGGCCGTGCTGCAGTGCTCCGCAATCTACGGCAGTTAATGTGACCATCAGTCAGTGTGACGGTATCTCAAATTGCGTCTCAAATGGGTAGAGAACTATATGCTGCCAGGTGCTACACAGCGCATCTCTTTTACATGCAAACGGTGCGTAAACAGTTGTTGTAGGTCCTCACACCTCTGTCGGCGACATGCAGTCCTTTATCCTTTTCAACACCAAATACAAAATGATGCTGATGGTTTTTACACATATTCTTTATTTCCAAAAACACTCATTTCGAACCATGCAACCAATCAACTTGTTACTTTGGCGTTGCAAAATACACTGTGTCTGAAAAGTCAGAAATTGGATCAATGGCTTTGTAGGAATGCGTGAATGGCAATATTTCCCTCAACCCCAGCAAAGACATTCCTTAGCAGGGTAGACAATGGGCGAGCTGGTTAAGAACGAGGCTCGTGGGCGAACTCGCGAACCGCCTCGTTCTGAATCAGCCTCGCTCAGTCAGGTAGAAACCAGGCGAGCTGGTGAAGAATAAGGCTCGTAGGCGAACTCGCGAACCGCCTCGTTCTGGATCAGCTCACTCAGCCTCTACTTGATGACAGAATGAAGTTAAACACTTACTTCGGAAGCAAGTACAGAAAATTTGTTTCAGGACGATTTTAGCCGTGGTGGCTTTCACTTTACGGCTATATGGGACCATATACTGGAGTCTCAATGCGCCCACGCTAATTTAACTGCCAATGGCGACAGCGATTGCTCAGTGGGTTTTCTTTATGGTGCTGTATAGATTTCTACCCCCAGAAATATAGAAAATACGACTAACAAGGAAACGATACTTGGTGTCCATGGCCTTTTGAGATGAAATGTATACCATCACATTCGTCTTGGGACGCTGATTCCGAATCTGACTTCCGTTTCTGCTAATCGTTTCTCTAGAAGAAGTTATGAAGGATTTTTGCGTCAGTGGTCGCCTAAAAGAAATACGGTTGCGATGCCTAACTTTCAAAAGAAGCTTGATTGAGGCAATGCAAAACTTAAAAACACAAAAGGACTCGAGACTAAACCTGCATTAACTTGCGAGGCTATCGCACTAGCCACTACACCACATCTCAGTGGCGGTTTTGACATTTCGACTACATCTCCTTTGGCGCGAAGATCCTCCATAACTTTTTTCCGAGAAACGATCAGCAAAAACGGAAGTCAGATTCGGAATCAGCGCTCCAAGACGAGTGTATTGGTATAGGGGCCTGCAGGATCGCGAGAGTCGGACGCGCGTACGGCCTTTGCGCCGCGCACGCCTGATATCGCTGGGTAGTAGTCGATTAAGGCTAGATAGGTAAGTTTTTTTGTTTTTCTTTACATTTCACGCCTTCTTTTCTTTTCAGACGGTGAGCACATGTTGGTGCGGAGGAGTTTAAGATCTGAATTTAGGTGAGCTGCAGGATTATGCTCAATACGGACTCAGTATTGCAGACCTTCCATGCCTGTTGGTTGAGATGTTGGATTTTCTGTCCTGGCTCCCTGTTACAGCAAACTGTTCTATTTCTACCGTCTATTCTACCTTATCTTGCATATTGCTTGTGATGATGATGATGATGATGATGATGATGACAATGATTATGATTGTGATGACGCGCATGATGCAAGATGAGGTAGAACAGACGTTGCAAATAAAACGGAGTTTCGAACCGGGCAGGCAGGACGAAAAATCGAACATAATCGGACAGCCAGAACAGAAAACTCAACATTCTTCAAAGCAGGGGTGAAAAGTCCACAATATTGGCCCGTATTGAGCATAATCCTGCACCTCACCTTAATCTAGATCTTAAACTCCTCTGCACCAACATATGTTCGCCGCCTGAAAAGAAAAGAAGGCGAGAAATGAGAAGAAAAACAAAAAAATCTCACCTATCCAGCCTAAATCGAGTACGACCCAGTGACATACGACGTGCGCGGCGCAATGGCCGTACGCACGTCCGACTCTCGCGATCCTGCAGGCCCCTATATGCATCTCATCTCAAAAGGTCACGGACACCAAGTATCGTCCCCTTGTAAGAGGTTTCTTACTGTCCGAAGTCTTGCGCCAAAAGGCTTTTTCAGCGCTGTCTTTTCGAGAGATCACTGAGACTTCCGGAACTTCCAGAAATGGTTTTTCCAAAAAATACGCTTATTGTCGACTTCATACAATTCCCAGGTTTGTTATATAGTAATTCGCATTTTATAATATGTATTGACCTGCTCTTCACTTGAACACTTTTTTGCGCGATCCATCTACAAAATGTATGATGTGCAAAGAAGGTGCTTTCTCCAACTTATCATAACTAGCGACCCTGCGGGTCGCTGTAATTGCCAGGGTTGAGCGTGGGGTCAGGCGCGCCCGACCTGGGGGATCGTATTGAGGGTAAGACTGGGGGGGGGGGGGGTCGTAATTAAGAATCGAATCTGTTAAGTTGGGGAGATACTGCGAAGGTGAAGAAGAAATGCGCTAGTCCGGTGGATATCGCGATCACATGAAGGAATGACGGTCATGAACAGCATAGTGATTGTTTCCACAGTGAAAGTTTCAGCCAAAATTCAAATCTTCATCTCTTTTACCTTGACATGTGAGGTCGACAAGGAAGCTTGCTTTTGAAATGGGTATCATTTTCATAATTAGCATGTCAAATTACCTCTGCGCGCTCTACAAACCATTAGCTACTGCAGTTTCTAGTGTTTCTCAACGTCTAAAAAGCGCGGTTGCCAAACGTGATCAACTTGATTTCAGAAGTGAGAAAAGTCAGCTTTTGTATACTCATAACAAAGTAATGTTCTCTACAAGTCTATGCTACAAATCGAGCTTCATATCGCTTTCAAATAGTGAAATAAGAAGTGCTGCCATAATCCCCACCGGCGCGTTTTTCACGGTGAGCGCTTCAACTTCTCGGATTAGCACAAGGCCGAAACAAGTCGAACCAAGCTCAAACACTTACTGTGGAATTTTCGAGGATTGAGGTAGCGAATCACATAAAACTTGGATAGAAAAGCTTTTTCGGAAATAAATTTAATGGGGTCAGGCGCAACCCCTTAAAGGCAGCGTCCAGGCAGATCTGGACCTATGGGGCTTTTACGTGCAAAGTACTTTTGGGGCCCCAACTAAGGCACTGCCCAAGCGGCAGTTCAGGTAGTGCTCTAATGGCTGAGATATTCCCCTCGAAACTGGCCCCGCGAACGTATTCGCATGGATTCATGGCAGTTTCGCGCCAGGATCCACGCTTTGCGCCATGAATGCATGCGAAACGCGGTCGCGGGGTCCAGTTTCGAGGGGAATATCTCAGCCGTTACAGCACTACATGAGCTGCCGCTTGGGCAGTGCCTTAGTTAGGGCCCCAAAAGTACTTTCCACGTAAAAGCCCCATAGGTCCAGATCTGCCTGGACGCTGCCTTTAAAAGGTCAGGCCGCCTGAGCTTTTGAGGGGTTGCGCCTGACCTTCTTAACTTGCCTTCAGAATTCAAAAATCGCCCCTTTTTTGATATGAGTATTGAGCGCAAAGCCTCTTCTTGCTATAATGAAAATTTGGAGCCAAACACTCCACCCCTGTGAAAATTATAGCTCTGAAAAGAGGACTATCCAGATCTAAAACTTGCCGTCAAGTTGCGTGTGGTTGTGCAATCGCAGAAAGTCGGCCTACAGACTTTTAAAAAATATAAACCTACAGTGAAGGCTGGTTCTTCAAAATATAACACCCTGAGGACTTGGAGGTGAAGCGGAGGGTCGTTTAGGGGCTTTCACAGGGGGGGGGTCGTTTTTGAAGGACTCGTGCCTGACCTCTTGCTCAACCCTGGTAATTGCATCGAAGCAGATGCACTTACATGCTTGCATTTCAATCGCTCTATAGAATCGTACCCGAAGGAAGGCAAAAGACCTCTCACGAAGAGAGATACAACAATCAGACAGTGTATACATATTTTAGGATACCTATATTCTTAATCAGCTTGCTCTTATCCTTCTGCGCCAGTTTATAGCCTCGTAAGTAAATCGTTGCAAAAAAAAAATGGACAAAACCACATCGATCAATGACGAAAAGTAGCCTACGACACACTCTTCGTCCCGAAGTGTACGTGTGCTAAGTTTGATTTGGAGCGGTCCGAAATCAAAATATCTATTGGGAACATACGTACAGACATAACACGTAAGGCAAACACACATTCATATTCAGCAATCAACACATATTCAGCTTTATTTATACAAATTGCACGTTTCAAGCTCAATAATATGAAGGTGTTGTATCAATCATAGATTGAAAAGTCATTTTGGTACTATTCCATTCAACACAACCCAAAAATTGAAAATCACGGATTTCGCTGAAAATTCGCTCGAAGGGGTTACTCGACCTCATGATCACGTGAGGAGTTACGGTAGGCATACGGTATGGGGTCAGGATCTCAGAATTCGCTAAAACTTTGAGTAGCGATGTTATTCGACATGCTGATCGCAAGTACACTCTTTTACTGCATGAGAAGAACCTCTCCTTGTACGGTTACGGTAGGTGTATGGTAAGGGGTCAAAGCCGTAGATCTGCCTGAAACTTTGTGTTGGGTATCTGATGTGCTCATCACGAATACTGCGCTCATTTTGCTTATGACGCGTTTTCGTGAATTTTTGGTATCTTGATTGGTCTGAAGAGCTGGGAAGGCGCTTCCCCAAGCTCTACAAATTGCCATAACTCCACAACAAAGCGTTGCTGTAGCGAGCTAGAAAAACCCCTCTAGGCGACGATTTAAGCGATTTTCAAATTTTTACCTATGTACCGTGTATCGTCGTAACTCGAAAAAATGGCGCTACCGTACAAAGTCAATATGATATCCATTTTCAGCGTGCTAGATAACCCGTACAAAACCAAATTCCAGCCAAATCTAGGTTTTGACTCCCTACTATGCACCTGCCGTAGTCATACAGGGAGAAGTTTTCGTGCGGAAGAAGTGTGATATTTGTGATCAGCATGTCGAATAACCCCCCTACGCAAAGTTCAAGCGAATTCCGAGATTTTGACCCCATACCTATGCCTACCGTAATTCCTCATTAAACCCCATCACTCGAAATGGCCATCACCTTCGTAATCAGCAGGTCGAAACCCTTTCAATTTTGGGTTGTTTCAAGTGGAATAGTGCGTCATTTTATCTTAGGGCATGAAAATTTCGATTTACAGGCTCCTCAATCAGCTTCAGTGCCTTAGAAGCTCTCAAAATGGTATCAAGCGATACACTGCCCGATGTACAGGTACATATTGGGCATGTTTACTTTTGATGAGGCTAATGGTGACATAAACGAAGCATGTCCTGGACAGATCTCGGAACCCCTTCAGTCGAGTGACTAAGGCCCGTATGCACTAACATTTTTGCGGCGAGGGGAGCGGCGTCCCCCGTTATGAAGGGACCGCGTGCGGACGCCGCTGCGGCTTTTTCATCATTGGGGACGCCGCTCCCCTCGCCGCAGGGATGTTAGTGCATGCGGCCCTAAGTCCCGCATGCATTAACATACCCCCAGGGAGGGAATCGCAGCTTCAAAGAAAGCTTCATATCCTGAAGCTCCAGATATCTGGATTTCACGTTGTCTGCCTATCCAAAGTGCTCCTACTATCCCACTTTAAACATACTGAGCAGGAGCAAGAAGCTGTACAAGCTGCATTTTCCAGCTTTTTGAGTGATCTGCTGATGATCCGCGGCGGCTGTTTTTCTTTTCTTCAAAGTTATTTTTCTTTTTCAATTATATAGAAACTGTGCCAGAGTTTTACTGATTGTCTAACCAAACAATGCTAAGCATTTTTCTGAAAAGAACAAATGATATGTCGAAGTCGTGAAAAACGCGAGAACCACAAGTCGAAAGGGGTTCATCGAAAATTTCGATATTTAGCCACATGCTAAGCGCTGTTAGGTTAGATAATCAGTACAACTTTGAGATGTTCGATGAGTTCGAAGAAAGGAAAATGACTTTGAAGAAAAGGTGGTCACTGGGGATCATTAGGGGATCAAACAAAAAGCTGGGAAATGCGGCTTATGCAGCTTCTCGCTCTTGTTCAATTCATCTATAGCGAATGATAATAGGAATACCTACGGATGGGTAGACAGCGTAAAATCCAATATCTGGAGCCTCAGGATTTGAAGCTTTCTTGTGAACTGCGATTGTTAATGCATTCACATCCCTGCGGCGAGAAGGGGCATCCTCAATGATGGAAAAACAGCAGCGGCCATCGTTCGCGGTCCGTTCATAACGGCGGGCGCAGCTCCCCGCGCGACATATCAACGCCATTGGCTCGGGGGAATTGCCATTGCGAGTTATCCATCCCTCCTTGGCTTTCTGGATGCGCTAAGTCCAGTGCTGTGCTTGAAATTCCTCGAAGTTGTCAAATATTAGATTTTGTGGCGTTTTTCGGCCTTGAAGATTGCTGAAGGGGCTGGACGAGCAGTTCTCACTAATTGAAATGCGATTGGTCGAAATGGGTGGGACTCCAACCATACAGTCTCCTGCAGCCAGTCGCTGTTTGCTGCAGCACCTAGGCTCAGCGCATTTAGAAGGCCAAGGAGAGATGGAAAACTTGCAGACGCATTCTTCTAATAGAAGTTAGCATGGGTTTGGTACGCCTGTAGCAACAGCCCGCTCAAATCTTCTTGTTTAATTCTTCACTATTAGCGCTGCCCAAAAAAATTTGTCAAGCGTTGTTGTTGCGCAGAACAAGATCTACTTGCTTGTTTTTTGCTAATACTGAGTAGAAAAAAACCTCGAGAAGTGCTTGTAATCATGTAGGTAAGTCCACCAAAAGCGTTAAGCTTTGAAACCATATGGTTTGTTATCGCGAAAATGCAGTTCGATAGGAAGCGCATCAGTAGTACTTGGAGGAAAAGGCGATCAAAAAGCGCGATTTGAAGTTGTCACTAACTCAATCCTAACTAGTGCTTTGCGATTAGCTGTTTGATGGATTGTTACTAGTGAGTCCGCCCGCTGCTAGTAAATATTTGCGAATATGCTGTTCAGTGCATTCTCGAACGTTTTTAGAAGACGGTCAAGAGGCGCGATTTCTCCATCTGACTCAGAAGTCCAGTTCACCTCTTTGCGAGTTTAAAAATACCAGACAAAGTGCTTCGGCTTACTAGCTGTTTGTAGTCATCACTTGCTGAGTTTGATGTGGCAGAACGACAAAGATATTCACAAACTTGCAATTAGTTGTCATTGGTTTGGATCAACATTTTTGTTCTAAATCAAATTTAGAGTAATGAAGTCGGATAGCCCATGCAGCTGCCTAATATCCTTCTTAGCAGTGGCGGTCCAAGGGGGAAGGGACCCCCTCCCCCGCCCCTCCCCGAGAATGGGTCGCAAAGTTTTCGAAATTTTCTTAGATGAGTTCTAAAATGTGAAGATGACTTGTTTGTTCTTGTAACTAGTTTAAATAATTTTTAAAATTTTTAAAGAATTCAAATTAGCTTTATAAAAATTTTTTTCGGGGCGTGGCTGCCGCCACACCCCTCTAGATTTTAGGGATTATGGGCCCGCAAAAATCCTCAGAATTACCCCAAAAATTGTTTGGAGTGAGTGGCTAACGCCACGCACCTTCATCTCAAAAAATTCTTCCGCCTACCCCCCCTCCCCCCCCCCCACGGACGGAAATCTTGGGACCGCCACTGCTTCTTAGATACTTTATATGCTTTTGAAACGTCATGAAGCAGCGAATTTTTTGTGAAGCTGGCAAAAAAATCTTGCCTCGACATGCACTCAAGGGTTATACGTTTATGCATTAAAACTTTTGAAATAATAAGACTGAACAATTCAAGCAACTATCTCTTATGTCTTAGTAGAAATTTGGAATGTTTTTAGGACTTCAAAACTCGAAAGCTGTGCTAATGACGTCCGATAATAACAATTGCGCCTCTTGACATACGCTTCATGAAGTAACAGTGGATTTTGACGGAATAATCGCATAAAAAAGGGATTTATATACTAATAAAACTTGTCAATCAAAAAGAGTTCTCTTTACTTTTCGCCAGATTCAAGGAAGCACCATTTCCTCACCCTTTTGCGAGAACGTTATTTCTAAAGTCAAACCTTGGCGTTGAAAGGCAAACTTTTCTACAAGATTCAACGATTTCTATTTTTGCTTGCAATAATAAATGTAACAAATTTTTCGAGGTAGCTCCTTCGTCTGTTTGGCAAGAAGCGAGGCAGGGAATGACAGGAAGAATGGCGCATCCTTTCGACTGGACTTTTACTTCTAAATACGCTGGAAGTGTACAGAATTGCACGGTGAGTGATACCTATCGTCAACGTGCATTCCTAGAGCAATTTCGATTTTGATGGCAGGTTGAAGTCACTAACGATCCGATCGACTTAGAACGCCTAAAGCGCCAGGAGCCAATAGGTTTCTACGCTCAAGTCACGCTGTATGAAGACGAGTTAGCTGATCATGGCACAGCACAGGTAGGGAAGAGTCGGAACCGAGTTGGTCTGAATGTCTTACTACTATAATTTACTGCTGATCCAGATGTCTGTTCGGATTCGCGTCATGCCAGATTTCTTTTTTGTGCTCATGCGCTTTTATCTCCGTATAGACCGGGTACTAGTACGGTTAGTTTGATCTCGAAAGTTTTTGTATGACAGTAGTGAATTTGAACTTGAAGGGTATGCGATACTCGTTTGGTGGGTGATAACGGCAAAGATTACGTGATAAGGGAATGGAGCCTTCGAGAGGCGAAGGTAGCGGATTTGCAACATCTTGTAAGTTTAAGCCAGTTAATTATATTTTTGCTCGTCACTACGAGTGATGAGATTATTTTTGCGATGGAACTCAACGTTGTTTGATTTCTATGTCTTTTCAGCCACCGGAGGTCTTACTTGACGGAAACCAAGTGTGGGCATCACTTCCCGTTGTCGAAATGAAAAACGAAAAAATTACACCGATCTCTTCGTAGATCTTGCTTGTGCTAACCTCAACTTCTTCCCACTGCCTCTTGTTCGATACTATTATTGTACAAATTTTTATCTTCTCGCTCATTGCACATAATCTCGATAGTGACATTAGTGCGATTTTAAGGGTGCGGCCAGCGACTTTAAGCAAAATTGAAAGGAAAGTAAAATTAACCGAATGCGCTGCGAATCTGGATGCTTTTGAGTTCAGTGGTATGTTTAGCATCGGATGAGCCAGAAGAAGTAGCTAAAAAAGGCGATTTCTTGAAGCACGACCATTCATTTGAGCATTAAAGCCATCGTAGAGATTAACTTGCTTCAACCATTTCAATTACCTATACTACCGTTCTTGAGAGATTGCAACCTATTGTGTGTGAAGATCCCCAACTTCTCCACCGCCTTTTCCCCTTTTTACACTAGTATGTCCCATTTTTCACAATTTATATGGTGCGACTAGTTGAAATACTGATTGAATAAAGTTTGAGATTGTAAAATTCGCAATAGAACATGTGAAATAAAGCCATATGAAGCTCTGTGCTGAGCAAATAAGCTCTAAGGTGATGCCAATCGCCCTTCGAAGATGCAGTTGAGCAGAAATGCTGCTCGATTTATCCTCTGCTCTGCTTGATCCACCGCCGATGCTTGTCAGTTGTTCGATAATGCGAGGGAGGAGAGTTCACATGGGGTGACTGGCGGAAATGTGTCCGTAGACTTTTTGGCGTCTTTATCGCTGCATCCATGTTTTTCTCATTTTATTGCTAATGATACATTTAGTGAGCTTTTGCGTAGGTTGGAAAAAATCAAGTCTGCTTCTTCATAGGCGTAAATGCAGTTGCCATAATCTCCTTATAAATTTTTCTCTATCTGGTGTCAGACCGGCACGTTGATCGAGTTCATAGCGTTTGCTGTTCTATAACAAAGTCGCCGTGTTAGACGATGCACATTTTTCGTTCTCATTTTTTAAAAATAATCTCATTGATAAAAAAATTGCGCAGCAATTTGTTCATGTTTGCGCACTATGTATACATTGGAAAGGTTGCCAAATTGCCTACACGGATATTTTCAGAACTATTCAAAGACGACCATGCGCAATATAGATCTGCTGCAAACGCAGTTGTGAAGCATGAAACAAAATGCAGCTTGCTCTGTTTTTCTCCAGCTATCACAGAAAGAGCCCATAAACTTTGTCCGAAGAAAAGTGAACGTCAAGCAACTATAAAGCACAGGTTCATGTAGACATGCTCAGTGATAATACCTCCCCCCCCCCCTCCCCCTCTCCCCGAGAATGATCGCGAAATTTTTGCAAGTAGTTTGCATGATTTATAAAATTACGTAAGCGACTTGTCTATTTGTACGTAACTGAAATGATTCTTTGTGAGAAAAATTTTTCCGGGGGAAGTGGTGCTGCGGGTCTTCCTTTTTTTTTGAAATTTCGGGGTTATGTGCTCTGAAATTTCGTAAGCACCTCAAAAATGTTTCCGAAGATTTCATTTGACTTCATTTTTGTCCCGCCCCCGACAAAAAATTTCTCGAAAAGCTACTGATGCACTTCAACAAAGCTGGACGGACTCGATCTCTCCCTAATCAGTATTACCTACAAGGTTTGAATCTCAGCTTGCAACTTGAATTGATACTTGAATTTCGATTTGAACATTTTGCTCAAAAACCTTCAAGAAAACTGATCGGTCGTACATTGCAATATTTGTTGTGCATAATAAATTTTGAATTTTTCAAAACATATGTGAACGATACTTCGATATTAGAATCGAATAGTTGGTAAAAAATACCCACGAAACACGTACACGATCACCGAATTTCTTAATGTCAGTTACAAAGTGTAACTGACATTAGAATTCAAGAGAATTGACCAAAATTAGAATCGAGTTTTTCCAACGACCGAGTTTTGAAAAAACATTTTGAATTTTTAACTTTATCAGTTTGTATGACGCCATATGCCATTAACGATTTTCATTCCAAGCAATGCGAGAAAGAAAACCGCTTCGTTTTCTCCTTGAACGGGTGTTACCACGACTGTAAAAAAGCTTTCGTGCAAGACTTTTTGTATTAACATCATGTAATTAACTGAAATATGTTCTGTTTTATCAAATGACTTGACTCCTTTAAATGAATTTTCTTGAGCGATATTGTAACATACTGCAATTTTTGGTTTTTTTGTATTATTACAATATTACAATAATCAGATTAATATGCTTTCAAATTATAGACGATAGTCAACGCTCAAGATATGTATTTCCTTTTTCACAGAAAATTAGAGTAATCTATAGTTTCCGCTATTTCCGATGTGATCATGGATGTTCCTGCCACCTGTTTTCGACAGATTTGAAATGAATGACAATGTCAAGACGGGGAACTTGTCGTAGCAATCACTAACACATGCTCAAGCAAGAAATCACCGGTGTCGCGCGTGACATGGAAAAAAGTTAGATAGCGGAAATTTCTATCAAATAAAGCAAGCCACGTAAAAAGAAGCCTTCAACTATTTCGTCTCAATGCGATACGGAAATGTTAAGTTAGGCCAATCATTTCCAGTTCACCATTAACCAGTCATTCTAACTTCTTGAAACACTAGTAAAATTAATTAGGAATTGATGTCGCTTACATGATTGACCTATGATACACGTTGATTATGAACCTGATTCTAGTATTTCAACTTCAAGCAGATTCAGATTTCTCCGATATCACTGTGGTTGTTCTCTTTAAGTTAAAAGACTACTCAATAGTTCATCAGTTTGATTAACCCTATACCACTTAAGCGACTAAAAGAGAAAAGAAAGGGAGAGGGCGGGAACAAAATAGGTCGCTCTATGAGTCTCATGTGACGTTCACATTTTTCAAGTTCAAGCAATGATTTTTGCTTTCGTGTTATTGCTCACCTCAATGCAGTCCCAAATAGGTGTTTTTCGTGTAATTATGTTTTCGAGTATCAATACAAGCACTATGTGTGCTAGCGAATCTTTAGCAAGTGCATGTCGCAGCTATCTGAGCTGCAAAATAAAATCCATGTGCTAGACTGCATCCTTCTCTATGGTGTTTAAACCTCCCTCAAAATATGGCTAGATCTTCAAATCACTATTTTCTTCTATTTAACATTCCCAAACCTCGGCCACTCATTAGTCACTGCCGTTGCTGAATGTCTTGAATGAACAGTTATCTTGGTTCCTGATGCATGGAACTGCATTTACCAGAGAAAAAACTGTTTACACAGAATTGTTTCTAACTTTAGTGCTGAGTCAGCTATGTCATTGCGTTGCATTACGTCAAGGGTTAGGTCAGATGCAATTCACCAGCTTTAAACACTACAATTCATATCGAGGATAGCAGAAACACATGTTCGGCGCATCAAGTCGGTTTTTTTCCTGCTATGTGATGCGAATAGTGGGAGCAGGAAAATTGCTATTTTAGTGTTCAAAATTCTGCTGCAACAATTTTATGAGAAAGTTGATCCACACTTTTCTGGAATCTCATGTGATAAAAAGTATAAGCGACTGCATGAAAATATAAGAATAGAAATCGGAGAGGGTCTAGAAATTAAAACTCCTTTTAAGGAAAGGGGCGAAACGGACTAAATGAGGTAATTATCTCTTCTTTATTGAGAATGATTGAAATGGTATTCTACCTTTCAGATTGCTAAAGCAGAAATAAGCAATGCATTCTTTCACTAAAGTAATCTGTCTAAAAATTGCCTCACCGCTTCCCCCTGCGCCGAAAAACCACTGCTTTCAATTTAATGTTCAATGTTCCTTTCAGGATTAGCCTCTTTATCACTTCCACCTTGACGAACAGAAGTTCAAAAGTGTTCGCTAAACGAAAACAACTTATGACAAATGTTCTTCGTGCTAGTCGGTGAACATAAGTATCCTGTTACTAAAATACTTTTTATCAATTTACACTGCACACTTCTCAATATCCCGTAATTTGAGCCGTTTAGACTTCTCAGACTTCACTGTTGAGAAAATGGAAACTGCGCTTACGTCGGTAATGATGATTGGTACAGTTTAGGAAAAACTATTGCTTGAGCTATTGCTCAGTACTTGTTTTCTTTTTTCGAAAATTTTGGGCAACAAATACTTTCCTGAAGGTTGTATGGACAATAGTTGCCATACGCTCTAATGATATTTTTATATACCACTAATCATTTCATCTAGAGACATGGCATCAAATTTTTTCACTTCCTTGAGTGCACATCTTGAAGCTGCAGAGCAGAGCGGTGTAAATCTTTTCTGAATCAAACACGATATCCGTTAATTTCACATAATTGGACTCTCGATAACATTTCACACGCTTTCTTAAGAAGTTGCACTGGTTAAGGCGGTTCCTTCTGAAAATATGTTTAGTCGAGTGGAAGAGGGAACGGCAAGGCAATGTAAAGCGTTGTATCTTTTCTTTTTGTGATTAGTTTTGACCTCAGAGACTATTATTTTACGGCTTTCCTATAGTTTCACGAAGTATCCGAGCCCAATCTGTGAAACACAGTCCAGTTCATCACAGACCATGACTTGCAGGGCTCGGCACCAGCTGCAACCAAGGAGACAAACGAAGCCTCTTCAATTTTGGAAGTTGTTTACAAAACCTCCTTTGACTTTTTCGACGCCCCTTGATCAGAAAGAACATAAAAAGAGAAAGGGAAATAGAAAGAGAAGTATAACATATCGAACTTGGTTTGCTTAGGGGCGCGCTTTGCGATCAGAGCGGATTGCTCCGCCCATGGATATTTTGACGATTAAAAAAGCCTAGAAGAGAATTATAACCATCTTTTGCTAACCAAGCACTCTTTCGTTTCTCTTACCATTTGCTGTCTCTCCCAAGCACGAACTATCTTGGCCGGACTCAGGGGCGCCCAGTTTCTGCGTGTCACGAATCGTGTGTATGTGAGCAAACGATCTGTTCAGCTCAGCTGAAACCCAGGTTCTAGCTAATTGAAAAAAGTTGAGCACGGCTTTCATCAACCCGGTTCCAGCTCTGCTGCGACCCTGATTCTTATGTCACTGTTACCAAATTTACTCTCTTGTTTACCAACTTGTCTCCCGTCAGCAGGCATGTTAGCTGGTTCAAAACAATGTGTGGGGTTGAACATTAGTCTCGCAAAAGAAGATTTTAGAGAAATTTGTTTGAGATGGGTAAAAGGCTATTTATTCATATTTTACTTTTTATTATACGCAATAGCTCTTTTTATACAATTCGCAAACAAATTTGGCTTTTCTTAGGGGCATTTTATCAGCACATTATCGCAAACTTTATTTTTCTTGGAAAAAGGAGTCTCTACATCAAAGCAATCCTCTTCGAAGTTTTAGAAACTCAAAGCTGGAAAATTACATCAGATATTGGCCTGTATTGCGCCATTCCAACAGTAACTTTGCTTCAAACGCTAGCAGATGAGGTATGAGTTCCTCCCTCCAAAGTGGTGCAAAATTTGTATTTCCACATAAGATCGTGGGTCAAAATAGAACCAAAACAAAGAGATGTTGTAATCTTAGTACAACGAATCATCGTTTATCATTAGCTTCGTTACATGCTATGATATGTAGTGGACAGCTGACGTTTACATTGTCCGTGAATTCTCTATCAAAAAAAGGGCAATTTGGTTCGCTCGGAATTTTGTAATTCCTATCGTTCATTGGGCTCATCTAAGATGCTTTTCAAAACATTATACAGAGCGAGGAAAATTCATTTCTTTGAGAAAATGCAGCATTGCGACATACATTTGGGATGTTCTCACTTGTGATTACCACACTTTCCTATCCTTCCGCTCGATGAGCAGATTAATACCTTGTCCTCTATGAATGTATATCTCAAACTTTGACTGAGGCTTCATATTAGCATCAGATGAAGAAATTCATTAATTAATGAATTGGAGCATAAGCTAGACACATCCAGCTTAAGAAAGTAAGTTTTGTTTAGTTTAGATCAAAGCAAGTGTGTATACGGATATCAGGTACAAAGAGTACTGTGTGCAAGTTGCATGCAGGATTTTCTCAAACGGAGTCATAATTTTTTTTTATTTTTCGGGTGAAGCGAAAAACTGCGGTTTTTAGCATCGCCAAAGAAAGATTTTTAGTTTACTGCGACTCTTTTACCCGCTTTTAACAAATGCTTCTAAACTTCCAAAACCTTTAGTTTGGTGTGGAGCAGTGTTTCCAACAAACTCCACTTTGAAGCTTTATCGGACTTTCAAAAGTGAGACATCTTGTTCGAACTCGTGAGTGTTTTCTTTTTTAGGTCAATCACAAGAATTATTCCATAGTTCTTTCATAATCATGTGGATATCAAGCGATATCAAAATTATGAAGAATCAAAATTCAGACTATCATTGGTGTGCGTTGCTCATTATCATTTAAAAGCGGAAAATTTACTTTAGACGCTTAGGCTTTAATCTCATATTTTACTTCTGCCTTCCACGGACGACTAAGCATGTCGGAACGCATAACAGCCTACGGCAACACTGGAAAATGCGCTAAATCAGCGCGTATTTTACTTTAAAAGCTAAGGTTGTCTTTGAAGTTTTGTCCGCTTTTTTCATCGGTCACTAAAAATCACAGAACACAATCCGTGGACTTCCCAGGAACCAATTGATTCAAATTTTTATCCTCTTTCTTACAGCTTATTTGCTCTTTGATACCCTCTCTTTGCAATGTTATCGCCATGGCTTTTTGAGCAGCTCAGCGGTAACGCCAAATCTTTCCTGAATTTAAAAATTTTTCACCCTGAACGTTTCGAAGAGCGCAGGTGACTGTCATATAGAGCAGACCTTTGACTACATTGTACCCATTTTAGATTACATGGGCTAGGTTTACCAAGTCCGTTATAATTACTTATTTGATAAAATGTGCGGCTATTTGATTACGTTTACCACGTAAAAGTACCGATAATTCCAAAATGCTGCTTTTTTGAAGCAAATCAAACTTGGTTATGTTGCATAAATAATGTTTAATAGGAATCAGCTTCAATTCGCAGATACTGCAAAAACTTTCGTGTATTTGCTGCAGTTGCGTATCTCATGACTTTACCAAAATCGATACCTTCGAAGAAATAATTTTTTGAAGCTAAAAATAGCAGATTAGAAGAGTCGAAAAATATCATTTTGTAGACCGAAAATAGCTCTATTTGATCCATACTTACTTTCCGGAACTTTGGAATGACATTTTCAAAAATTAGCCCAACTTTGAGCAGATAACATTGACGGATGAAGAATATTGGCAATCAACAAAAAGTATACAAGATTGCGGTTTGTGTATCCGTGAAAAGGAGAAGGAAGAGCTGAGTCGAATATACGTTGAAAATCATCGAGGTCTTTATTGTACGAGGTTTTATAGTGGTTTAAAGGCAGTGTCTCACCAAAGTTGAGATTGCGCGGATCTTCACATATTCTATTATAGGGACCTCTAAATAGGCCATTGCAACAAATCCCACTCAATTTGATCCTCTCCACGCTGAGAAAAATTCGCTCAAAGTGGTACGCGGAGAGCGGCTTGGTACGCGCGGACGACTCCTTCGGTCTCCCCCCTTACGCGTTTGAACATGTTCCTCCACTTAGCATCCACCTCCCCTCTGTTGCTGCCATTGGGGCTGAGGCTGAAGTTGGAACGAACAACTCGTCCACGTCGCTTCCGCTGGGCCTCCAGAAAACGGGGTTTCTGTGAACTTCACGCGATTTTAAGCCCTTACAGTGCTAGACAGGGTCCGATAGGCTTGCAAAATGCAAAAATCTCGGCAACTAAATTTTGGTGAGACACTGTCTTTAAAGAAACGGACAATTTTGAGACAACCTAAAATTATAGTCGTGCTGAAGTTTTTATAGTTCTGTGGCCCTAAAATTTCCTAGAGAAATCTATGCGAAGGCTGAAATCAAACGCGGACTATAAGCTATTTCTGTTCTACCTCACACTTATGACAGCATAGCTATAAAAGACGGAAAAGTGCCTTTATCACAGCAGAGGAGATGAAGAGGGAGCGGTAGAATAACCCAGAGTACTAGTAGATTCGCGACTTTCACCAATTCATTTTCCTCGCTTTTCTATATTTAATCTTTATTTCATTTTATCAACAGTACATCTCTCTTTCTCTCTTACTAAAAGTGCTAATACGATAAGTAGCTGATTGTTTTCAAATTAAAGGTTGCGGAAGAATGAAACTGGCCATATCCAGAGCCTGTAGTATGAATGCAGAGCCATGCATCGATGTTTACCCATTCCAGAATAATGTTATCGCTTCCATGGAATCGCACGGGACCGGTACGAATTCTGGATCTGCAAGCTCTGAATGACTTGAGAAACAAACTTCCAGTCTTTACGGAAGCGTCCTCAGAAGTTCTGCTTAACATCTTCGTTTCTATAATAGTGAGTGTCTACCAAACCAAATTCGATAAAAGAACAACGATTATTATTGTCAGGTTATTGCATTCATATCTCATCAAATCGCTTCCCTGGTTCTCTCTTCACCACGAAGAGAACATCAGGAACAGGGACTTCAAGCTCCGAAGAAAAGGAAGATACGAAGTGAAAGAGGATGTGGAGAGGACTCAGCATTTGCAGATCTACACGAACATATATTCAAGGCCAATGAAGTAACGATTTAGTGGTATTTGTGGGGCTAGGAAAATCTATGGGACTTTGTAGATCCTTTATCACATTCCTTATATGCACGAAACGGAGATGCTACGAGCGTCACAGTATTTCTATGAGCAAATGAGAATGCGAAGAAGTGTACGCAACTTTTGTTCGAAGGCAGTTCCATTAAAGGTGGTACAGAACCTCATCAAAATCGCAGGTAGACAATTTTTGGTATGTATAGGATATATGATTATTACAACTGTCTTCAGGATGCGCACCTAGTGCTGGGAACGCTCAACCATGGAAATTTTGCATAGTGGTCGATGACAAAAAGAAAGCAGATATCAGGAATCTGATAGAAGCTGATGAAGGAACGAATATTATACAGAGGTAACTCCTCAAGTCCGACAACGGGAGGATGTCCAGGGTTGCCGGTGTGCCAGCGCTATATCAAAGCCGTCCAGCGCCCATCAAGACAAGTTGAATGCGCCCCGTGTTGTTCGGTCGATGGGCCCGGCGGTGGAACGGCGCTGGCACCGCGTTGGCGATGCCGGCACGAGCAACCCTGGAAGCTGCTCACGCAATATGTTAGAGGAATTTTTTCGCCTTAAGGAAAGGCGAAGGTTCTGAATGGGTCATGGGAGTTTCTCAACTACAGCAGAAGTGGAGAAGACCATACCTTACCGATGCCCCCCTAGTACTAGTTGTTTGCCACGAGGTACGCCGCAATATACTCATGAATGTAATGAGCGTCGCAGTCTCCATTGGATTTAGATTTTTCGCATTCAGATCTTCACAGATATCGATGGCAAAATGCTCCGGCTTCTTCATTATAATGAACTTAGTACGGCGATAGCGATTGGAATGCTGCTGTCAGCAATACAGGTACGTTTTTGGGTGTAAATAGAATATGTTCCTGTTTCATAGAGATGTTGTCGAAATGAACATTTCATTCACTTACATAAGCCTGGTCTCGGCACGAGGTGGGCAATCAAGCTGGGAATCGTTTTGGATGGAAAGCAAAGAAGATACCGTAGATATGCTTACATTTGCATACACTCTCTCGAAAAGTTACTACACGACTGACAGCAAGGACACGATCTTGCGCGCGCATCATCTTCAAAATTCAATTTTTTCATTGAGCTGTAATTCAATGTCTAAGTTACGGCGCATATTAACGACATTAAGAATTTGGAGTATAAACGACATGGGCTAGAAAGATCATAATGCAGTGCATGTGGAAAAATTATGCGACTGAAGGTTGTGGCAAGCTTTTTCTGACGATTTCTCACTTCCACAAAATGATCAAATGGCTCTTTGAAGGCATAGATGACGATATAGCACGAAATTCGCTGTGTATGCGCACAGTAGGGCTAAGAGTATGAAAAATTGTGAGAAGCTTAAAGAGCGTGCTTAACTTTTTTTCAAATTAAGTGTGCAATTGCCCACCTAATGCCCACTGAGGTAGGCAAAACATCCATTCCACATAAGTTTTTCAAAATTTATACATAAACTTTTTCTACACATTTTGGTTCCAAAACTCCTCCTCTCCTTCTTATTAGCATCCAAAATAGCAACGACACCGGACCTTCTGAGGAAGAAAGTGCGCTCCAATCGAACAACTTACGTAGCTGGTGGGATCAAGCGGGAAATCGTTAAAATCGATAGTGGCAAAGGAGATTCCGTTTCGACGATGTCCATTTGCCATCCCCTGCTTGGCCCTGAGTTAAGCCATTACATCCGCAAAAACTGGGAAAACATGTAAGACCCTTCAGAATTTCCTAACAATGTTACCGAAAATTTCGGTTCTTTTCTTTAACAGCTATTATAATTCACCAGTTGTGCTCCATCTTGACTTTCAAGGATAGCTTATGAACTAGGATTTATCGTATCTAACAATACCTTAATTTCACGCTTCAAAAATAGCTTTTTCGACTTTTCTGAGTCGCAGCCGCTTCACTATATTTCGGAAAGCGATCCTTCGGCCGCACGATTCTTTTGAGTAAAATTCAACACGTATGGGGTCCTTTGGTTGCCGATTCCCTCTGGTATGTTTGGGCTGGTCGATTTCTGACACACTGGTAGGTAGTCCTTTGCACCTCGTCAACACTCGTTGAACACAAAAATTTTCGAAAGTTTCTGAGATTTTCAAGAAATAAAAATAAAAGTGTAAGAAATTATTCGACAACCTTTTATTTCATGAAACTTATCTTCACACACATTTCCAACACTTACAGTATGTTGGCCTCAGTACGGTCGTTACGTCTCCACTGAACGCCGGAGCTCGCATTTCACGTCTTCTGCATCGACCGGACAATGAGACTGTGGGTGATGAAAGTCTTATGAGTATAATAATAATTGCTTGTTTTAGGTATTACTGCTGCTACCACTGGGTTACGCTGCTGCGGATGCGCTGGTGCCAGAACTCAAAAGAAAATCTATACAGAGTTTTACCAGCATCTATTGAGTAAAACTTCCATCTTTCGAGTCTTCCGACTATGAACCATCAGCCAACGTTCGATTGAATAACTTCAACGTCGTGGTTCGCATGCCTGTAAAAATTGCTCACATAAATATGTTACCGTCCTGCTTGGCTTTCACTGTTTCGGCTATTTTATTGAAGAAAACGAATCGATTTACATAACGACTAAATCGATTAGTCAAAAACTTAGCTTGTTAGAAATGGGAGGTGTCGGATCAAGCCTTTGCAACGTCAGTTAAATCTACAGGCTGCACAGTGCAACGTGTTGTTGGAGAATGATGGTCTATGTTCACGCACTCGCTCGTCGCGAGATGGGTAGTCGGCAAAGGAGACTCATTATTCAAGTTTATCAAACATATTGGATTTGTTCTGACCTTGCAGCTATTTAAAAAACAAGCAGATTTTGCTGTGAGTCCTTTTGAACTCTTCGCTAGAGATCAACCACGGAACATATCCCACGCTGCAAGGACGCTTCCGTAGAACAAGCATTGGGAGCCAGGAATATTGAGGTAAGTTCTAAACCAGAGAAGTGGCTGCATCTTTTGATCAGCTTTATTTCGTTCGTTTTATATTTTTACTAACTGAGTCACCCGGCTTTGCATGGACCCTGTGAATACATTATGGCAGAGATATCCCACTTCCATAAACGTTTCCCTATCTCACTGCACTTTTATGCGGCAATTCTTTGCTGCCAGTAGAACAGGACAGGCAATTTGCCATACTTCCCAAGGGTTTCAATTAGTAATGATGGAAGCGCAAAAGACACTTCTGTGCCTTCTACCCGTCCACTGTGGCCGGATTTTTTGAGCGCTTATCCATCAGTTTGCTTCACTTTTTCCACATCATTTTAGATCATCAAATTCCGAATCTGCTTAGACAATCTTCCTTCTGACCTTTATAACTGCTATACTGTTTGTTATAGTGTCAGGTTGAATTTGCGGTCTATTTTGGTTATTCCTCGGTCTTTCTCTTGCACTGGTTTCAACCAGTTATGTCGGTCAAAACGTACCTCAGATCAATGCGAACAGCAAAAAAAAACTCCGGCTTCTCACACCCTTTTCAAATGTGTCCGAATGCGGAGGGGACGCGGGAGTTCCTAGCACCTTCAGTTGCACCACCATTCACACTCCGTCGACTCTTCGCACCTTCGCGCAGAGGTCAAGCCCCCCTCCCCCCATCGCTTCACTCTTTTATTGGTCTCATTTGGAGCCTGAAGGCTGCGGGAATAGCATAGCCATGCAAATGCAAAAATTAGTGAAAAATCGTCCTTGCAATGCAAATCCTCGCTATTGCATTTTATAAGGGAAGATACTTTGACAGCCTCGAAAAGTCTATCAGATCTCAAATAAGCACTAAGTGATATTTTCTTATAAAGAAGGTAATAATTAGCAAAGATAGTTTCTGTCTTTACGTCACCATAGATCAAAGCCCCGAAGTTTTCTTGAGGATTACTATCGGCACTTTGATCCTGTTTACGACCAAATTCAAAATTACGAACTTTAAAGTGTAGTCTTTAAAAACTTGTTTTTCTGAGAGTAGCCAACGAAAAGTTAAATCGGATAACTATGTTGAAGCACAAATCTCACCTCTAGAAGCCATTTAAGTTTGAATTTTGGTAGGCTGTTGCTTTGATTCACACGAGAACGAAACGATCAATAAGTAATAAATATAGTAGGTTGGGTAGAATCGTTTTGGTATGCAAACTAAATCCACAAAATTTCAGCGGATCTTTGGCTCAAATTGTATTTGCAAAAGTAGTACCAAACCTCTCTAAAGAAGGACGCTTCTTATCATTCATTATTTTGCTCCAAAACAGGTTCTGTATTCCATAGAGCAAAGCAAGCTTTACAAGGTAGTGTTCTGATTTAAATCAAATTTGAAATGCGCGAAATTGTAACCAAAAACAGAATCCAGCTGTAAATCGAAAAGAAAGTCGAAAACTCGTCAGAAAATTTGAGACACCTGCAATTTTCTCAGTAGATACACTTACAATCACAAGTACACAAGTACACTTATCTCGGCTGGAAATGGGAAAATGGAGGTTTTCTTACTTCCGACAGAGCGGTGCCAATAACCTCATGGTCAAAAGACGCTCAGAATAAATTTCTCCTATGTTGCAAAGACAACATGTTAAAAATATTGAAACTCATAATGCTAGTCCGTCTTTCCATTCTTCACTATTTATCCAGAACATTTGAGAACTATCCTTCAAACCTGCACAACTCGTAATGAGACTAGCCACGGGCGGGGCAAATGGGCGGGACGGTATAAGAAGTGCGAGGGTTCCTTGGAGGTACTAAGTACTCCTGTAAGGAAAGGCGGCAAAGCTTTGGAAACTCCTGTGCTGCCGCCTCCGAATGCGCATGATGCCGACTATACCGATGAGGTGTGAATACAGGCGGAGTGCGCCCTCATCCACTGCATCAAAGAAAGGATACTGGCCCAGTAATCAATAAAATGCTGCCCTTTCCGAGAAACTTCATCAAGAAGTCCGCCATGCAGTGGAAAGAGAAAAGTGCTCAGTACTGTAGTCATCAGCGGATTGCGTAAGCGCATTCTGGATTACGTGTTTGGAAGATCTGAGAAAGAATGTAGACGACATTTTTGATGCTTTGATCCGAGCGGGTGTATGTCAAGAGACATGTTTTTTATTGCCAGATGAACACTGATTAGAACATTTTTAGTACTTTATGACATTCTAAGAGCAATTCAAGTTTCTAACAAGATATGTGTGATTGTCCTATGGGTTGCTCCACTTTATCATACGAAATAGATTCAAAACATAACTGTTGGAGATCAAACCCACGTTAAAAAGCACCTAACGGCGTTTTCGTGATTGATTCAATCAGGTTTTCACCAAAATCTGTCGAATTCAGCAAGTGGTAGTTTCAGATAGTTCGTAAGCTAGAGCACTCTCTCTGGCACCGTTAAAAGACTCGCACAGCTATAAATTGGGCTGTTAAATTGGTCTTCAGCGTCTCCCGATCAGAGCGAAGTTTATTGAATCGATAGGCCTGTGGGAAAACGCCTCCGCCTAGTAAAAGCGGTTTTTTTCTCGTGCTACTGGCGGTTGGCGCTTGGAAACGCCCAACTCCAGCGAACCGGTTTCTTCCCCGAAATTCATATACGGAGAAGTATGACCGGAGAGGAAAGGAGATCGGAGTACGAGCTCTTTCATTAAGCGAGGGAACGCAGCAAAGGGGCTACAAGGTGTGAAGGGGCTGTCTACAAAGGACAGCTTAGGCGCGTCTCGTAGCTCCCACATAAACGTTCGGAAAACCATTAGCACTGCATGGCTCAATGCAAAAATTGAGATGTTTTCTTTTCAATTCAGGAAGTATAATGAGTGAGACTGTTCATCTACATGAATTTTTGTACCTTTACGAACCTGATATAGCTTCTCTATGTGAGACGTGGTTGTTTACTAAGATACAAAACTCAGAGTTCTATTTGATCTAGCGTATGCACCGCACGGACGGAAGTATCAGAGCCGAAGGTGGTGTTTGCTGTCTAGCTAAAGCGCATATCGAGATCAAAAATGTTGAGAATGTCACAGTTTCTTTGAATGGCCTTGTTTCTGCTGAATTGCTTTCTCCTTCAAGTTTAAGTCTAACTGCATCAAACTCTACCGTCCGCCTTGAGTATACAACATGATGATGCACAGCTTATCAAAAAACTCAATGATTTGACCTCTTCTCATACTGGAGCTGTTGTTGTTCTTGGCGACCTCAAATCACATGTTGACTGAGATAGTAGTGAGAGCGCTCGATAGTGGTTCGAAAAACCTAGTGAATCTCGTTTGTGATTGTGGATACAAACAATTTGTTCATGGCCCTACTCTTGGAAAACATACTCTTAATTTGATTTTTTTCCGCATCTGATAACTTCAAGTGGAAATTCCTCCGCTTTTTTCTACTGCTAACCATAAAATTATTGAATTCAATGTTGGAGAGAGCTTTATTGCTCAGTCAATTTATCCTAGGCCTGACTTTACATTGGTTTCTTTGGTCTTAATAATCCAATTGGACTTCGTTATTGGTGAACTACTCTGCCCTACAAGGAATAATTTCAGAGGTTTTGCGAAAAGATCTATGAGGATCTTGGCCAATTTGTTGTCATGAGGACAACCATGAACCCATCGTTTATCGATACCGAGATCGTACACTGATTTAGCAGAAACATAATCTCTTCAATGAACTTTACAAGAAGGGGTTTGTTTTGCCCCGATCTGAATTTTCTCTTGAAGAAGTTTCTGGCAAACTACAAGATCCGTTTATCATCCAACGTTTCATTCAAAAGATCGTTTAGATATTTACGAAACAAGCTCCAATCGAGTTCAAATCCATCCGTTCTTCTGAATAAATTTGGTGTAAACCATGCAAATGGTAGTGAAAAAGCTGAGGCTTTAGGTGACTAATTTGCTAGTGTATTTTCGCAGCCTAATCGAGAGACCAGATCTTTTTGTGTGGATGCTTTTACTCTTTGAAAATGTGGCAGCAGGTCTACTTCCATAAAGAGTTTTGGAGTTCATTCTTAGGTCTCTAAAGTCTTTATGCATGAACCTTATGATGGTATTCCGCCAGTGGTTTTCAGGATATGGCTGATTCCCTCTGAGCCCCTATCTAATCTTTCTTTTCTATGAATATGAGTAGAGTTCCCAGTTTGCGAAAAGAAGCCGTGATTATCTCTATTTCTAAAAGAATCTACTGCTAACAAAGTCAATGACTTTTGACCGATTTTGTCGATGCTTATCAAAGTTTGGAAAAAAACATTAGGAATAACCATTGATAAGGAAGTTCAAACAAATACCACCGGAACTTCATGATTTTGTCTCATGTGGTTTGTTGAAAAGTGTTTCATTGGGAAAGCTTTCGATAAGATCGCTCATTCATCCTGCACAAGCTTCAGATTTTTGGAATCACTGGAAATCCACTCAACTGGTTCAGATCATTGTGAAAATCGGTTGATGACAGTCGGAGTTGGCGAGTCCACTTTCTGCATTTAAAAAAGGACAACCCAAGTAACTATTTTGTTCATGGACTCTATCCCATATTCTAGTAGGGTGCCTCAAAGCGGAGTTCTCTTTCCCTTATTATTTCTGATTTTTGCCATTGAACTCCCTCCCCCCCCCATTCTAAACTCCTTTGAAGTCAAGTTGCAAAATTATGAAGACGACATCAAAGTCTATGCTTCTTATAATGAGTTTAACTTCCGTGAATTGCACACTTCCCTGCAATTGTCAAATGACAACTTAAAGCTTTGGGTTACTAACAATGGGTTTTCATTGAATGCCAGCAAGTGCCACTTTCTGCAAGATAAGCACAACCAAAGTATTAGGTTGTAACATAAGTCTTGAGACACTTCTTACGGCGATAAGTCATGCAATTCACATTTTCAATAGGGCTCCAGCAGTGGCGTACCCAGGATTTCGGCTCGGGGGGGGGGGGCGCGACAAAAATTTTTTTCTAATGAAGGTGCGTGGCGTCAGCCACGCACTCCGAAAAATTTTTTGGGGTGTTTCCCAAATTTTTCCGGGCCCCTGACCCCAAAATTTCAGAAAAAGCCCGAAAAATTTTTTTTTATAAGGTTAATTTGAATTTTTAAAAATTTTTAAAAATTATTTTAATTATTTACAAATAAAAACGAGTCCTCTGGCACATTTTATAACACATTTAAGTAACTTTCAAAAATTTCGCGACCCATTCTCGGGGGTGGGGGGGGAGAGCGCCCCCCGCCCCCCCCCCCTCCCCCTCGGTACGCTACTGGGCTCCAGGGTACCATTCGATAGAGCAAAGCAAGCTCTACAATTTGGTATGTAAAAGTCCGCACCAGCTTCGACCCTCTGTAAGTTTGCATCTAAAATGTGAGTCGCACTGGAGGATCAAAAAATAGCGAAAAATTCATATCTTTGTTCAAAAAACCCTACGGATATCCAACTTGCTCACAAAAATTGCTCACTATCTCAAACACTCACATGTACTGTTCCTCAATTTCTTCCTCCTTTGGAAATTGAGAAAACGAACATTTTCAAGTTTTCACAAAAACGAAGCTAAGCTGTTTTCAATCATGTATTTACATACTACAATCCCTTAGAAGTATAACCGTAAATTTTCAGCTTTCCAATAGCCCTAGTTTTCGAGAAATATTGATTTTAGCGTGAAACACCCGAGTGAGGAGAGCTGAATTCGGTGATTTTCGAGAACTAGGACTTGTGGAAAGCTGAAAATTTACGCTTATACTCCTAAGGGTTTGTACTATACAATTGCATGAGTGGAAACAGCTTAACTTCGTTTTTGTGAAAACTTGAAAATTTTCGTTTTTCTCGATTTCTAAATGAGGAAAAAATTCATGAACGGTACATGTGAGTGCCTGAGGTAGTGAGCAAGTTGGAGATCAGTAGGATTTTATTGAACGAAAATATGAATTTTTCGCGATTTTCTGAGCCTTCAGTGCGACTCACATTTTAGATGCAAACTTATAGTGGGTCGAAGCTGGTGCGACCTTTTCCATACCATCTTGTAGAGCTTTCTTTGCTCTATCGAATGGTACCCTGGATCCCCATTAAAAATGTGAATTGCATGACTTATTGCCATAAGAATATAGAGTGTCTCAAGACTTATGTTACAACCTAATAATTATTTAGTTCATGGATCTGAATTATTAATGGTTCCGTTGATCAAAGATCTTGACATTCTTGTTGATTTTCGATCAAATTTTATGAACCTACTGATCATGTTGTAAGGAAAGCTTATTCGATTCTTTTCGCAATTTTTCGAGTTTCGCAAATTTTCAAAATATGTATTCGCCCAACCATATAATGTTGGTGAGGCTGTACGGATGCTTTCTCATCTTGATTGCTGTTTTCGTGTTTGGAGTCCAACATCTAATAACTCGATTTCGAACTTTGAGAAAGTTCAACGTGTTTTTACATTAATGACCATTTCTCGAGTAACCCGGAAAACAAGTGGCAGAGCTTTTCCAAATTATGAAAAACGACTTAGACTAACTGGGTTGAAGGCTTTGAGTGGGAGAAGGATTAAGGCTGCGATTTTGTTTTCGAATACGCTGAAAAACTGGTGTTAGTTCAGCCGCACGCAAGGAGGATTCAACCTACACTACCCCAGATTAAGCTAATTTCATTCAAGCTGGTCTCCCCAACTGTTTATTTTATCGCTGTGCCGGATGGTTTAGACGTATGCCACCGGAACTGTGTCGGCTAAAAATAGCAGAATTCCAAAAAAGGGATTGCTAAAGTTTGATACTTCACCTTTTGTTGTATTTAATTTCTTGCTGTGTTGTTCTTTGCCTTGCTAATTTCATTTTCGGAATTACATTCTCAGTACTTTCTTGGATTTTCAAAGTCAAATGGTTTCATTTATCTTATCTTATTTCTTTTTCTTTTTCTTCGTCGACTTTGGCTGTTTACCGTAATCAGGATTTTATTTCAAGCCAATGTTTACTGCGTCGACTTTGGCTCGTTCGTAGTTAAGGCCTATCCTCTCAACAACGCTTTGACTGTACCGTCGTGTGGGCCGGTGAGCAGAATAACTGACATGTCGCTTAATATTGATGTTCTCGTTACTGATTACTAACCTTTCAATATCTTCCTGATCGACCTGGCTCGTCACGAGCTGGCACCAGGGGAATTTCAAAACGAAGTCCCCTTTGATCCTAGTTAAACGTCAAAGGCCCCCAAAAGAACGAAACGTCAATTGAAAAAACGGAAGGAACTGCAAGATTCCGTTTATCTGAAACGAGGAAAATACAAAACAATATGGAGAACAATACAAGAGTAAACAAAAATACATAAACGACAAATACTGAATTTGACCAAGTTATGAAATGAAATCGACGGACTTCGCGCTGTGTTTGCTTAGAGCGCGCTTTTTGACTGAAGCAGGTTCGACCGGGAGATTTTCAGATGGCTATAAAACGCCTAAAAGAAAACATTATGAGCTTGTTTTTTCTCTGCATGTAAACTTTTAGATTGTAGATACGATCTTTGTAAAAAAATATGAAAACTTATGCGAGCAAAGGGTCGGTGCCAGCTATTTCAGAAAAAAGTCCAGCACAGCTTTTATTCACACAAGTTCTCATGAATTTTGGGCCATAGTTCGGGTCCCCCAACGCGCATGCACATACCAAATTTGGTGTCATATGACTGCGTTTTTGTAAGCAAGCTTTTGTTTGTTTGGAGCAGAATTCAAATTTGCGCGCTGTGTTAGCACCGGTATGTTGGCAGCATAGCGACGGCATGCCGTTGGCATGCGAGTGGCATTTTAGCAAACATCCGAATGCTAACTGCAAAAACGATATCCCCTTTGCTTTCCGCCCCAAAAACAATAGTCATCTTGACACGTTGCCAGCTGTGCCTATCATACTTCCGTCCCTTCTTATTTTGGTTTCCTGCTCGGCGAAACCTAGTCATTCTGGACATCTGCTTTGCTTGATCCAACTACAGATGTATCTGACTAGTCTAGGCTGGTAGATACCTAACGTGAACCAGGCTGGCCTTGGACGCCCTGGAAGCTCAACTTGTTAAGGGTGGTAGCATTCCTTAATGCTAATCATCTGCATCAATTCATAAAGCAAGTAGTCTGCCCTTTAATTCAAGCGGATCTCAATTGCGGTCTCATTAATGTAGCAGTGTACTTAGCTTGGGGAATGGAAGTGTGACGGGGTATTTCTTTCATGGCTGACAAGGGAAGGATAGTCGGTCGAAGTGGCGTTTCCACAAGAAATGTTTACTGTCTCATAGAGCATGGTTCGATGATTCATAATTTGTTTTTGTTATCTGCAAGGCGCTTTCGGAAGGAAAGTTATGGGAGTTTTTTGAGAAAAAAATACAAGGATCTGGCTAAGGTAAAAGCAGGTATTGAAGCCTTTCCGCAGCTTGAAAGAAATAATAACTAGCATAAGTTTATTGAGCTGAAGGCGTGCTGAAGGCCCTTCAAGGCGCTGAAGGAGCGCCTTGGCAGTAATCATGACCCCATTTGAGCTCACAGACTAGACTTCTGGATGATTTTATCGTAGCCGCGCGTTCAAAGTCCGGTTTGTAAAAATTCCATAACTCTCCTCCCAGAAGCGCTTTGCAGATACCAAAACCAGATTTGGGATCAGGTTCCATGCTCTATGAGATAGTACACATTTCATATGGAAACTTCATTTCGAACAGGTATCCTTCCCTGTGAGTATTTGTTGTCGAGTTGGTTTGGCGCACCGAATGTCGAGTTGGTTTGGCGCATGAGTGCATATATAAAATAAAACAAAGAAATAAAAACTTTTTAAGGACAGTGACGTCAACGGCTACGCAGTTAGGAATTCCGCGAAGAAGTTCTGTGGAAGTCTCCCAAGCAGAAGCTCCCGAGGACTCAAAGATAAGGAGACTTCCCCAAAGCTCCTCGGTAATTCATGATATGTTCACTCCATCGCCTGGGTGCCATACGTGGCCATATTATTGGTGGTGAGATCTATTTATCGCAAATGAGGTACTCTCTTGTTGGATTTTTACCGTCTTCATCATTTTGAGCTTGAATTTCTCCCGCAGTAGACAAAAGTGTTGTTGTCTCTTTATTTTTTTGCGGTTGAAGATGTTAAGTAGCAAAGGTGATTTTCCTTTGCAAGAAGATGCTTTCTAGTGTACAATGCCTGAACCCCAACATCCAGGCAAAGCCTCTCTTACCATTTCTTTCAATGTTCATGTATGCATTAAAACCTCATATCATATATACCTAAACCTCTGGTCTCGTCACTGTAGTGTTCGTAAGAAATTGGTGGATACAGTGGGCGCCTGCTTGGATAGCACAAACTGGTACCCAAATTAGTAAAATTACATCTAGAAAAAGCACTTTTTTTGCTAAATTGCGTCTAAGTTGCACACCGCCACAAATTCCAAAAGTGCCACGGATCTCTTGTTTCCGATGTTGGAACAAAAATGTCATACTTATCTGTTATTTTCAAGCTTCTGCCCCAGCCACGCTTCCCTCTCCTTTTATTCTCAATTTGTGTGTTCACAGCAAATGCTCTTTTTGTCTTTTTCGTGATTCTTTTTAAACCCCGAGCATTTCAAGAGAAAATTTTCTTCGAATCCTTTAAATACTCTTTACTGCCATTAGTTTCGCGAAAATATTCTCATCCTCTCGAGAATTTACGCTTGTGTTGCTCGACTGCTCCCGCTCAGGTTCCCATCCACCTCAAGTATAGGTTGTAACATAAGTGTTGAGACACTGTAAATTCTTACGGCGATAAGTCGTACACACACACTTCACATTCAATGGGGGTCCAGGGCACGATTCAATAGAGAAAAGCAAGCTCTACAAAAAGGTATGCAAAACTTCGCACCAGCTTCGCCTCACCGTATGTTTGCACCCAAAATCTGAGTCTACTGGAGGCTCAAAAATCGCGAATGATTCATATCGTTGCTCAAAAAGAAATTCTATGAATCTCCAGTTTGCTAACACAAATTGCACAGTACATGTGACACCATATGTACCATTCCTGTATTTCTTCTTTTTCTAGAAAATGAGAAAACGAAAATTCCAATGTTAAAACAAAAATGAAGCTATGCTGTTTCCACTCATGTACTTGTATACTACAATCTCTCAAAAGTATAACGGTAACTTTTCAGATTTCTACAAGTTATATCTTCAAAAAATATTGATTTTAGCTTGTAACACTCGAGTGAGGAGAGCTAAATTCAGTATTTTTCGAAAACCAGGGCCTGTGGTAAACTGAAACCGCGGTTGTACTCCTAAGGGCTTGTAGTATAGAATTGCATGAGTGGAAACAGCATGGCTTCGTTTTGTATAAACATAAAAAATTTCGTTTTCTCTATTCCTAAATGAGGAAGAGATAAAGGAACGGCACATATGAGTGCCTGATGTAGTGTGCAATTTTTGTGAGCAATTTGGAGGTCCGTTGGATTTTTTGAACAAAGATATGAATTTTTCGCGATTTTTTGAGCCTTCAGTACGACTCGGATTTTTGATGCAAACTTAAAGTGGGATAAAGCTGGTGCGAAGTTTTGCACACCTTTTTGTAGAGCTCGCTTTGCTCTATCGAAAGGTTCCCTGGACCATTGAAAATGTGAACTGTATGACTTATCGCCGTAAGAAGTTGGAGTGTCTCAAGACTTCTGCTACAACCTGATATTCTCAAATCTACTCGAAACCAATATAAATTCTTCTTGATCAAACTACTCATGGAATTCAACGAGAGTCCGTATAAGTTGCATAAAATATATAAGCGTTTGAAAACATTTGTAATTTTTATATCCAGCATTTCAATAACGTTTATGCTACAAATTTTCTAGGTTCGAAAGCTCAAACAC
Organism: Cylicocyclus nassatus; assembly: GCA_958299035.1. Lineage (NCBI taxonomy): Eukaryota > Metazoa > Nematoda > Chromadorea > Rhabditida > Strongylidae > Cylicocyclus > Cylicocyclus nassatus. The sequence continues at coordinate 43,004,085 of CATQJL010000305.1, forward strand.
TAGACTCTGCTGTGCAGCACAAGTCCTCAGCAAACATTATACATGGTTAAAAAAATTCCTTTTCACTCTGATCAGCTTAACATAGCAGAGCGATAAATTCAGACTTGGGTTGTCCTTCAAGGTAGAAAACCGCAGACTGTACGTTTTTCACTACGAACAAAAAAGCTTCAGGTAATATAAGCAACGTCTATAAAATTTTCTCCTTCAAAACTAGCTACTCAACGAAGAGATATATAAACGGTAACATAACACTTTTAAAACTACCCAATCTCTCGCCTGAAAGGAATCTCAGGTACAAGAGGCAGAAATAGTCTAAAAGTCGAAAAGTCTGACGAATAAGAATGGATTCGAGAAATCCGAACCGGCTTCTGTAAGTTAAGGGTCTATCCTCTGGAAAACGCGTCTTTCTGCACCATCGGAGTAAGGACTCTTTCTTTCGAACATTATCGTGAGGATTGTAGTGGATGTTTCGATGATTAGCGTATTCGTCAGTCTATGTGACTCGAAATAATTCCCTGATAAAATTTGGATTCATTCAATTCTCAAAGTGATCTTTTGAGTTGTCCCTGAAGTCTGGCCGGTTTATTTCGAATTTGAGATTTTGTATAATAAAGAACTGAATGCGTTCAAATATCTGCTTGTTCAGCATTTTCTTTCGTAGACTCTCAGGTATTTGCCAAAATCCCATACCCTACATTCTATATGCTCAAAGTTTTAATTTTTAAGAACTTCATGCCAGATCGAAGAAGAATAGGTATAGGTAGAGCAAATCTCGGAAAATTACAGAGTTTTTAGTTGTCTCCACTTTGCTGTTTGGAGCTCTACAAACTCATCTCTGCGGAGACAGAACGCGGCACGAGGTGGCCCCAGCAATTCCTAACATATGAAGGTTCCACTACGACGTGCCTATGGGACGCTCACAGAAAAAAAGAAACTCAAAAACGGAAGAGACTGAAAACCATTTTAAAAACTGAACAAAAACCGTGGTGCTTGTGTGGTTTTGCTTGACGACATGCTGTGTCCCCGCGCACCACCGCGCGTTTGGAGCAGTATCACTGCAACCATTTGAGAAATTTGGGGGGCTGTCAGGGACCGGCCATACTATTCCTGCGATTCCTGCAATTCCTGTGTTCCCTGCGGTCCCGCAACAATGTATATTGGGAAAAAACAATGTATGCTGAAGCTCGCAAAGCGCTCCGCAGTGCGGCAAATTGGAAGTGGAGGAATCACACGAACTGCAGGAATTACAGGAATTGCAGGAATCACCTCTTGGAATAGTATGGCCGGTCCCTAACAGCGAAGAGGAGGGGATTCGCGGCGACTAACGCATAGATAGGTAAGGTGATGTAGACTAGAATTAAGCAAAAAGTTCGAAAAAGTTATTTGAGGCGGAAAGTTTATGACTTTTTCTTTTCAAGACCACGTGGGGTGGCCGTCCAGCTGGCCGCAACCAGCTAACTCCAAAAAATTTCGCCGCGGATACTCTTAAGTGTTTCGTAATTTTTCGCACATGGTTTCAGCTTCCTATTTCGCACTTACACACCAAGTTTGGTCTCATATCATTGCGTTTTTCTAATCAAGGGTTTTGTTTGTTAAAGATAACCCTGTGTCAGAGGTGTTTAAGATAGCGCTGTGTTAGAGCCGGTGGCGTATTTGCTCTTCTCCGCCCAGAACCCGCAAAATATCTCCTTTGCTTGCTATCCCCAACGATATCCAGCTTGCCCTCTACACCGGTGCCGGGCCCTGCGCGAGATCTACTTATGGTAAATTTATGAGACACATACTCGGCTGTTGGTCAGTGTTTTATGAGCTCTGGTGGTCAATAGATACACAAATCTTTCGGTGCAATCGATACTTTGGCTTTATTAAGTAAAGGTTATAGAACGTCATTTTGCATCCAGACTTGGCAGTGTGCCGATGCTACATGGAGGGATATTATTCTTTCAGAAATTTAGTATCGAAATAATCAATCAGTTTCTCAAGGTGAATTTGATGGTCATATTTGCAGAGGATAGCAAAGGATGTTAATCTCCGTGAGTTTTTGAGTTAGGTTAAGCGGTTTTTGAACTTTTTTCTAGCTCATCTTTCAGCTGGTTGCACAAGGAAACCTGAGCATTTCACCGCTTCCATCATCGATGTCAAACCCGTTTAATCTAAACAAACTCTCTCAACGCCAAAAAGTTCACAGTTCTTTTCCTGCTGCCAATTTTTCGTGCTGAACAAAAATTGTCCACTTCAATTTCTGATTGAAAAGCCCGTTTACTCAACACCCACTGCTGCGCTTGCGTAATCTGCACAGCATTCTAAGCGAGCCATTCAAAACCTCTGAGCGCAAGCTTTTTCGCAGCTGGCGTCGATTCTATGAGGACTCCATGCTCTTCTGATGGGTCTGAGACGCAGGGCATTAGGTGGTTTTTTGATTTTTCGAAAACAAGGTCCCTGCAAACTTCGCCGGAAAAATACGACGTCACCTACGACCCGATCATAATGGATCGAACACGAATGACAAAAAATGGAACAAAATCTAAAAATAACATTGAACAGGCGAAGAAAATTAGAAATGTTCGTATTTTTCTAATTGGCGGCATGCTGGTTTGGCGCGCACCGTTGCGCGCTTGGAGCAGGTTTGCCGCCGCCATACAAAATATTTGGAGGGCTGTAACTAGGGGAGGAGGAGGGAGTTTGCGAAGATTCAAAGACTATATTGCAGGGTTTTCCATGTAAAACAAAGTTACTTAGAACATGTGAAAAAATTGTGTGAAAGAAGGAAAGTTTATAACTTTATCTTTTCACACACCTCAGGTCCAGGTAGCTGGAAAGCCACCTAACTCCGAAAGATGTCTACCACACCTTCAATTTAGTGATTTCTTCATAGCTATACCTAGTTTCAACTCCCTATCGCGCATCCAATTTTCGTATCATATCACTTTTACTTCTCTGTAAGAAAGCCTTTTTTCTATCTCGGGGGCATTTTTGAATTTCCGCGCTTGATCGGCGAGCATATCAGAGCGGGAAGTTACTGGTTTTGCAGAGTGTTGGGATCGGTATTGCAGTGCTGAGCACTTGCAACGTTTTTGGAAGATGAGAAGGAGGTATAAAGCAGGAGGGAGGGGGGGGGGGTGGAGTGTTAAGGGAGGAGGGGATTTGAAGATGAAAGTAGGGATTATGTGATAAAAAACATGTATTGTACGACTCATGTGATAACAGCTCTGGTGTGGCGACTCGGTGGGCTCATGGCACCTAGGTTTAACCCGAGGCCTGATGGTCGCCCGGTATTAAGCGACGTACCTAACCTACTGCGCACTAATGCGCGACCGAAAGAACGATGAATAGATTATGTGATTTATCCTTATGACAATACACTACAATTAAAAATAGACAAAAATACTAAACTAAGACAAGTTACACTACTACTAAATAAAACACGGGACGAGGGCCCCTCCCATGCTACCGATGCGCGTCTACAAATGGCTCCCGAGGTTTCGCGCAACAAATCCACCGCGCAACGCCAAGGGTTATAAACGACGGCACGTCCCCTCCAGCTCCTATAGATGTTAATGTTCCAACTTAATTGCAATTCCGGTAAGTACAACGGCGCGTCGGAGCGCTAAGAAAAAGAAACCGTTTTCCCAATCCAAAGAACATCCGGCTCAGCTGCTCCTACAAAAAGGGACAGGCTCCCAGAGTGCCGAAGTTATGCCAGCGCTACACCAGCATTTCGATCGATACACGTGTATTTCGTTGGGGCGGGGCTAGCTCAGCAGGTAGATGTCCTAAACGAAATACACGTGTATCGATCGAAATGCTGGCGTAGCGCTAGCATAACTTCGGCACTCTGGCGGGAGCCACAGGAGCATAGCGGCTGAAATGGTAATCGAACAAGAAAAGAAATCAAACGATTAAAACAAAGACGAACAAGGGCACCCTAGTTAGGCGCCGCCGCTTTATATAGCCGCCTGGCTGGCAACGAGCCAATTAAGGAGAGGTCCGGAGACGATCGCGGCAACACGCGCCTCGGCTACAGTGATCGTCGCCGGATAGCGCAGTAACCGATGCTCCCGGCCTCCGTACTTCGAAGAGCGCCTTGCATCGCGAGACCGACATCTGGGGTAAGTTTTGTTGGGAGGCTGCGAGATTGCTTTGTTAGTGGGCGGGAACGGTCAACTGGTCGAAATTTCTTACTCGTTTAATTTTTCATAAAAATCCAGCTCAAGGTTGCCTTGTTTATCAGAAGGTTTTTGAATATTTTCAATCCCGATACTCCAATTTTGGACGAAGGGATCGGCGTTTTTTATATACCACAACTGAGCTTATACATACATTTTATCGGGGCTCCGCCCCGGATCCAGCAAAAACGATATCCCTTGCTTTTCACTCCAAAAATATTCTCAGCCTGCTCCGTGAGCACCTTGCCGAGCCCTGCTAAGACACTATAACAACAGTGTTTTCAATCGAAAAGTCTCATTCGCAGGGTAGGACTTCAATCAGTTTCCTAAAAATGAGGAATATTTGAGGTACAAGTATGACCAAATTTTCAAACGTTCTGAATGAAATTTTTGCAAGTGGCGCAATAAAGTTGCGACTCGCATATCAACAGCCCAAGTAGATTTCCGTTCAATCGACACTTAATATTCTCCAGCCATTATACTCAAGAAAATCCTGAAGGAAACTTTTGAAGTCGACCTTTCTCTCATCTGTGCATGCTGTTAGTCAGAAATAAAGCGCTGAAATTTGAGAATATGTTGTTGATAACTTAGTTTTTGCAACAAATTTGTGGCTCTCAATATGGATCCTGCTTGAAACTATAGCAGTTCAAAAAAGCTTTTGCAAGCTTACGTGTACTTTCTGTACGAATATTTGTAAGTGTAGTGGTGTTCATCTTAAAGGGAAGTATTTCTCTGTATTTGTTCGAAGGATTGACTCTATGTAAAAAACGTCATCGCTAAAAAGTGAAGGTCTCAAAGATTGCTGCTTACAATTCTTCATCGTTCTACACTTGGAGACATATGGAGATAGCAAGCGATACTACGCCCGTATATTCTGTTATTACCGGTCATCCAAATCTCAGCACCACCAGATGTTCGCATTGTCGTTCATATTTGCAAAAAGCTAGTGACGAGTCGATTTACTATAGGACGCCGCAATCATATGCTTGCGCCAATATGCGGTCTTTCTGCGGCACAAAAAGAAATTAGCTGTAAGTCCTGGTCGTAGGAAAGATCAAAATCCAGGTGCACTCTAGTCCAAAGATTTGGTTCGCCAAGAAGTAATTACACTCGAAATGATTCGGAACATAACGAACATATTTGATTGTCACTGCGAAGCGGCTAGCCACGCACGAAACATCTGGAGCTGCTGTTTTAAACCACTGGCGACGCGCCGCTTCGATTTGTCAAATCAACGGAAAGTGGTTGATGCTCTTTCGTCACGAACCTCCTCTTACACTCCTTTTTCACCTCCTCTCATACTTCTTTTTCACTCAGACTCGTACTAGTCTTCAAACACAGTTCCTACAAAAAGGTCTTTTTTCTGTGATAAAAAAACCTTTCAAAATTGCTCGCTCAAATACAGTGTTATATTTTATTTTGAATTTATTTTATTTTTATTCTAAACAAACAAGCAAGCAAACGAAAAGTTTGGATTACAAACCACTAACAGGAATTAAGGGCAAACTCAAGGGATGTATCTAAAGTGTTGCTTCTCTAAAATTATGATATCCATCCCTTCTTGATATGCTAGAGATACAAGCAGAAGCGAGCTGACATAACCGATGAAGAATCTGTTTTAGGAGGCAAGACTCCGAATGGAAAACAAGAAGCCAAGCTCCTACGCACAAAGTAGAGAGCATTTATAAGAACTACTGTGTCCCAAAAACTAATTACACTCTCTACTTTTAATCATTTATAACACTCTTCACACAAAGTCTTCTTACTTTAAGTACCATTCGGCAGGGCAGGCTTCATCTAGGATTTACAGTAGGAGTGAATCACCCAACGCTCTTCATTACTGTAGGACTCGGTGAAAAATTCAAAGGGGTTTCGAGCCATCAACGGCTACGAATTCTCACAAATGAGTACTCAATGAAAAATGAATTAACATGTGATTTTCCTAATTTATGATAATGCACCGAAAATACTTGATCGCTCACTATAATGCGAAATATGCATTTGTTATATTTGTTCATATTTTAGTTTCAGCATCCGAAAGCATAAAATATTAGGTTGGCACATAAGTTTTGCAACTTTTCCCGTAACTTTTTTCCTATTTTATGTAGCAATCTCATTTTGTGGCGTCATGTAGATCGTGATGTAAGCTGCAAGTCTGCGCAAACCGTTTGATTTTTGATAACGTAGTACAAAAAATCTAAGCATTTCTTGAAAACTGCTGAAAATCGAGATTTCACGATTTTTTGGCAAACATGAAGCCCTACGAAACCTGACTCAAACATATGAAAAAGCAATTATAGGCAGCATGTAGCTGGAAGTTCGCACATTGGAATCAGTGAAAAAGAAATGAAATTTAAACACAAATTAAGGTGGGGCGCCTTAGAGAAGTTGAACAAATCAAATGCGTCAAGTTTTGAAGGCAATTTGTCAATTACTATGCTGCGAAAAGTCGGAATTTGCGATAACTTTGCACTATAGGGTAATCCTATGCGGTAAACACGAATATCATATTCATTTGCCGCTAAAATGAAATTCATCTTTTGATCTCACAAACGAGGCCTTTTCATGAGAAAGGATCTCATTTTTGTGATCAGCATGTCAAATAGGCCCTATAGGCCAAGTTGCAGCAAAATCTGATGCATTCTAAAAATTTTCCCATAGTACCGTAAACCTACCGTAATTCTCACATAAGATGGTAAAATTCGGCAAAAATGTGTGCATTGAATGCTTACATCATATTCCTTATATAGCCAAAAAATGAATGCGCTACGTTGAAGTAGACAAAAGTTATATAAAAAGTTGCATTACTTATGTGCCAACCCAATAAAATTACTAACATGCGTCTGTACTTCACCGTGAACATTCAATATTTTGAGACTTAAGCGATATGACGGTAGAGTTTGTGGGTAATTTGAATTGGAAAAACATCTTTAGAAAAGTATCTTACAATTAGTAGAAGTTCTCTAGATTATTTCGATTCTGTCAGAGTTTGAATGTTAATTTTTTTTTCACGGATGGATCCTTGAAAGACGAGACATAATCAAGATGTGGCAACAAGTAACTTCTATGCAGTCTCAAATAAGTGCTTTCTGCTATGTATACTCTCGAGGATTGGAAAGTGTTGATGATGACTTTTGATGACATTTTCATTCAAATCCGTGGCTTTACATTGATGAAGCGAATACTGCTGATTGCTGAGGCAAGGAAGGGTGCTACAATAAGTTAATCTTCACCTTTCTCTAGTGTAATAGTACCGAACGCCAGCGCACGATGTGGGCCGTTATTGCAAGACATTGTAAGTTTTTCTTATGAGGTGGACATTGTTTTCATTGTCAGCAGATAGAGAGGGGGTTACCGAATATATACCAAGGCGAACACCCCAAAATATTATTATAAATTCGCAAAAACAAAAGCCATCATTACCGCTAAGCCTATTATATAAAAATTCGCGAAAACTGTACTTCAATAGATAGCATGAGGCGCTTCAAAAGTCTGGGAGGTACTTTTCCGTTATCCAGACCCATTTTTTCAAAAGACTCTTATAAAATACGTTCTGTAGTCTTAGAACAATTTTTCATAGGTTTTAAGAGGACTGCCTCCCCGCCATGTGTCAGGAAAAAATTGACACGTTCTAGTCCATTTTGACATGTTTTTTCGAAATCATTTCCGGTGAGGTAAGAGCATTTGTAATCATCTAGAAGCTGTTCACTTGATTTCTATAAGAGCAAAACAATCTAGAACCATCATTAAAATATCTTAATTGCTTCAAGCAATGATTAAAGAATGTATTTCCTCTTCAAACTTTCCGCCATGCGAGTTTAGCCGGAAAGTTCTATAAACGATGGCTTGAATTACCTCGCTGCTGGTTGTTTCGCCGCTTAGATAATAGAACCCTAGCGCACTTCTCTATTCTGGGCATGTCTAGTTTGTTCAGTGATAACAGAGTGACGTTATTATTATAAAAAGTTTATTTTCAAAATTGTTTACTCGAAAATGGGGTCATTAGTGACAAAAAAAAATAGGTTGAACTTGTGTCGTTAGGTAGGGGAACACAAAATCTTGGTAAAACTTGGCAAACATGTAGATGGCATGTCAAATTTTTTTGACACGTGGCAGAAGGTTGACACTCCTTCCTATGAAGTTTTGAACAAATATGGTGCAAGAAAAGAAACACTATCCTTCTTTAAAAAAATGGTTCCGGATAACGGAAAAGTACCGTCTGGGAGTCTTTGTAGCATAAGGTACTCACACATTTCCAAATTTATGCAGGCCGCTACAAACATCCTCGACAACGTGCAATTTTGTCAGGCTAAAATGACCACCATATTTATTTGCTAGGACTACAACTGTCAATTTATTCTACCCTAAATGTAGATGTATATTGTTTTGAAGGGTTTTCATTACTGCACCGAAGTTGCTTTTAGCCAACAACTAATTAATGGAAAGGAAAAGTATAATTTCGGAAACTAGCCTGCGTGCCAGCGACTATTTATGTTTATAACAAAATCCAAGGTGAACGAGTGCAGCAGTCACTAGCATAAAGACTATTCTATGTTTACGTGTCTGAGATGAGCATCTATTGAAATGGCTAAAAAATTTTGTTTTTATGTGTGAATGTTTATGAAATTTGGCTCGTTGTTTTTTTTTTAATTTTTGCGGGAGGAGGATTATTTTTTGGTTTTCATTATCACATAAATCGTTAACAATTTCTCATTAGCAGTTTGGGCAGTTTGTCTCAAAATGGTTAGATTTCCTCGAAGCCATACATCTAACCTTAAAGGCAGCTTTTCGACAAAATTGCTCTTTCAGCTTTTTACCTATGCAGAGCCTTCTCGCCATGAAAAACCCCTATCTGGCTTTTCTGCGCATAAAAATATCGAGAACGAGCCTTTTCGAAGCTCTTCAGGTCCACAATTAGTGAATACACCAAAATTTCCGCACCCAGCCCCCTCTCGTCTAACCCCGCCCACACGTATTTTCCGCTGAGTGCAGACCTGGAGAACCTCGAGAAAAGCCGATTTTCGCCATTTCCATGCGCTGAAAAGCCTAGATATGGGTTCCTCTTAATGGAAAGGCTCCGAAAAAATGAAAAATTGGGGAACGTTTCATTCTTATGCTGGTGTATGTACAGATGAGCTGGTTGTATACAATGTTTGTAAAAAAACGTTCGCACAGCATTACCTAAGGCATAATGAAAGCTATAGAGGTCATATGCAGTAGCTGTATGGAAACCCACTGAAGCTGTCGATAAGGCGAGCCATTATTTTAGCGCGCCACCTGTAAAAAATTTTTGAAAAAAATTGGCCATGTCATTTATGGCCATGTCAAAATTGCACTACTGTCTGACGAAGTAGTTTGAATGCCGCACCTTTCGGCACAGAGCGAGCCAAATTTTCAGTAAGCGCAAGCATTACTTGAGTTTCTTTTACATTTTTTGCACCCATCAGTCGGGCGCGATGGAACCCCTAAAAATTTGTTACAGCAACCCCTATCGACGTCAGCTTTGCAGGAAGGTACGGTCGGAAGCGAGTTTTATACCTTTTAACTGCAATGCCTCAACATTGTTATGTGAAATGTACCACAGGGCCTGTTTTTTTAGCTTCCTCAAAATGTGATCACGTGATTACGAAAGCCTGAAAGTCTAGCACAAAGTTACCCAATGAAAAGCATGCGTGAAAGCACAACTTTTTGAGAATTTGTCAAAAATTTTTTCCCTAAACGGCCTTTTTGGCATGTCGCTGTATTCTGGGTATTCTTACTGTAACAAAGAGCGATTAGTAATTTCCATACTTGAGAATAAGTTGAAGCCAGTTCCACAACATGGTACGTAGGCAAAAGATTTCTTGGGAAAAATGTTCACGGTTAGGCAATGGTTACATACTTTTGGGACACCTTGTATACACGGTGCCACGACAGGTGCATTCTCAAGGTTTGGTGCAAGTCTCGAGGACATACGGATATTCTCTTCAGCTGAATGTGTACCAAATCTGATACCTGGATATTTCCTTAGAACACCATTCTTCTGGCCTTCCTATGTATGATTAAAATAGTGATGATCTATGTACACTGCTTTTTCAATATTTAATGCGTCTATAGTGTAACACTACTGAATCAGAAACCCATCAATTGCGGAATCTTCAATAAAGTTTAGTGTAAGGTTACATCATCAGATGATCATAATTGCTCTGCTATGTAATAGCAAAACATTTTCAAGTGGTAAGTATAAATCAGAATTTTTGCGAAGTTTTTACAGCGGCAACTCGCAGATAATTTGTTTGCACTTTGCCGACCAGTTCTATTATTAATCACTGCACAAGTTTTCGAAAAATTTTCGAAGTTTCATTCGCTTTTTTTCAATTTTATGGAGAACTTTGTTCTGTAGTCGGTTATTGACGTGATCAGCTGCTGTACCGTGCTAGCCATTATTCATTTTATAATGGAACCTCTTTGGTTGAATTAACATCTGTACTCTACATCTATTTATCATTTTTTTTTACATATCATAGCTCTTTCTAAGGGCTACAGATTTATAATAATTAAATTTGACATCGCCTAACTTTTGAGTGAATACATCAGGATATAATGACTCTATATGTCTGTCACTGATTTCTTAGCAAAAAAAAAAGAATAATTTTATTTGTTAGCCATTCTTTGTTGCCCCACTTCCAGAATGGAAAGAGACCAATTTTTTCATTGGATATATGCTGTTGAGCCATGTGTATGAACTCTACATCCAGTCCGAAGTTTTAGTTTTGAAACAAAATGAAGGTAAAATCTATCCTCATCACTCAAACTTGTAAAGCCTAGAATAATGATTATGACCCAAATGCACATGATACCAGATGTTGAAATGGAAATAGCCTTCAGTTTTTACAAAAATTTTATGCACTTGTGGTACCACCGCATCCACACAAAATTCTGTAACTCAATTCATCTATATTCCTACGTTCTTCCGGGTGTGGGCTATCAATTTTATTGCCGCATTGGCACCACATAGCACATATTTGTCGCTTTATAATGCTTTAGGAGTATTTGAAAATTTAAATGAGTATTAGATAGTTGCATGGGTTGTTCAGTCTTTTTGCGTTGGAACCAGTTCAAGCCAACGAAGTTCGAAAATCCAAGAGCATTAATAGCAATTTTTGTAAATACATCGGTAGTTTTCCAGCGGAAATCGCAAAACTCAGCAGGTAGTAACTTCAAACCTTAGCCAATGCACTTTGTTCTGGTACTTTCTGAAGATTTGCATAGCGTCAAACAGGAGCTTTGAGTTGGCGGCAGCCATAGAAATCGTCCTCTTGACCGTCTCCCGCTATCACCCTATTCTGGTTAGCCCTTCAGACGCGGAACACGAATTCTCAGTATCCGCTTTGTCATTGCAAATGTACTCTCTTCTTACACTGGAATATGAACTATCTAAACAGTCTTCAAATAGAGTTTGCAGAGATTCGTCCAAACTGCTATCTTTTTGTATGCTTCGATGTCAGCTTTCCTGCCAGTTATACATGGAAATTGTTTGTTTATTTGTTTAAAATATTCACTTGTGTATTTGCTTGAAATAACCAAAAAGGCACAAAAAAGAAATATTTAAGTCATTACTTGCGAGCAACTTACCGTCTCCCCCCTTTTCTTACCCCGTGTCGATGAAATAGCCGCTGACTCTGAACTTGTCAGTAATTTTCAAATCATGGAGAATCTCAAAATAATCTCATAGCCCTTTGCAGAATTTTGTATGAGTGATTCATCTTGAGGTACGTTTCTTTGTGCCTTCCTTTCTGTCGTAGGGATAGAATTGGAAAAAATGCTTATTAGTCTACAATATTAACGGATTTTTAGATTAGAAAGCTTTAGAAAGATTTTAGTTTGACTTCATTCCGCATGACTTTATTTTTTCATGTTTTATACATGTACAACTGCCTTTAGCACGAAATGTCTTGCAGAATGTGGTGGGGTGAAATAGTCAAAAAAGTGAACTGCACTATTTATAGTGTAGGAGAATTTCAGAAAAAAAGAGTGAGAGGGAAGGGAAAGATGGATGTGGAAAAAAGAGGAGAGAGAAAGAGAAAGGGAAAGGAAATAAATGTCAATGAACCCGAGCGTGAATGAAAAGATGTCTTTTGCCTTCAAAGAAATCTGTGAATAGATGTATGTTGTTTTTAAGACATTGAATACAATCTCGTCGTTCAACACAATCCGCTCGTGTTAAAGTGATCTCTCGAATTTGAGTTCTGTACAATACGGAAAATTGCATATTCAAAAATTTCATTAACCTTAGTATGTATTCGATTGCGAATTGCTTGGGAATGACATCAAGATCAAACACATGTCTGAGCAACCACCATATTGTAAAGTCTTCTTTTATGTGAACATTCGTTGATGGATCAGCGTCTGTGATTTCCATTACAATGTAACTGTAAACACGCATATTGAATTTTTGGTTGAAACATTCTTCCGACCGCTCACCAAGTTAAATATAATAAAGCGGCTGTTCATCGACATTGATTTGTAATTGTATAATAGAACTTATTCGTAAACTTAACTTAAAACCTTTCCTTGACTACTTTTCTTCTATCAATACGAGATTCGAAAATTTTACTCTATTTTTGTTGATACCCAAAAAATTAAGTGCTTTTGAAGATTGGTGTTATCCTTATCATTAGGCAATATAGCTCCCAAGGATTGCTGGAGTTTTGCAGATATGTACTTTGCGAGCAATTTATGCTTCATCGAATAATTTCTAAAAATAAGCATTGTAAAAAAGTTTCTTGGAGACGTGGCGGGAGCCGCGCCCCCTTTTTCTAAGCTTTCGGAGGTATGGGCAAAAATTCTGAAATTTGACGTCCTTCTTGAAACCGACCATTGAAGCTGGAGTTGTTGCCATGGTTAAGTTTTTTTTAAAGAAATCTGTATCAGTGGAGGAGCTCAAGTAGTGGCGAGTAGAGCATATCTTGCACTGTACGAGATTTTTTAGAGGAAATTTTACAATCTCAAAAAAGTCCCTTAATGATCGATAACAAATAATCAAAGGAGAAACTGTAAAATTACAAACATTCAATTTTCATGCGATATTCTCATTTTTCATTCTGTGGTATCATGTAGGGATATCCTGCTGTTCTTGCATTTTATTGGAGACCTACTGAGTTGTTTTAAGAACACAACTGCAAGAAAGAGAAAGGAAGTTTGCGTTAGATGCACTCAGCTCACCTTGTGAAATTGTAGTATTAAGTGTCAAGGAGTTTTAAGGATATGGAAGAATAATTTTGGAGTGGGTAAATAGAGTTTAGCGAGAAGAGCGAGCCTAGCAAGGCTCCATCACTAAAACTATGCTGCACTTTCTTACAAGTATAGTTTCTTCACTCTTTTTCATTCAAATTCTTTAACACGTAGACGACCGAGCCATTTTTGACCAGATCAAAATGGACTGATGATCTACGGCTGCGGTTTAGACTGTTTAAAGGCAGTGTCTCACCAAAATTTAGTTGCCGAGATTTTTGCATTTTGCAAGCCTGTCTGACCCTGTCTAGCACTGTATGCGCTTAAAATCGCACGAAGTTCCCAAAATCCCCGTTTTCTGGAGGCCCCGTGGAAGCAACATGGACGAGTTGTACCTTCCAACTTCAGCCTCAGCCACAGTGGTAGCAACAGAGGGGAGGTGGATGCCAAGTGGTGGGACATGTTCAAACGCGTAAGGGGGGAGACCGAAGGAGTCGTCCGCGCGTACCAACTCGCTCTCCGCGTACCACTTTGAGCTAATTTTTCTCAGCGTGGAAAGGGTCAAATTGAGTGGGACCTGTTGCAATGGCCTATTTAGAGCTCTCTGTTACAGAATATGTGAAAATCCGCGCGACCTCAACTTTGGTGAGACGCTGCCTTTAACAGCTACCGCAATGCCGTTTGTTCTATATGACAATCGGGCCACCAGTGTTAACATTGCATAGAAGTTACCTGAGAACTTTTCGTTTACACATGATAAATTGATGCACGAAAGTGCTAAAAGGTGGTCAGGGCGTGCATACGCGCGGATGCACACGGTCGTCAACGTGTTAAGGATGACAAAGTGATGTGAGTTTTGCGCCAAGATAATTCACATTAAAGGGCCTAGAATCTTATAGATACAACTCTGAGCGTTGACGCTATAATTTATAATGCAGGGAAGCTCCCAACTATAAGATTTTAGGCTGTTGATTGTGAATTTTTGCGCTACTGATCCCAAGGATACACAGTAGAATCACCGGAATCTTCGCATAATGGTTTGTTTGCTCATTTGATCGCGGCTGATGGCTGATTCCGGCCACCGAGAACCGCTCCGTCGATAGGCGCTCAACATTGTCAACAAACATATGCTCCGGAGAAATCTGCGCGAAACGCGCCCTAACTTCGCTAAGCTCGCGACTAGCGCCGCACTAATGACACTAATAATTTCGAGCCACCAAAGTTGTAAGCAAAACCAGGCCTTCGACTGGCAGCAGTGGTTTGGTTGTAGAGTCAACAGACACTCTGACACAGGCACGAGTAGCAGAGCAGGCGCAGATCGGCAACACATCTCAAGCACCGCACGAGCGCCGCACTCTGAGCGCCGCCGGCCTGGAGCGGGCCTTGCCCTCTCTCGATTCCGTGCTCTACGCGTACGATCCGCTACCCGTCTCTCAGAAATCCAGTTATTGTTCTTCGTCGAATGAGTTGAGCGCTCTTTTTCGCTAACGAAAGCTCTTCTATACAACCGTTTAGGTGAGTAAATTCCTAGCGTTCTTTCCTTTTGTCTTACTGCTATGTTTGGATGACTCAGTTGCCGCTGCTGGCTGCTGTTTCCTTCCTATTCTAGGGGCATACTTATATAGTAATGCAGGCTTCAGTCCCACTCATATACTATCATTATCTTTCTGCAAATCTGTTTTTTTCAATGGCAAATAGCACAAAGTTGTTATGAATTCTCTACAAATTATTTCTTTCGCTTAGACGAACTTTGCATTCTCGCCCTCTCCGCGACAGTAAGACAGAGTGCTTAGAATGCTTTGCGAAATATTTTTGACAAAATCATGAAGCTTATCTCAAATTTTTGTGAATCTCTTAGCATAAATTTCATGTAACCCTTGATTCAAACTGGTTTGGCGGCCGGAAGGTGGGGCTTTGTGGCCTAATTGGGGCCGCTCGCGTCCGCGACGCAGTGTGCGTCTCTTCAGCGCGCGTGCTCTCTGATCGTTACCTATCCTTAAAGGCAGTGTCTCACCAAAATTTAGTTGACGAGTTTTTTGCATCTTGCACGCCTGTCGGACCCTATCTAGCACTGTATGGGCCTAAAATCGCACAAAGTTCCCAAAAACCCCGTTTTCTGGAGGCCCCGCGGAAGCAACGTGGACGAGTTGTACCTTCCAACTTCAGCCTCAGTCACAGTGGCAGCAACACAGGGGAGGTGGATGCCAAGTGGAGGGACATGTTCAAACGCGTAAGGGGGGAGACCGAAGGAGTCGTCCGCGCGTACCAACTCGCTCTCCGCGTACCACTTTGAGCGAATTTTTCTCAGCGTGGAGGGGGTCAAATTGAGTGGGACTTGTTGCAGTGGCCTATTTAGAGGTCCCTATAATAGAATATGTGAAAATCCGCGCGACCTCAACTTTGGTGAGACACTGCCTTTAATTAGCTCACGAAGCCCCGCCTTCCAACCACCGTAAAAGCAAAGGGTATTTGGTCATTTCCAATGTCAGAGAAAATCTCTCCAAAGCAGTTCCCAACGTTTTCAAAGTGTTTTTTAGGCGCCACGCCTATCCTGAAACTGAGTATAATTCTCCGGCTTTCATTATGTATCGCATTTGCTATATCAAACAATTTTCCTTTGTTTCAAGTTCTTAAGTCCTTTGGTTGAATAGTTACGTTACACTTCGTAAGGTCTGAAGTCGTAATTTTGCTTGAATTTTTCAATAGGCTTATTTTATGCATGTCGCTAATGCAAGGTACTGCTTTACAATTACAACAAATTATTGAATCAACTCTGTAAAAACTGAGGGACTAAAATTCCGTCTTACTTCTGAACAAACGGAAAAGATTTTTCTCTTTGAAGAGTTTTAAAGGGGTAAAACTAAAAAGCTTGATTGTCTTTATATGGATGAGAATGAAATATATTCATTTTGCCTTAAAGTCTCCCACCACAACAAAATCGGGTCTCACTTCAAGTTCTTAGAAAATAATTCTTCGCGTTGCTTGTTTAAATCGTTTTTCATTGGCTTTGGTTGCTAAGTTTGCAGCTCTGAGGTTTTTTTACTTTTAGAAAGTCCTTCCGACAGCGGCTTAGAGCTGATATGCACAGGGCTTGGCACAGGTGGTTTATGAAGCAAGCTGGATATCGTTTTTAGGACAAAAAGCATAGGGGGTATCGCTTTTGTGGCCAAAGAAACACAAATTAGGTCACGTTCTTTTAGTCGATGTTTGGTTTTTTTAGTGTTTTTTACGCTCAATTTAGGGTCAAAGGAAACTTCGTAAAATTTTTGCGAAAGTCAAGGATTACTTCGTTTTTTGCATTTTCGGAAAGCCACCTCGTGCCGAGCTCTGGGTATGCCAACGCAGAACACCGCAAGTCGCTGAGAAGCGGCCAGAAGTTGCTTTCTCTATTAAATAAAATGGATAATTTTGAGTAAAACTCTTGGATTTCAATAAAGGCGCTACAGGAAGTATTTACGACACAATCTCAAATTTCATACTAAGTTGAAACCATCAGTAAAAAGCTGCGCTGCTGCAGTTTTTCTATTTACTTTCAGACTTGATTTTCTCCCTTTTCTTCGTATTTTGCAAGCTACCACTAGCTGCTGCTGTACTTGAGGTTTTGCTGAACAAAAAAAGCGGGCAAGCATTATCATTGATTTATCGTGTTTTGGTTATATTTTTTGGGAATTCTGACTCAAAAGCTATTTGTAGAGATAAATTATCAGCTTTGAAAAAATCTTCGAGACAATATTTTGCCAAGTTTCACATTGTTCAAACCTAAGAGCGCTGTTCTTAAGAAATGTTTAACCCATCAAAGCTTTAGAGCCATCATTCAAAAAGTCACAGTTTTATCAAAAACAGGTATCCTTTGACTCAACTGGCTTGACGGCTGGAAGGCGGGGCTTCGTGACCTAGTTAAGGCCAGGATTATCAGAGAGCAGGCGCGGGAGAGATCGCGGGCGCGAGCGGCCTCAATCAGGTGACAAAGCCCGCCTTCCAGCCGCCAAACCAGTTGAATCAAAGGTTACTAACGAGTGCTAACCCCACTGAACTCGGCGGAGTTCAAGGGGGCTAGCACCCCTTTTTGATAAAACTCCAAAGCCTATAGCAACGCTGACTTGTGATTAGCAAGTTTGTACTTGTTATTTATTGCGTCTTACATGATTTACCACTTATATATAAGTAGTATAACAAGTTTGAGCCTGTCGAAAAACGTGTGCAAAAGCGTCTTCAGAGTTTCATAGTTACAGAAACAAGTGCCTAATACATTTCAATCATACGATTATTTTCTTGCATGTGTTTATTAGAATACAAGGTGTTTAACATATTTGCCCTAAAGTAAATTCATTTCAAATTCTGAAGTGCTTTTTGTTTCATTGTGCTCATTAAACATAGCTTCTTACGTATGCTGCTATCTTCGTAGAAATAAGTTGGTTTTCGCACCCCGTTGAAATATAAGAGATCCGGCTTTAAACTTTTTTCGTCAAGAGATCTAGCTTCAAAATTTCTATATTTTATCATCACTTCGTAAGTAGACAGGCTCCTCTGTTGTTTCTTTGATTATATGGTTAGGTTGAAACACAATAATATAGCTTTACACGTTTCTTGTTGCAAAGAGAAAACATTTTCCTCTGAAAACTTTGTACGCCATCTAGAAGTATTTTCTTCCTGGTCTCTTCCGTATACTGCTGTTTTCGTAGAAATGAGTTGGTTTTCGCACCCCGTTGAGATTCAAGAATTCCAGTTTCGAAATCTATTTGTCAAGTGATGTGGCTTCAAAAGTTCTTTATTTTATCTTCAGAAACATTACAAGCGTGCAAAAATTTTGAAGACGGACACAGTGATAAATAGGATTTTGCAACATATACACATCAAAATCAGACTTCCCAAAAATTTTCCAAACATTTCGGCCTAAGCTTGCACGTTTGCCTGCTGTACTTTAGCGACATGAAGAAATCTTTTTTCGCGAGCTATTGAGGAACTTTAGCCACATAAAAAGTGTAAACTTAGACTTTTGGGAGAACGGAAAGTTGTTACCGTTATTAGGCGTTGCAATAAATAAAATAAATCGAATAACGCATTTTTCGTCTCTTTAAGAAAGCTGGAAAAAGTTGTTACTTTTGAATTTTTTATATATGTATATCTATATATAAAGTATCGTTGTGCCTATTCAAAAATGTGAGATTGCGGGAAATCGCGCGGCTCCCGCAACGAACGCTACTGCATCTAGCACCTTCAAATCAATGGTTCACTAGCATTGGAGAAAGAAAGTTTTTTTTCTTTGTTGATTCAGTGGTGTCTAGATTTAGC
This sequence comes from Cylicocyclus nassatus, assembly GCA_958299035.1. Taxonomy (NCBI): domain Eukaryota; kingdom Metazoa; phylum Nematoda; class Chromadorea; order Rhabditida; family Strongylidae; genus Cylicocyclus; species Cylicocyclus nassatus. The sequence goes on from CATQJL010000305.1 coordinate 43,022,756, forward strand.
GAACCACATAGAATAGAAAATGGTTAATTCGGAATCGAAGCACTCGAGGCCAGAACCTTTTCAAACACCTTGTATTTATAGCTATAATTTTCAGTGCTCACATGCTGAGTTCCCTTTCCAACCTTTGTTAGCTCATTTTTTGCTAGCAGCTAAGCTCACGGTACACCAAGAATTGAGTTCTCTCCTCCCCGCACTTCACATACAAGACACACCATCATCGTGCAGAAACATGGCTTGATATTTTACAAAGTATTTTGACTCACTGGATCCTCACGTCGTACAGTGCAACACTTTCAGTGCACCCCATCCGTGCTGTGTGAAATGTGAACCTATCCTCCAATCAGATAAGCTCTTGACGTCATGACACATATGTTGTCGTTATTGAACTACTGCAGTCAGCTGTTTGAGGTCCTCTCCCAGCTTCGACGACGCTCGGCTCGCGTCACATCGATCGCATATCGCTTGATTAAATCGCTCTTGATAGTTCTTATTTCTCCTAGAATGCTCAGTTTTTGCCTTAGTCACAGTCGTTTAGTCGTTTTCGGACTAATTCTGCTCCTCTCATTGTATGTAGCAGCTGTCAGTGGCAACAATGATGTTCGTTCGAATTTCGACACGAACACGCTCAGCCAACTGACTCCTTGTGCAGTGCTCTGCTCCCTGAAGTAGAAATGAATTCTTGATCCGCTTCAGAATGGCTACGCGACGGCGGTATGGCACCTATGGAAGGGCCGTCACGCTTCCGGCTCCGGTGCTCACTCCGACTGGCGACTGGCCGCGACCGACGGAACTGCCGTGGAGGTTCATTTACACTACACAAGCTTACTTTACTCCGTCTTTACGTGAATGTCATAGATCTTTTTCTCAAATTGCCTGAAGCTAAGCAAAAAATTCCCGAGCAAAAACTAGACTACGTAGGTATTGCGCGAGTGCTCAGAAAACGCGCTGTAATCATTAAAAAGTGACACCACTGGTAGCAGCAAGATGGGAAGGCAGGTTTCCCGGTATCAGGGAACTGAGAAGATTCTTTCCTTCTCACACAAGTTAACAAATCCAAAAGTGCAATCTGTCAAAATCTAGCTTTTACAGAATGATCTATTTTTCGATCAGACAATTTTTGCATATTTCTTCTGCGTTGCCTTGTCTTCTTTCAAAGAATCAAAAATCTCTCACTGCTCCCTCACAGAGTGCAACGTGTAAGTGCAAAAATACTGAAGTCATAGGTTAGATGTAGATATTGAAAATTTTTGCTTTTCGGTCTTAGGCTCGAACCATGAACGCATACTCTTGCACTGCAAGAAAACACTATTCAATTCCGATGAGCCAATAACTCTCAGTAAATCACCAGAATAAGTCTGCTCCTTGTTTACATCGTGCAGCAGATTAGTTCAATTGTTTTATTACGAAAATGTCAAGTGTAGAAAAGTGCGCAACATAGATTGCAGAGAAAGCTAATTATTCCCTGCGATACTCTGCTGACATCAGCTCTTACAATGTTTGTTAATCGATATATTGATAAGATATGATCTTGATGTAGCTAATCGATATATTGATTGATTAGTGCTTATGATTAGTGCTTTTACGTCTGCGCAAATGTTGCGTCAGTATATGAAAGCTAGGTAAACAGATAAAGGTATGGGTGCTCAGTGGGTGGGCCGAGTTTGAGAAAGCCTTGTTGTAAGACATCTTCCTATAGGAGTAGAACCGATTGCTTGTACGAATATGTTTGTTAAAAAATTCTTAGAGAACCCCAATAACCACGCAGTCTACATTTTATTAAGTCGGCGAAAAATATCTGTTACATTTTCTTTTTTATTGTGAAACATTCCAGAGCTTCACCTAGGGCATAACAAAATCCTATGTTATCTCAAATACACGAAAAGTCAGCAAGTTTACGACATTCTGTAAAAACTCTCAAAATTTCATTTTTCTCTGCGTCTGCTTGTGCTTATCCTCGTCTAAAATAATTTTAAAGTGCCGTCCGAACTATGCCTTTAACATGTGAAACACGAGCATCTCGGTCAAAATTTTGATGAGCGCCAAGATGGCACACACCGACATCAAAACGACTCAGATAAAGTTGCCGCAAATTCTCAAATACGAGGGACTACTCCTTATCCGCCCACTTTGTCAAGACTACCGCTTTGGAGGGATGCCAACCAATTAAAAAAAATGGCCACAAAACAGACTTCCAGCCAAAAAGTGGTTTTGCGCACGACCCCGCGATTGTGACGGTGCTGATGGGTAATTTCTAGCACCCTGGCAATATGTTTGGAACATAAGATTCAGCGAAAGCCACTGATTTTTAAGAAATAAAAGTAAAAGTGTATACATGAAGCTGATTTTTTGATGGACTGTTTTGTTATGAATGTATTTTTTAAGTCGTATTTGCTGACTGGATTTTGTTTACCTAGTGTGCTTGTTGCTTTTTGATGGTTCTATAATCGAACGGCCAAGAAATTTAGCATCTCGAAAAAAAAGCAAGTAGTAAAAGGACTTTCGCCAACAGGTGGCACCTTATTTTCAAAGATACTGGTCCTTCTGCACTTGCTATCGCATAGCGTGAGTGGACCAATAGTCCACGGGGGGGGGGAGGGGAGGGGGGGGGGAGGGCTGATGGTGGTTTTTTTACTTTACCCCAAAATACCAAGTACTAATTTGCGGTAAATAAAAAACAACGAAAACCATACCGTTCAGAATGAAGAGTTTTCATTTCTGCTAGAGCGATCTTTTTGTTACTGGTAAAAGTTTGTTTCAAGACAACTCTGGAGTACATTGTTTACTTCCCACCTTATGATAAGCTGATCTAAAAACATGTCACTGTTAACTGCTGAGCAGTCGGATCGTTTTTTCGTAATCCAAAGTCACTGAGACGAGTTGGTGTAGCGGGGGCGAGCGAGCGGCAGCAGGTGTGGGGTGGAGTGCAAACCCCGTGACGAGGCTGCGTGCTGCTGACTGGGGCGAACGCTCCCACTCATAGCTTCAATTTATCCTCCGGCGAGTGACTGACTGAAAAGATTTGCGTCGGTTTGCGAGCTGCTGATGTCTTGAGAGTTAGAGCAGTGAACAAGGCAGAAAATATTTCTCATAAATCTGGTTGACGATCGACGTCAACAGCAAATAAAGTGCCGATTACGCAGAGGAAAAAAGGCACTCAATCCTGCCATTTTTTTAAAGAGTTGATGTAGACTTTGCGCGGTTTATTATACGCTTTAGGCCTCGGGTAGAGTTCAGGCGTTATCTTCGTCGCGATTTTATCGTCGCGATTTCGATGGATCGGGCGATGAAAACGCGACGATGAAATCGCCCTTCACAAATACATGGGCATAGTCTAAGCGATTGCGTGCATTGACAGACAATAGCTCAATAACAGACGTTACTTTTCCTTCTCCTGCAAACAACACAAGTTTAAATAGCAAGCATAGCATTTACGTTCACAAAAAACTTCCAAGTTCTCCTCAAATCCAGAAATCGCCCTGTGCAATGCAGGCGACGCGATATCGCTAGGTTTTTTGAAGTCGCGGCGATTATTACTGAAGAATTATGTCATGAAAAACTGTCAGCGATTCGTCGCGCTGTAAAGCTATCACAACCGAAATGCAAGCTGATCGGCATGCAATGATTTTCTAACAACTGTTTTGTCGCGATGAAATCGCGACGACGAAATGCGTAAACTCTGCCCGAGGCCTTAGACTAAAATAACAGCAGCTTTATCTCTATGATTATTATTTAAATTATAGGCGAGTCATCGCACGCAGAGACACGACGTCAATGCGAAGGGGTTTCCCTGATCAAGTGCACTTTTCTTCTCTTATCGTCTGCTGTCTCTTCCATGCACACTATCCTAGTGGGACGCGATAGCGCCCAGTCTCTGCGTGTCTGCATCACCTTTACTAAGCGCCAAAAAATGGGAGAAATTAGATAATAAAAAAAGAAAACTAGCGCATCATACATAATGTGGGTACGTATTGAGAGATATGGATGACCGGAAAAGTAAGCAAGCGTAGCAACCAATGCCAAAATAAATCCCCTAAAATCCAGCATATAAGTCCGGACTTATCTGCAAAAAGCGGACTTATGTGCAGGACTCTTGGCGGCCCGAGGGTTTTCATCGCCTTTCCTTGTCAAAAAGCGGACTTATCTGACGGATGGACTTATTTGATAGGAGGACTTATATGCCGGATTTTAGGGTATTTGAGGTGAAAGGAAGCTTTACAAGTCTGATGAGAAAACTGTTCCTAAATGCACTAAATTCAAATCATAGCATTTGGAATCATGTTAGCTTGAATTCTGAATTGCTACTGAAACTCATACAGCCAATAAATCCAAGCAACATTCTTTCATCTAAAACGCTTGTGAAACCTTAAAAACGTCGATTTTGCAGTATATTATATAAACCGGTTATATTGATGTACATTCATGGGGCAGAAATGCTAGAAATGTAATGCGTTTACGAGTGAATTACTGTGATGGTTTTTCACGGATTTGCTGCTGCGAACCCTACTGAACAGAATTATACATTTTTTGACTTTAGTAGGATTAGTTTGCACATCGTGATTCAGTGCAGCAGCGCAAGATTACGTCGTATTTATCTTTTTCAAAAATATATCAAAAACACAGAATAGGCTGCTACGGCTTTCATAGGAGCTTTGCAAATAGGAAAAAAACTTGCAGTCATAATTTCCACAGCCCAGTTCCTTAGGCGAGTATGGAATTTAGTTACAGATTGTATTGCATTGTGTGCATATTCCCTTTACGTTGTTCAGCGCAGGGGGATGGCGGTAGAGAAGGACGTGAGAGGTTAGCCTGAGTGCGACAGAGCGCAATCAAAAAAGGTGCTTATCTTGCAGGATATTTATTCACATGGTAGAATTGCAGCGCCTACAAAAAAGGGCAAAAAACAAAAGGCACATTTGATTCATTCTGAAACCACATTCACGATCCCAACCCTTGCTATAGTTGATTGCAGGGAATCGCCCAGGTTGAACGCCCATGAGCGTTTCTTGCGGGCTAACATTGGCATTCGCTCGCATGAGTCTTTGGCAGCCGCGTTGCAGGCACGCTCGCGTGCGTTCAGCCTACAGCGATATGGGCGATTTCGTGCAGTCGACTTTAGTAATGCTACAGATTCAGGAGCGTAAGCGATTGTAGTCAGCAGCTGATTATAGTCTATGTAAATACGTATGTCCCTTTTCGCATTAGCCGTTTTGCGCAAGCTCGGTGAAATAATCGCGGTAAGATGCCTTTGAGGTGCGGATGCCTATCCGCGACAGCAAAGGAAATCCGCTAAACTTTCCGTTTTCAATGTGTTATGCTTTTCATGGTAGCTCAACTTGTGGTCTATGACTTACTGCCTTGTGGTCTATGACTTACTGCCATTGCATCAAAACTTGTTTTCTTCAATGACTCGGTTTTTCACATGAACAGCTCATAATGCATGAAGAACAGAGGGGCAGACAATGCGTAACCTGCGGCTGCGGCGGCGCGGTAGCATCTGCGTATCTTCAGTCTACGTTGTTCCTCTTCTTGCACGAATAAGTGCACACTCCCAGCACAATCTTATTAGTGCTTCTTATGTGACTCATCGACTTGCATGCAAAGTGCTTGAAAGTCTTTTTTTAGGTTTTATTTGTTAATTGCTTCTCACTTGTTTCTTACTATAATTGTGCAGGACTAATGCCATAGGTATAGGCGATTCATAGTGCGCAAGGACTGCGACGTATCGCCGTCCCGCTAATCGAGCGATTTTCTTCTCTTACCATCCGCTGTCTCTCCCATGCACGAACTGTCTTCGGACGCAACGCCGCTCAGTCTTTGACTGTATGCAGTCATGAATCGTGTATGCAGTCTGCTTGCGCAGGCATGGTAGGAAATGTAAGGTGTAAAAATGCATGATTTGTGGCAGATGTCCGCGCGAGCGGGACCTATTGGCGACAGAGCTTTCTCTACCTTAATATAAACCAGCACTAGAGAATTTGTGTGCTAAAAGCTCTTCCATGACGAAGGCGGTCGGTTCGATCTGCGACGCGGCTACGACCCGCGTGTTCGAGCATCTCTTACCATTAGAGTTACCTCTTAACCTAGCTCGCTTGGGCGGCCGCCTTCGTCCTGGATTAGCTTTTACCATTACCTGAAAATCCTTGGTGTCTTTAGAGATTACTCAAAAAATGCAGTATTGTGCTCAACTTACCGTATACTCATCTTTACAGGGCAGCCTATGCACAGCCGCCTCCTCCACCAATTCAGACGATTCTACCGCCGGCTTTGCCCCTCGAATCACCGAGCAGACGTATCGAGGCGAGAATGAGACAACGGCTTATCAACGAACGACTGCGAGCAGTGCACAGTGAGTGAGCTAGCTCGTAATGGGAGTCGGGGGCGGGTGGGAAAGAAGCCACAATGGAATCCCGACGGATAATTATGGCTGTTTCTCGAGCGAACCGGTCTGTGCTACCTGAGACAAGCTCACCGTACCCACTTAGACGAGCTCTTGAGAGATAAGTCCGGCCATGTATAGATTTCAAATCCACTTGCTTTCCTAGCTCTTTCCTAGTTTGCTACCATCTTATATGCCTTCTTAGATCGGCTCGAAAACTCTCAGGCTTATGCCGTCTTCCAAAATCTGCCTTCTCAAATTCTTTTTCCTCTTTCTTACCAAAGTTGAAAAATAAGCGCAAGGAACGCACACCTTTAAAAACTTCATAAATTCTTCATAATTCAAAAGAAAATGGGTTTTTGTAATCTTCAATATTAGACCCCTTTCTCGTCAACTAGAACTCACACGAGCTTTTGGAATAAAGGCTTATAAGCGTCTTTTTAATTAGCCCAAACATTTGCTCTGATAACATCCTCTTGATGAATGCACAGTTGCTCTACCTCTTTCTCCTTAAAATTCAGGATTTTTTGATACATATGAATCCCCGATAATTTGGCTAGAATGCTCAAAGAGCAAGTTTGTGTAATCATGATAACTGAGACCTTTCTTTTCTCCCTATTATTTTTGTTTTTGAATTGCAGAAATCAAGCAGGTTTTCCACTTGTTCAAAAGTTTTACAAAGTAATAGACTAGTCAATTAATTTCAGTTCCCATCGCTGGAGACGATGGAAAGACTTCGATACAAGATCTTATGGATCGCTATTTGAACAAATCGAGAGAATCGGTGGGTCGTCGTACACCACCATCGCCGACGACAAGAAGAGAATCTGATCAGGATGAGATCAGACAACTGGTTAACAGGTAGGGATCACTCGTGTATCTGCACATAGTCTTCCACCTTCCTCGTTCTGAATCACATCTCTTCGAATTATCCTACCATTTATTTTACCCATCTGCTGATCTCATAGAGAACAGCCTATTTTTCATGGCTAACAATTTTGAAAATCGCTATTCAAACGTCATATTGCATGGATTTCTTACAATCCTAAGTAGCCGTTCGTTAGACGGGAAACCTGCACCTTTACATACGAATTGATTCAGGAATTAAATGATATGCCAGTAAGTTGAAGCTTCAGTGCTCTCTATGTAGAGATCTTTTCGGCATCAAAGTATCAACAAGCGATTTTGTGCTAAAGGTTGTGTCCATCCTATGCCAGCGCCTCGACAGCGATGCCACCGCCATACTTGAACCTGGATCGATCAGTGCGGACGCGTACGCATTTGCTGCGGCGCGGCCACAGTGCTGACATGGTGCTAGCACGGCGCTGGCACAGCTCCGGCACACGGACTTTGAACGCAGCCTGAGTGGGGCGATAGTCAGCACTGCTACTTTCTGAGGTTTAAATTGAGTGTACTAATGTAAGAGATAAATTGCATGCTTGAAACAACATTTATGAAGCTGTCTCACATTTACGAAACAGAAGACTATGAGCGGTATATGTGCATGTATGCCCCCGATCCTAAAAGACATTTTTCTCTGGAACGATAAGGACAAAACCTTGTGTACATACGGGAGTGATGATGTCAAACAAGCTATCTCTGTCGAGTGACTAATATTTTCAATTATTGATATCTGATTATGCTATAGAAATGAATTGCTCTCATATCATTAATGCATGCTCTTGAAATTGCGCGAGTTTCATTTCTCACTCAATTTCGCTCCATTTGCATTACAAATTCTGCTCCAGAAGCCACGCATTCCTTGCTGTAAAACTGTCAAGATGGTAATATAGTCAATCTCATGGCATCAAAGACTGTTTAGAAGGTTCGAGCACAACTACTCCTCCCCTTCCCCCTTTCCACATTTTACATGAAGGGTTATTTGCGCATGCACAAGGCGTCAGGATCCAGAACGATCTTTTAATGATGTTTAGTCTTAAAACCAGCGGAATGCTGAACGGAGGAAAATTTGAAAGGGGGGGGGATTATTGAGTGGTCTGACCATGCAAGTCATAGAATTTCTATTTGTTTTTGGCTTGTAAAACTAAGTAATTTTCAAAATCTGTAAAGACTATTCGTAATATGTATATTGGGTTGAATCAAAGGTTCGTTCTTGCCATTAAAAAATCGTAACTGTTTTTCTTACGATAATCTTGCCCGGCAAAAATAATATTACAAAGTGCAAAACGTATACTTTCTAAGGAACCTTGCTTGTTCTTCACTCAGCTTTGTTTGCAGAGATAAGGGTAAAGAAAATCACTTCAATTTTGGTTGAGGCAAGCTCGTTAAAAAGCAAAACTGTACCAAATCCAAAACAGGCTGTATCCTTGATTATTTGACCTCCTCTTTCTAGCGGAAAAAATTCGCGGTGATTAAGCTGCTCTTTGAAAAGTTGTGATTCATGAAAAGAAGTTCATGAAGTCAATTTTCTCAAGAAACTGATTTTTTGGCATTTTCTCTCTAAAGTCATAACTTTTTTATGAAAGAATTGGCCAGCACGAATTTTGCTCAGCTCGAAAGAGGGGATCAGAAAACCTAGCTTCCGCCTGTTTGGATTTTGAAGCACAGTTTTGGAGTTTTTAACGGGCTTGTCTCAAAATTCCGAAATGGAAGTGATTTCCCTTTCCCGATTTTACAACCAAGTCTTAGTAAAGAGCGACCAAGGTGCCCTTAGTAAGCACACACTTTGCTGATTTTTATAATATTTTGTCGTGCAAGAATATCGTAAGAGAAAGAAGAACGATTCGTTGAAAATGGTGCGAACGAACTTTCGGTTCAACCTAATAGTTTCTATCCGGAGCTTGTTCTCTAGGCTGACAATAACTCAGGCTAACTTGCCGACGCCATCCTTTTGCAAAATTTCTTGTCACCCTTTCCAAAGAGAATTTCTTTGACCGTTTATATCACGCAAATTTTCGTTTTGCTTCGTGGAGAATATTCAGTTATTAGACATCATGATCTAAAATAACTTGCCCTGTCCAATGAAATAACTTCTAGCTTTTTGCTTGGTATATCTTTCTGCGGTGTCAGAGAATTACTGCAGAGACAAGGCGCGATATAATTGGGTACACTTTTTGCACATTTTTGCCATCTGGGGCGCGAATTTCTCTTCTTAATGTCTCTTTATCGATCAGGAGATCCCTTCATCCTTTGCGTTTACTCTACTTTTGATTGGCATCTCACTTCAAGAGCACACGTGTGTAAATTTATTGGACTTCTATTTTCTTAAGTTTAGAACTTCGCAAATTATTGAGAAGTATCGCCACTGCTGTTCTTTTTTGTGCCTCAAGTTTCGCACACATGGATTCACAGCAACCTTGTGCGCATTTACCCCTTTTATTAAAATTTTGCTTTAGGTACACGTCCCCAGGTGCTGAAGATCATCCCGAATCGAAGAAACGTGCAACCGGTGAAGTTGAAGTACACAATCGTCAAGAAGAAGCAGATCGGTCAGTTGCATAATTTTTGCGCGTTTGTTGCAAAATTTTGCAAAATTGTGGATTCTGTGGGAAAAAGCTTTCGTAGAATTCTTTGTCTTCATGTTAGAAATGAGAAAAACCGGACAGAAAGCTACCAGAATAAAAAACTTTCTGCGAATAAATGGTTTTAGATCTGTGTCAATCCCGTCGTCTATTTTGCGCAGAACACGCATCCGCAAGGCTGGCGAAAGTCTTGCGTTTGCAGACTTCGAATCAGTGAGGTCCGTTTGAGTGTGAGAGTCACACATGCGCGAACATGCCGCTAAGCTCAGGCGTAGCGGTTGCGCTCACGGGAAAAGGAATATGAGATTGACACAGTACACCAAGATTACATCAGCTTCTGCTGCCTCCATTGCTTATGCCTTGTAAATCGAAAAATTCGGAAAAACACGACATTATCTGTCCTTCTTGCGGAACTTGCTTTCTTTGCGGGGAGGAGAAAAGAAAGGAGCCAACAATTCCGCTTTCCAATTTTTTCCAATTTTCTATGGAAATCAATGTTCGAATATCCGTTTCTAGTTTTGAGCAACAAGAAGCCACTGCTGGAGAATCTGAGCATGCATCCTATCGACCACCAAAGCCGAAAACTTCAGAAACGAACAGGCGACCGTCGAATGTCTACTCCACGAGTAAGTTTCTGTTTTTAGAGTATTTTTTCTTCATCTCTGCTTCTCTTGTATGGAGTTTTTTATAAATAGGTGCAAATAACTTCCTAATGTCTATGGATCTTGCACTTTACATCTTATACTCACTCTTTTTCTTTTCTTTTGAATATATGTAAGTTCACGTACATTTTTTGATGCTGTCGTCTCCTGATCTCGAAAACACTTTTTGAATGTCAAGAGGAAGATCGGATTCAGGACTTTCCACAATATTTACAAAAAATCAAATCTTGGAATTCAAGGGCATCAAAAAACCGTACAGGTTGGAGAATAAATGACTGCGCATGACCAAAATACCCATTTTCTTGTCTTTCCATTGTTTTTTTTGTCGCATTGAAACAATTTTTTCGGTCAAGGAGTCGTTTTCTTGAGCGCTTCATTGTTCAAGAGCGTTTAACCAAAAAAAATTCCCGACGCATGTCGTCCTCCTCCACTGCTCTGGTATAAAGCGCAAGATCAGACTTAAGTTTCGTATTTCTCATGTTCACAAACTTTTTTGTTAGGGTCAGAGAATAAATGATTGCATCTAACAAGGGAGGTGTTTTTGGTCGAAGTGGCCTTTTCACACGAAATTGATACGACTATAAAGAGCATCAAACGCTGATTCCAAATCTATCTTCATTATCTGCCGAGCGCCTCTAGTCGTCGAGCTATGAGCGTTTTTTGAATTGAGAAATTAAATGCATAATTAGGACAATATTCGCAGATTTGCTCAAATGGTCCAATGTTGATTATCAAGGCACTTTATCTGAACAATACCTTCTATCTAAAGTACTCATACTTAACACTGCTCTATTTGAGCGCTGAGAAGACGGTAAAATTTTATTTTATTATACTTAGATTATGCGTTCATTTTTTCGCACCAAGAAAATATTCATAACTCCACGTCTAGAGGCGCTCGGCAGATAGTGGAAACAGATTTGGAATCAGCGTTTGATGCTCTTTATAGCCATATCAAATTCATTTGAAAAGGCCACTTCGACCGAAAACACCTCCCTTGTAAGTAGAGTAATCTTATTCCTTTCAAATAATCGTCGGATCGTGTTGATCCTTTTGTTGTATTAGAAGTTAGGGGCGTTTTGAAGGGCATTCTGTACCTCTCTTGAGGCGATATATCCAGCAAAGTGTTTTTCAGTAATAAGTGTTTGATGGCGAAAACCGCGACGTCAGCAAAACTCTACCGATCTTTTACCCATTTTCCTGCATCAAATATGTATGCTTGAATTATGGCTTCGTTATTTCTTACCTTGAGACATCACCTTTCCACCTTACTCATTTTGGAACTTTCGAAAAGGAGGTATAATAATTACCGAAATATTAAGTAGTAGCGGATTGGCTGTTCTTCCACTTCCTCCAGTAATCGAGGGGATACTTTTGAGAGTGGTCTACACGAGTTTTAGAAACGTACAGTTGAGTGTTTTCACTTTCAAATGACTACAATCATCCCTGGAAATGTTCAGATCAATTTAGCTTTGTTAAGATTTTGCAAGGTAACCAAAAATTTCGCAAAGAATTCAATTATCTTCCAAAAATTTCTGAAGCGGGTAGCCAACACCACTTCCCTTCACTTGAAAATTTGTGTTGCTTTTCGGAAAAAAATTCTTAGACGTAACTTTTTTTTTTACATATTAACGTGTACGTCGAATTGTACTACAATGGTAGGGTAAAGGTAGATAGAAAGAAAGAATAGGAGCATGCAGAAGAGAAAAGGATGTTAGAGAAGATGTGTAGAAATGGTTACTGACAGTTCGCATTCGTGACACCCTAGAGTTCGAAAATGCGTTTACTGACAGAAGACATTATTTCATTTCTTCAACCGTCTTGAATTTCTTTCGACTTATGTAAGCTGATAATGGCAATATATTGCATAGGTACGACACCGCCGAAGTCAAATTTTTTTGAATGTTCTCATTCCAAGCTTTTCGCTCTTTTGATTCCCATGTTTGTTCTAGACAGCTCGCATTGCTGCGCTTGAGAGCAATGACGTCGCGTTGACGTCTCTCCTCTGTAGATATCGAGTCGTAGTTGAGCTTGAACAACCCTACATTTGCCAACCCTCTTCAGCCAACACAGCCACGGAAACGTCGTCGATGACGTCGCTGCGGATGCTCGAAACGACAACAGATTTCTCAGAATCTTTCAAAACCAGTTGCGGTTGCTCAAAAAGTGCGCGCGTGGTGCCCCAATTGGGCAGTGATTGTAGCGATGATGATTGCATCCGACTTTCTACTTTCAAAGTGATCAGCGATCAAATTTGACATCGCCTTTGTGTCGTAACTGGAACGAGATGTGGACCAGTCTTTTTTGTTCCGGAGATGACGACGTTCCTTCTTTTGTCGCGACCTTTTGGAGCTAAAGCTGTAAGTGCATACACACATCAATTCTGATAGGTCGAGGTACTTTCTGCATTATATCGTCCTCGCTTAGTTTTGAATTCTATTCAGATTCACCACTCCTCTAATTGTAAGATTTATCTTGGTGTCGTATGGTTGTAAAACTGTTCTTAATTCAAAAATTAATCGTCTAATGGGCTAGATCAGAAATATGTTTGACCTTTTCCCATGCACCATTTTGAATGTTAGATGTCGAGTACAAGAAAAGATAAGTACCACTTTGTGATGGAAAATAATTCCATTTTTCTTTGTCGAGTGCTTCAAAGCTTTTAAGGCTATTTTCAACATTCGCTGCTTAAGCACTACAAGCAGATGCGTATTTTTATACTTTTGCTTTCTTCATGCGACGGAACGAATAACATTATGTGTTTTGAAGAGAAATCTTTGGCTCTTTTCAAACCATATATTAATTATACCGTGGTTACGAATAAACCAGGAAAGACGCTAAGGATTTCCATGACATCTCACACTCTCCAGAAGTTTGCTAGAAATTAGTTGAACAGACCCTATTATTAGGTATAGTATAATAGAAGGTGCACACTTTGTTGATCACCTGGTTATAGCTTTTATTGGTTTCAATAGTTTCATTCCTTGCCGAACCGCGGGTTGGGATAGGTGTACAACATTAATCTATAATGACATCAGTTACAGTTTAAAATGGCAGGAAATGGGCCAGCAAAAACGATGGACCAATGCAATTCGACGCCAACCTACCACTTTCGTTTAATTTTTGTTCTTATACCTAGCAGATTCGCCTCAAAAGGAGAGGCGCTGGGTAGAGCACAGACAAGGCTTTGATTTTTTGAAGCTTCTCCTGTTTCTACTGAACTAATCATTTCTGATACTAAGGTTCAAAGATAACAAAATCCCCAGTTACCTTAAAACATTGCGCTGATGGAAGGAGGAAAAAAGTCAAGTAAATTGTCTTTAACGGGTGGTAAGGGTATTTGGATAGAGCACTTCGCCGCGTGAACTCGTGCAGTGTGTTTGCCTCACTTTCAATTCGAAGTTCCGAACTGGGACAAATGAGTGGACACAGGTAGTGGACTCATTCATTGAGGGCCTAGTTTCTTTGATTAAAATAGTCATCGACAACACTGAGGCTTGCTGCAATCCATAGCCTCAACAATTTCTAGTCAGCTTGTATATATTCAAGTTTGGTCATAGTTCGTCTATTGGTCCATATTAATTGCATCTTACCACAGGCCCTTCTTCAATAAGTGTGGGCCATAGTTAATGCATTAAAATACTTAATCCCAACACTCCCGTCTTATCTGTTCTTTTCTTGTACGTGAAGCACATCTTAGATATTTAGACATAAATCTGAACCCATGTAAAAAAAATTTGGTTGACCCGCTTACTCCTTTGATTTATATCCGAAAAGAACAGTTCTGTGATGCGCTGTACCTTACTGGCGTCATTTTCGAGAAAAACCAAAACCCCAAATTTTTTTTTTGCAAATTCAGTGACTATGACCAGGCTAAAGCTGAACTTGCGCGTCATAGGCGGTGGCTGGTCGAACAGTAGGGGCGAAACAGCTGCTCGAGGGGCCACATGCTGGTAAAACGCACAAATGATGTCGAAACAAGACGAGGGCGCTCGAACTTCGTACTTGAGACAGTTGCTCTTCTCGAAAGCATGATAATCGGCTATAATCATGCGACAACAGCAAAATTTTCAGCACTTTTTGTAAGTGATTGACGGCGTTTGTCTAGTATGTGAAAAATTGAGCTAAAACTTGATGATGATAGGGATCGATAAGTAAAAAATCATAAATCAAATTTTTGGAATAAGTACAGACTTTTCAGTTGTTAGTGAAAGGGACCGTTGTCCAGAATCGGTTTACAAAACTAGTATAAAAGATTATCTTGAGCGAGATCCTGCGTTGTGTCCTGACGGAATTAAAGGTTGAGAATTTATGCACGGAAAGGCCCTATTACCCTGCAGTTAAACGCAGTTGCTCACAATTTTTCTTATAACGTAAGTTTGAAGAATACAATCTAGAAATTGTTGAAATCCGCTGTATACACAATATGCCAAGTCCAAAGTTTTGTAAAATAAAAGTGAAGAGGCATTCACGAAAGTGTTTCTCTAAGCAGTGGACTGAAAAATCTTGTTTCCATCTCAGAAGAAGTGCCTAAAAGTTTCGAGTTTTGATTGGCTAACAGCACTCTCCCATTTAATTCCTGAAACCAGACCTGTCCATTTGCCGTATGATTTTGGCACTATGAATAGTTGTCATTTCATGGAACATAAAAAAATGACAAGTGAATGTTGATCTGGACGTAATTCACTTTGTCCCTTTTCTGTCTACCTCAGCACCTTTCGAATCGTAAAGGTATGAAAAATGACGAAACAGCGGTAATGACCCATCCAGAAAAGAACTATAACGTTTTGTCAAATGTTGTTGTGATTAGGTTAGCCTTGAATTTCTATCCCATTTACAAGTTTTCGTAAATTTTCGCATTTTCTACCTTCAGTATGTTGGTGCCTAACATATGTAACAATTTTGGCACAACTTTCAATAATCAATGTGTAAAGCAAATGTATGACAACGAAATAATATTCGCCGTATTTTTGAAGGACCTAATTTTGTCAAGGTGAATAATCAGCAGGGATTTTTCTAGTTATAACGATTCTCATGAAACCTGTGATGTTGATAGATGTTAGAACATATTATTCTTTTTAGCCGATATCTATATAAGCCATTTGCATATCCAATTATTTTTGACCATGCTGAAATGCGAAATCAGTCACTTCGACAAATTGTGAGTTTTGAGCAGTATCTAGGCAGTCAAGCATGTGACGCCATCCAAAACCATACAACATTTATTCAAGTAGAAGATGGTAGAATTCGACTGGATAGGTTATCAGCATTGATCCTTGAGATGCCACAGTGGTATTTGTTTTGAGCGCTGGTAAACCCATGATTTTTCTCTCTCCACAGCTTTCTGCTCATATTTGCATTTTCTACAGTCAAAGGTGTATCAAATCTAAGGAGAAAGTAAGAGGAACAACCAGCTGCTGTAGCACAACAGCTGAAGCAACCAAACTTATAGCGACTATTTGGCAACTTTAAGTAAGTTATTCCAAAGTGCAGGAGGGCGGAAAACCTGAGGATACCAAAGAAGGGCGTAATACTGGTCTATTTCTTAACCCAAAAGCTTTTTACTTCTCTGTTTGTAACTTCCCCGATAATTTTGCCCTACTTAAAGTCGCATAAAAGTTGCTGATGAAGCCAAGTATCAGTTAGACTACATAGAAACACTCATAAGTTGAAGATTTTCCCTTTTCTATCAAGTAATCAGGATTACTATCTCTAACAGATTGAATTTTCGGAAACACTTTTGTCAGTCATAGCTTTTATGAATTACTCATCCCCTGGCATCAATCACCTCGAAGTACCTCAGCATCATGCTGACAGGCTCAGTTATCGCCGTAACATCGACTTGATCGACTCTATCCCTCGGTCGAAGTCGAGAACTCAGCTCTTGCTCCCACTCTCCGACGCGCAGTTGTTCCGTTTGCCACCTCTCAGCCGAGTCCACTGCTATACGCGCACATCCGTAGTTTTTTCGACTCAAGAACAATACATTTGCTTTCTCTAAATCGTCCTTGTCTACTATTTTTTTGCCAAAATTGCGTATCTGAGATGTCGTAGGTTTTCAGCAGCAAATCTGCGCATAACAGGTACACAGTAGCTGCTTTTTCGGTCAATGTGTGCATTTGCACATTTTCAAGGTAGGATTAGCCAGAGGGCCTAGACATGCTTCTCCTTGTACTTTTTCTTGATTCCTCTCGTTGCCTGGATAATGTTTCTACTTTTCTTTCCAAGATAGACCAAGATTTCCTTCTTGTCGTCAACACTCTAGAAAGTGTGCAATTGCACACATTGGCGGGAACCCTACTCAGTTGTACAGAAACAGTAATTCTGTAAATTTGTCGTTTCTAGGAAAGAAACTGAGCTTCATGTGAGCGATGCCCATGAAATTGAACAATGTGCGAATTCTTCACCAAAATTTGTGAATTTGGGCAAGAACTTTTCCGCCTCTAAAAGCTTAATAGGCCAAAATGCAAAGAAATGCTGAAAAATGTTGTGATCAATTTGTGATCATTACCTTAAGCAAGGAAACTTCTTTTCATATATGCGCGATATTTTCTCACAATTTGGTTGACTATCGCTTAATACTTGTTATATGGTGCGAAGTGTCGTGTATTTTTGAAGAATTCTGATAAACGCTTTTAGGGCGAAAATCGTTTTGTGGTGCATTTCAATGCTAAACCTCTTAGAGTCTTTGTGACACACTACGCTCATAAACACTGTGACCGAGATCTTGATGTCCTGAAAAAGGAACAATATCATGAGAAATAGAAGAAGTAGTGGGAATATTGAACTTGCTGCAGAGAAACATATTTTTCGCGTGATTATGGTTATAAATGCGCCCAGATTATTTTTACAACTTCTAAATTCCGAGAAATGCAGGGTTAATGCAAACTTCAACAAATAAGATCGTAAAGATATTTCGAATATTGTCTTTATGACATTTTTTCACGTATATCGTCTTTATAAGATTATTCACTAGCAGATTCAAAATACCTAAGTGGTAGAGTACAATGCTGGAAAATAGCCAGAAACGCTAAAATAGTCTATCTTCGTGTGCTAACCGGAAGTTCATCAAGTTCAGTTCATGCATTAGTTTCATGCATTAGTCACTCATCCCCATCAACTCATTTCGGTTTCCTCATTCTCTTCCTTTCATTTCGTGTGGTTTTTCTATGAGTGAATTGAGGGGAGGGAGCCAGGATGACTCAGTCAGATGTCTCGCACTGTTATGTATTTCTAGCAATTTATAATGGAACAAAAAGAAAAGAAACAAGACGTCAGACACTGATTGTAGTTGTAAGACCATTCGATAAATCGAAGAAGTTCCACAAGAATGGCATTGTTTGAATAAGTTTTGGCGGTAGGCAGCTGGTTTCTCATAGCAAAATCGGCCACAGAGCCGCCTTTTGAAATTTGAGTAGCCTTTGAAAATTGCCGATATTTGGTCTAGTCTGGATATCGTGGAGCTTCTTTTTGACTTCAATCTGGTATGGTTGCTTTGTAAATAAGGTGGAAACCTGTGCACTTTCTATAGCGGCAAGCTTGAGAAGTTATTAAGATTGTTCTTGAACTAGTGACTTCCTTTTGCCTGTGTTTACTCGATGTTCCTGCACTATGCTCAGTGATCGTGTATATTATGATATTTTCTCTCAGTTAAACATTCAGCAATGTGAAATTTTGAGCCTATGTCGATGCTTCGCATATTATGCTTTGAGCATGTTTCAAAACATATGTGAATCATTATTCTGCGCTTTCCACTTTCGCCAAAAAGTCTCCTCGCATAAAGTTTCAAACTAGTGAGTTCACTTACACCAATGCTCTCTCTTTAGTGCTCAGTTGAGAATGCTGCCCTTTTCGTCACTGTAGCTAACCTGCAACATGGACTGCGTATCATGAGATCGAAAAATCTAGAAAATTATCAGGCTCCACACCCAATAAATTTGATGAGGTCGACCTTGATGTGACGCAAATGCAAAACAGAATTATAGACACCACTTCATACTAACTTTTCTGGACACTCTTCTTTCGCTCTTCATTTATGGTTTTGCTCTCGTTAATTCAATTGTTCAAGTGGAAATTTTTTCCTTGACAGAATCAATTGTTCGTAAAGTTCGTATAGGTACTTAGTCACTCTTAATTAGTTTTCCTTTTTCTTAATTCTTGGCCATCTTCAATTCATCTATCTATTTACGCATATAATCAACAATTTTTATGGACAAAATGATGCATCTATATAGGCCTCACGAGATAAAAAAGCGATTGCCTAATTTTTGTTTCGGGAAAGGGCACAAATGAATGTGGCGCTCGTTTTCCACAGAAGTGAAGTTTTTTTTTCGAAAAATCACCACCTTGAGTTGCTACGCGCGAATAACAAGAGTCACTCTATTGTCTTTGACAAAATCTGTTTCTTGTAGATACTACAACTCATAGGAATACCAATTCATTTTTAAAGATTTTTCGGACATATTCTCTTAATAATCGATCCGTATAAATTTCTTCGATCAACGGATTGGAGGAAGGTTTCGAGTATAAGTTTTGGGAATAAAAAGTCATTATTAGTGGCCAAAGTTCTTTACCTTCCGACATTTTGTCCAGATTTTCACATTGCTCTACGCCTCCACTTTCTATAAGCCATGGTGTGTACTCCATCGGCCGAACCGCATATATCTTGCGTTTCATTGTAATGTTTCTGATCTCGGCCCCTCCGCGGTTTACGCCGCGATCGACGTACTTTTCTGGTGTTCGTTCCCATGCTGTAACTCATTTTCTAATGCGCGGTTTCTTCTTCCGATATGTCAGTGCAGCAAACGCTTGCAAATTTACTCTTCTCAGATTTTACAACTAACCAACGAAATTTTAGACGTTTGTACTATTAGCAGTTTGCTAAATGTAAAAGAGCTTTCGTGTCTGTACTGCTTACAGTCGAATCATTTCATATGATCACGTGTGTCACTGCACACAGTCCACCTTTGGCTTCCCCATCCTGGAATCGCAATCCCTAAAACGCAAAAGACCGGTCGATTGTTATCGCTTACATACTCTGCGAAGATACTGGCACTCAAAAAGGAGAAAAGGCATGAAGAAAACATCGGAAATACTTAGAATAAGGGCTGTCTGTTCCTAAAATCCAGGATGAGGACGCCACAGGTGGACAATATGTAGTGACACACTTGTTCATATGAAATGATTCGACTTGCGAGTTCTTAGCATAGCATAAATTTTTTTTATCAAAGTGTCTTGATTAGTTTTGTACCCTGGGTTTCTTCCTGATAATATCGAATCTAGACGATTACAAATCTATAAATAACAGTCTTTAGTTGCAATATTCGGAGGCATTTAACTCTAATAAGTCATTTCAAAAACTTTTCACACCACAAAACAAAAAAATAGCACAAATAAAAAATCAGCCACAAGTCATTTGGAAAACCAGTTTATTCCCGGCTTTCTAAGTATAGTTCAGATAAGTGCTCTTCTCTTCAGCCATCTTACAGCAGCAAAACAGGCGCAAAATACAGTACTATTGAAAAAAGCGAATTAGTAATGTGCCTTTTGAAGTGCTCCTCAAATACACTAAAATTCACTTTGGGCATTTTTTCATCCCTTGCACTTGTGCACTCTCGACTTTTTTACATTTCCTCTTAGGCAGGCAAACGACGGCTAAAATAATACACTTGTGTCGTCTTAAGAGACTTTTGTTGATTTGTAAGTATGCTTTCAATACAATTTTCGTTTTGTCAAAATCTAGTCAAAAAGGTACTAGCAGTGAGGTTCGATTTCAATGCAGTGTCAAAAACCTTATCTCTTATCTTTTTAGGTGGTGAGAAACTTTCCTAAGCCATTGTCCTGCTCAAATGGTCCCTTCGTGGCCAAAGCAAGTCTGAACTCTCGCCCATACCGTACCTCCTCCAAGCAAGCCAACGAGGCTTTCTAGTGTACGGTATTGAACGAGAGTTGTTTGAAGCTGAATTGCTTGGGCACGAGGGGATATTTATAAGCCGCCGCATCTAAAAATTGGGGAAGCTACATGACAAATAAGAATTTTCCGATTACTTAATGCTGCTTTCAGCACTTGACATCATAGAAGAAATTATTTTCTTGAGGCAGAATTGTTTGTCTTTTATGACATGACTTATCCGAAAATTTTGCGCATCATACTTCGCTGCTAGAAAACTTCCATTTCAAAAGATGACGCGGAAGGTCAATCGGTGCATTTTTTTCCTTTTTTCCATTTCGTCTCAAGTGATTTATCTATGGGAAATGATAAGCGCGATTATTTTCATTTGAAAGGTTATTCATTTATCAGCTGTCTGCACTCCATATTGATCGCTGTCACATGCGATGTTCGGCTTTTTTTCATCAAATCTAGATTGTTGAATGCTAAGAAACTCGACGAAAAATAGGCTAACGATTAGCTTAGGAAAGGTTTCAACTCATAATCATAAAATCTCGGCTATCTGCAGAAAATCCCGCTTGCCCTTCTCAATGTTTGATTTTCTTAGCACAAAGTATGTGTCAATCCATACTTCAGAAATGATCAGAAATTTACGAGTTTTTAATATTTACATGTGACGCGGGCTTGTGCATCATTTCTTTTCATCTTTCCTTGTTACAGCTGAGTGTCTTCTCATAAGTTCTATTCATATCATATCAGATCACAATGTTTGTGTGAACTGTTCAAGATTGAGAAT
This sequence comes from Cylicocyclus nassatus, assembly GCA_958299035.1. Lineage (NCBI taxonomy): Eukaryota > Metazoa > Nematoda > Chromadorea > Rhabditida > Strongylidae > Cylicocyclus > Cylicocyclus nassatus. The sequence goes on from CATQJL010000305.1 coordinate 43,043,958, forward strand.
TGAACCAGCCTACATTGTTTGTTGTTTTACTTAGCTCAGCCATTGTAAATTAGCATGCATTTTGCCTGTTTTACCTCCAAAATTTCCATTTTCCTGTGACTCAAAACACTCCTCTTGAATTTTTCAAAAATTCAGCCAGTCAAGCAGTCATTATTTTGTGTATTCTCTGACATAATTTCAAGAATATGTTGCTGTTATGATCGATGTACCGTCTGCGCTTCTTCCATCAATCATACAGGTGAGAGACTGCATGATTGAAAGAGGCGCAGACAGTCCGCAATGACGTCCAGTCGGTATCTCACGTGCAAAAAAATTATCCTACTATAATTTGTGTGCGACTCTTTACAATGAAAGTACTCTAGATCGTGGTGCAGGTTTGATCCCTTGTACTCTCAAATTTTGGAGCTATAAAAAATTCCACCAAAAAGTTCGGTCATGGTTTACACTGTAGGGTTTAAAGTCTGATTTGTTAAGTCATTTTCCATTACCAAGCGGCTTTTTTGCAAAAAAATAATCAGGCGTAGTGCGAATTTTGAAGTTAGCGGGACAACAGCAGCGACTACCCATGGGCTTTTTTCCGTAAGAAATAAAACGCCGATAAAATTCTTGTAAGCAGAGTTGCCCAAGGGTCTCAAATGAATCAGCCAATAAACAATTTCACGACGAGCAGCCCTCTAGCCATTGACCGCTGAGTCACCAGCTGTTCGAGCTGTGTGCAACTGATACGTCAAAGCCGTCGGCTGTTTTGCCCTCGTTGTCGGGGAGGGGTTAGGCACCCGGGCGCCGTTGGTCCGTGGGCGGAAGCCGATGGACGGACGGACAGCATCCGAGGGGGAAAAGATGTGAATTTCATTAGGTTTTATCTAATTCACTCGTGTGACTGAAAGAGACAGAGAGAACGAGTGAACAAGAAACCTGTTTCGTTTTGAGTACGTTTCCAACCATATAAGTTATCGTTGTCAGTTTTCCGGCAAATCGATGTCTTTTATAACTTGACGTTTGCCACGCGCTTTTATTTTGTCTGAAGATTGCGTGATGGGAGGTCCTTCCCTTCGTTCCCTTCGTTCATTTCTTGAAGAGAAAGTATAGAAAGTTTATCTTTACCCAAACCTTACTCTTATGATACTGAGAAGCTACCGCTGGTTTAGCATATCTAATTGTCCTCATCATTCAGAATCTTTTTATCTTTTTCTTTTTCCCAGTGCGTATCACTTCATGACCAAGCTCTTGTGATTGTTTTGCATACGAGATCTTGGCTGTGCCTCCCTCTCTCGCACATTTTGGTGAAGAGCGAGTCACGGATTGTTTTGGTGTTCGTTCCCCGTCTCAAAATCGTTTATTCCCAAATGATCAGTGACTACGTAAATGTTGTCGAGGCCATCAATTTCTCCAAACCTACAGTAATCCTCATTTCAGCAGTCGCCTTGTGTATTTGCACTACTTTCTGATTGCACTTTCAGATTCCTATCTCAAAAATACAAAATCTTCTTTGTTTATACAATCGTTTTTATATTAGTTTCTCATAGGCTTGCATTATTTTCTAATTATGAGCTGAGCTTTGCCGCCACCGGGCTCCTCTACTGCTGGTTGCAGAAGTGCGCAATCACACAATACGACTATCAGAATGAGAATGAATATAGACTAAGGCAGCTTGCTTTGCTAGTGTGTGCAATTACACACTTTCCAGGATGCTGCCGTAGGACGGAGGGTTCTCACTTTGTAACTCCATGACATCGCAATTTTTTAGAGTTTTTGGACCACCAAGAAAACAAGAAAAACCATAAGAAAAATTATTATGGGGCTCGCTCCATCCTGAAAAACTTGCAATTGCACATCAGCAAAGGACTCTACTCGAATATATTAGGTTGTCCCGAAAGTTTTGTCGGTTTCTTTCATCGCTCACCAAAACTCACAGAACAGCAATCCATGGACGGCTTAGGTACCATTTGATTCAGATTTCTATTCTCTTTCTTACAGTTATACTTGCTTTCTGATATACCCTGTATTTGCGATGTTATCGACATGGCTTTTCGGGCAGTCCAGCAGTAACGCAAATCTTTCCTAAATTTTAAAAAATTTTGTCATGGCGTTTCCAAGGAGCGCTAGTGACTTTTATGTAGGGCAAACCTTTGGCTACATTGTGGCTATTTTAGATTACATGGGCCACGTTTATCAAGTCCGTAATAATTATTTATTTGAGAAAAACCGCGGCTTTTTGAACACGTTTTACCACGTAAAATTACCGAAAATTCCAAAAAGCTGATTTTTGAAGCAAATCAAACTTGGTCATGTTGCATAAATGATGTTTAATAACAATCAAGTGTGAATTTGCAAAAACTTCAAAAGCTTTCATGCTTTTGCTGCAATTGCGCGTTTCATGACTTAGCCAAAAGTCGAGACCTGAGAAGAAATAATTTTTTGAAGTCAAAATCAGCAAATCAGGAGATTATAAAATTACATCTTGTAGCCCGAGAGTTGCTCTATTTGACCCATGCTTGACTTCTTTCGAAACTTTGTAACGAAATTTTTAAAAATTAGCTCAACTTTGAGGAGGTAAAAATGACAGGTGTAGAATTTCGGCGATTACCAACGAAAGCATACAACATTATGGTATGAAAGTGCATCCATAAGAAAGAGAAGGAAAAGCTGCATCGAATGCATGTTGAAATTCACTCAGGTCTTTATTGTGCGTGGTTTTACAGTGGTCTGAAAAAACCGACAAAACTTTCGGGACAACCTAATACATCAATAAGCAAACATTACGAAGATTGCGAATTGCGTAATTGCTTGAGTGGGAACTTGACTTATTTTTGACTGAAATTGCTGTGTCTGGGGTATAGATTGTCCTCAGAGAATTTTGTTATTTCGTAAGCCAAAAATTCGAATACAGTGCCATAGTTTCACACTTCGCCATTTGCTCCGATCGCATCGTTCCGGCAATCAAAGTGCTACATTCTTTGTGGATCAATGGGGTCGTTAACCGTTTTTCTCTCACATTCGGTTGCATTTTCGTCATTGCTAACCGTAGCAATCAATCTTTTGCAGAAGTCTCGTGTGCTGCACCGCTAATTGAATGTCTAAGCATTAAAAGACGAAATCATATTGCTAACTTGGTAACTTGAAAAAGGCTGCAAGAGATATCTTCCTCTGTTGTGTAACGCGCTGCGCGTGTTTTGTTGAGTCGACTTATCCGTCACACCTGCACCCTCTAGCCCCCCCCCCCCCCCCGTCGCTGTGCCGAGATTTCGTCCAAAGTTTTCTCGCTTCTCACTCGGCAAACGTCCCCTGCCGGGCTGTGTTTGCGTAAGCCACTTGATCATATGTTCCTCTTCCACGTTTCCCAAAGAACGCTCGTCGCTTGTTCGAGCTTCCGCCGAACGGCCGAACCGTATCCGCCAAAGCTCTCCGTGGATCTCTCGGATCATCTGCTTCACACGGCACATCCATATCCAATTTTATGCGATTTCTTTCCAGACACTGGTCGCATGCCGGTCGGCGGCGGGTCTGCTTCTCGTTCTGGGCGATTGGCTCGAATAAGTCAAAGTAACATTCGTCCGTTCAACTCGGGAGGCGTTGGTGGAGGCTATGGACCTGGTGAGTTCAATACTTTTGTAAGAGCTTTCATTTCAGGGAATCTTACTCAACTAATGTATTGCTTAGAACTTTTTGGTCGTGTGTAATGGAAATTGGTGAGGAATTATCTTGAAACCTCGGGCTACCATTTACAGTTATGAATTTATTCATGTGATCAAAGCTAATGATACCACAAATACTCCAATCACCCTTGGGTCAAGGTTTACATACCTCCCAAAATCACATGTTTCAAATCATTTTTATTATATTTCACACGGTGGTTTTTCCTGTCGTATGATAGATCTTTGAGTCTTTTAGTGCTTTTTGATAATACAAGCTGATAAAGAGGAACATAGAAATCTGAACATAAACGTAGAATTTGTTTAAAATTTCGATCGATGGTATACAAGAAGTCGTGGAAGAGTTGATTGAGCTTCCATTATGGCTCAAAAACCTATTCTTTCTTATTAAAAACTCCATGGTTGGATATTTTTCTGAGAAAATCATGATCATCATTCAGTTCTGTTTCCGAAATTATCCTTGAGAGCTACTTGGCTTCATCTAAAATAAGCAAACACTGGATCCAAAACAATTTTTGTAATATTTGGTGCAAGTCCTAAGGATCAACGTAATATGTGTTTTACCAATTGGTTTCATTGCATTCAAAGCGGTATTTATGGTTTTTCTAAAATTCTTATGGGCATTGAAAGGATTGCGCAGATGCGTAAAAAATTTCTTTCAGGAACCCGCAACATCTATTGTCTGTGTATTTGCGAATTGAGTCGATGCCTTTTATACTTCGTAAAACTCTAAGCTCTGGCTATACAACATGAATGCTCCACATTGTTTTTTATCGTCCGTGCGTAAACATAATCCTATTTTAAAACTCTATGTATTGCAAGTCATGAAACGTTCGCCGTGCTACACGGCCTCTTTCAAATCGAGGTCGAGCCGAAGGCTTACATTTTTACAATGCCCCAGCCCTCGCTGCATAATCCGGAGCGCACCAGCTTACGCATTTATGTTTTTTGATCTATTGCTTATTTTAATCATTTTTTCCGCAGTTTTGGACATGGCTTCATAAGAGCAACATTTGCATGAAACGTAGTAGGCAAAATCGAAAATGAGACGCATTTATGATTCCGAGAATTTTGTGATTGTTACTTGTTTGCACAGCTTAAAATTTTCAAAGCTTATTCAAAATTCATATCTTATATGTAGCAAAGCATTAGCAAAGTCTCATTTTGAAATTGGCGCGCCTTTCCTGCATTGATAAGATGGGAAGATAAAATGTCGAAATTTCACGTTTCCCATCAGTTTTAGGCAACTATTATTAGAATTTTGATTCACTATGCAGAAAAAAGTACCTGCAATATTTCCCCGATTTTTTGCCCACCCCGACAGGGGAAGAAAACGATCATCATTTTAGTTATACAGCGATTATCAAAAGATCTGAAAAAACATTTTCTATGTTTTGAATTAGAGAAATGCAAATAAATATACTTGCTTACTATTATGAGCAATCTGTGAAGCAAGCCATTGGATCTGTCTCTATGTTGCTTTTTTGAATAAACATAGGCAGAAAGTATGTGGAGCAAATGTGTTTTCGTTCTGCAAATTTTTTCATTCCAATTTTGAGCGGAGAACTGAAAATTATCGCCCATTGTTGTGTTGAAGCAACTTTTCAATTTTGTGAGTTCGGTGACATCCTTCACTAAGGCAATTTGTTTAGGTTAGTTTGTATGATGCACTCTATCTACGGCATAGGTAAAACTCTCACAGGACTTACGAGGTGTCCTATAAGCACATGCACATTGTTTGGACGTTACTCTCTCATACTAAATTAATTTGCGGACATTTTGTATTCTGTAGAGGTGGCTTTAATTTTGGAACTTTAGGACAGCAATTGAAAGTTCCGAGCGATTTTGGGCCGGTAAAAGCTATTTTCTCCCAAAGAAAAACACCAAGAAATTTGGAGATTCTGCTTCTTGCTCATGCGCACTAAAATTGTTAAAGTTGAGTTAATTTTGAAACAGTGTCTAATTTATTGGAAGTTCCCATTGCAAAATCATCGCACTGAAGGGACGATGTTTCATTCAACACCGTACATCTACGGAGGCCAGATTTACAAAATGGTACTGTCTGCAATACTCTTAGAGGCATCGACATCAAAGATCCCCTGTGCAGCTCATTTTCTGCCACAGACGCGGTTTTATATAAGGGTAGGGATTATACGTGAAGTTGCGCAAAAAGCGGTGCATGTGGCTGCGTTTATAGTTGCCCGCTTCTGCGCCGTTCCAACAACCTTGCGACGTACCAGCGCCGTGACGGAATTTCGATCGATGGATACGGGGCACGTGCCCAGGGTTGCGGCACGACGCTAGCACGGCGATGGTGCGTCTCCGGCGCAATGCAACTGAGCTATCCGCATTGGCGTAACCCTAGACACGAAGCTGCCCGTGCCAGAGCTTTGAGCGTCGCGATTCATATGCGTTGCTGTGAAGGTGTGAAGGTTCGCGTGTTTGCCCTAAGTATGTGGTTTAAGGTGCAACTAATACAGAAATTACGATAAGTGTGCACATTTTATTCTACTAATTGCTGTCCACATCGGATTGCAATTTAGATTCCATACTTAAGAAATTCTGCTAGTTTGTAGTTCTGCTAGGGCATCACAGGTGTCCTAACAAGCGCAATCATCATAATATATTACTTTTTTTGAAGGATATTTGCACAAATTACGTCTCTATCGTTGTGTTTTAAAGCACAAGGCCTATTACTACGATTTTCATTGTGTACCTGTCTTTGTTTGGTGTCTTTGGACAAAACAAATCTTGCAGGCCAAGCGTGCTCATTAATATTGCATATACTTTTTGCTTTGAAAGCGACAAATACTCCCATACCGCCGCTATTGTTTCCGCCGGATGATTGCTACAATCATACAACGCATGGGCTTTTTGGTTGGCTGCTTAATCCATGCGAACGTATTTTTATCACATCTTAGCTTTTATGGATGTAAGGAATCATTCACTGAATTGTGGGAGTCCATACTATGGTTTTAGCCATCGTCTTCATAACCACCTAAACAATTTTCGTTCATTTTCTTGTTAGTGAGCATATAAGAGATAGATAAGAACCTGAAGGATGTCATGAAGTATTGTCGGATTAGGATTTGTGCATGCCCCCTTACCCAAAAAAGTCATGATTTCGTTCAGTACTGAGGATTAATTTCCTGCAGAAATTAGCTGCACACTGTGTTTTTTATCTGCTAATGCTACAGTAATCCGTCGGTCTGTGATTTTTTTACAGAAAAAAAAACCAATTGCTACCAGTAATCTAGTCATATTTACACACAGTGCACAATCTTCATCGGGGTTCAAGAGCATCGTAACAGCATAGAAAAAAAACGAACTCGAACTTTTTTTTATCAAGCATCAAACAGAGCCGCTAGCAAGTCATTATTTTTTTACTTCTTTGAAAGCAGATCCTTACTGTTTTATCGGGCTTCGAAAAATAGCTTGATTGCGAGTACTTCATAAAATTATATCGAGATTTACACGTCAAAATCCTCCAAAATGCCTAACAGTAAGAGTAAAAAGCCAAGCTCTAATTTTTTGTTGCAGTACTCCAAACCTATTCCGGCATTTCTTCAACAGCTCCTATGTAATTGCCATAGCCAAGCTCATCACTCTTTTGTCTGTGTCTCGGTGATCAGATCACTTAGAAATCCATAATGACATCCAAATGTGCATCATCTGTAGGTTGATAGCGAACCACAATTAGTGTTTATCATCCAAATGTGATTGCTACTATTTCAAAGGTTTTAATTTTTGGTGACAATGAATGCGTTCTTTTCATAATCAATCATTGACTATTGAATTTTTTTTCTTTTGTAAAATTCGCGGGTTATCCTGCAAAATTTTGTAATGGCCTAAAGTGTTTATGTGATTCACGAATGTTCTTTGAACGAATACTGCCCGTAAATGTGCAATTTCATCTATATTTCGAAAACGCAGATGTTTTATGAGATAAACGAGCATATAATGTCCATTCCAATCACATCAGCAGACTGATTTGTGTATTTTTTGCTTGATGTTGAGTGAATCACACGGGCGCAATAGGATTTTTGACACGCTCTTACACACATATAGCTGAACAATGACGCTCGAGTGTTTATCAGATGAATTTTTTTCCATCATGAGCACAAGAACAACGGAGTCACAGTCACTCCGTTCGTCATCCCTCCATAGCAGGCTCGGCACAGTTGGCTTATAAGCAAAGACATCGTTTTGGGACAAAAAGCAAAGAGGGTATGGTTTTCGCTGGTTGGAAAACACAAGTAAGATTAGGTTCTTTTCTAGTCGACGTTTCGGTTCTCGAAGTTTTTCACTCGATACGGATAAGTTTCAAAGGGGCCTTCGTAAAATTTTGTGAAAGTCAGGGGACCCTCGTTTTCTTTTTGTATTTTTGGAATGCCACCTCGTGCCGAGCCCTGCTCGGTCTCCGTAGCATGAGCTGTTAGGAAATGCACAGCTGTTAGAATTTCATATTCAAGTTGGCGAGCGTCCTCTGCTGAAGTGACTGATGAGCGAAGCTGCAAAACTGATATATCAACTTCATTTGGGTGGTATTCATGACAAACGATGTCACCCTTTGGCACTTTTTTCTTGCACTTTTGCAGTTTTGCTGTCATATTTGCACTTTTTGCTACATATATGTGCTCTTGCTTTCGGTGTACTGTAGAGATCATCTTTAAATTATCAAGAGACGTTGACAGAAGTAATATGAGTTCTATTTATGAGGCGCAGGCACGAGGCTGTCGTAGCTCTGGCACGAGGAGAACTTCGAATTTGAACTAAGCTGTGAAATACACATTCTGCAACGTTCATTTCCACTACAATGAAAATGAGCCTGATGAAAAAATAGTCATTGTCCGCTGTTTTGATGGTTTTACAAAGAAGGGAGGGATACTTGGTTAGCGGCATCTCCATATGAGATGTATACTGTCTTATAGAGCATGGAACGCTGATTTCAAATCTGCTTTCGGTATCTGCAAAGCACTTTTGGGAGTGGAGTTATGGCGATTTTTGATGCAAAAATTTGAAAAATCGGTATAACAAAATCATTCAGAACTTGAGTCCGTGGGCTCAGATGAGGCCATGATTAATTACTACCAGGGCGTTTTATACATTAAATTTCTTTGGTCTAATAAACTCATGTCAGTCATTACTCTTTCCAGTGCCGAAAAGATTCACCGCTTGTTTTTACCTTAGCCAAATCATTGAATTTTCACCTCAAAAAACTCTCAGAACTCCACTCCCAAAAGCGTTTTGCAGATACTGAAAGCAGTTTTGAAATCAGCGTTCCATGCTCTATAAGACAGTAAACATCTCATCTCATACGCCGCTTCGACCAAGTATCCCTCCCTTATTAGATAATAGACTTCCCGACTATCGCGGGGACCCAGTATCACCCGCCGATTCATGCGCTATTTTTGTAAGCGCACTTCAGTGATCTTAGACAACAGTATATAATCGAATTTCAAGATCTTGTTATCAAGAAGGAAATGTGAAAACCTACGATGTCCTGGCATTTAGCTTAAAAGTTGCTTTTCATCGAAAAACAGGTGAAACCTGAGCCTTTTGAAAGGCAGCGACCAACACTGAGTGCGACAAGCTTTTCTGTAGAATGTTCAAAGCAAAGCTGGCAAATTATGTCAGCGAATCTACTTGTCGCTCTCTAACTCAAGATTTTTCCCCGATAAGAAAAAAAAGCATCCAACAGTATTTCTTCGCTTCTGCGCTTAATTTTGTGACTCGTTTTTATGCATCCGTATCTTGACAAGCCGATGTTTGTCGTTCCCTCATCACTCGCTTTAATAGGTGGCATGTAAAATAGAGGAATCTTTCGTAATTTTTTTTGGATCCCTGAAGACTTGAAAACATCTTCGAACCCATTTCCAAATGCGAAATCGCTACAAACATTGCTGAAGGCCACCAAAGCGTGATGAGATTTGGAAGTGGCAGCAACAAGGGTAGGTACACATGCCCAGTACAGTAAACTCATGGCATGACGCCTCGCTGCCGCTTCGCAGCTTTCTGGTTAGGCCGAAATTGCGCGCCAAACATGTCTGCGAGGCCGGATTCAAAATAGCAGAATATTAGTTTGAACATTTCTAGAATGAACGTATTTTTTGAACATAAACTAGTGAACCAGTAATCTCAAAGGGGCTAGATTGCAGGCGCACTCGTTTCGGGACCCGCTCGGTTTTCCGCTATCTGGTGAACTTGAATGCATCTTACGATACTTTATATATTAGATATAAGGTTAAAGAGTTGAGTAATAGTTAAATTTTGCAGACGAAAATCTGTAGAACCTGTGTCTTTAATTTCGGGTCCAGTAAATTCAGCAACACTCTAACTCCCCACAGTTTGACGCCGTGTTCTGCTGAAGCAGTTTTGGTTTTTGTGATTTGCATCACATTCCAACATGCAACGAAATAATTCGTATGATTTATGCTTCATCGAGCGACAACATCGCTATAAAAAGCCAACATCCGGCGTGAAAAGACATCAGTTTTCTGTTCGCTGTCGATGTTGTGGAAAATTGCAATAAATCAGAGCTTTGAACACAACACCTTGGAGGGTCTTATAGTGAGAATTAATAATTTCAACAGAAAATTACAACCAAAAGTGGGAGTGGCACTGCGACCAAGTCTATTTTTAGTCTAAGAGTTTTATTTCTGCTCCAGTTCTGGTCTATTGGTTTGCTCTCAATATTGGGTGACAAAACAAACTGGAATAAGTTTGTTAACACTCCCTAGATGCAAAAAGCATTCAATTAACACACTGGATCAATTTGCACTTATTCCACGTTCGAGATAAACATATAGCCAGTGTAAATTCGCTGCACTCTGGAAGCTCAGCCGAGTCTTTCATTTGGGCTCTATTTATTGCACGAAAACTCGTTTATTTTCTTTTTTACTGAAAACCAAGGCATAAACATAACCATGAAGAGTAGAGTAAGTTTCTTTGCTTATGTGTGCAATTGCACATTTTGCAGAATGTTGGCTGGAAGCAAGTCTCCCAGCTAATATGTGCATGAATTGTAAGTTACTTGTGCCTAAATAGCAAGGATTACCAAAAATAAAGTACAATTAAACCCATTTGAGTTTCCATGGCTTATCCCAAATGAGAAGATGTGCAATCGCACACTAGCCAAGAAACTTGCTCACCTACAAGTGTCTTTTGGATTCAAATTTTTGTTCCAAAATGCGCAATGGATTATGCGATTTTCTGATGATATAGTCGGAGTTTTTTTTTTGAAGGCATTAATCTAATGTGTGCGATTGCAGGCACTGCACATTTCGCGTATCCTATTCCAATCACTGATGGTTCCTCATATTGTTGAGACATCGTTTGCTGCTCTCAATGTCTAGAGATGAAAAAAAAAGAAAGCTCGCTATAGGGACGGAATATGCTCAACGAAATTTCATGATGGGTACGCGCAAAGTATGTAGTGTGTGTAATAACACATTTTAAGATAGGACATGGCTAAAGTGTAAACCATATAACAACGCATATTTTTCCAGTCGATCAATATTTAGTTCTGTTTGGCTGCCAAGGCCAGTTGTGCTTTTCACTTACTCTCTCTCTCACGAAACCTTTTCGCTTTTAGCATTTATACCTCACACTTTTCTCTGGTACCATGAGCTCGACTGTACGTGGAAGAAAGGAGGTAGGCGAAAACAAACATAACCTCATAATTCAATCAAATATCATAGCGCAATTCAAAGTTTATTTTTTCTTATAAAAAGGGTTTTTTTCATTTCCCATTAATACAATAGTTGTAGTTTATCGCTTGCATTAACCACCCTAAAAGATGCTCATGGGTGTCGCCATTTTCAAAGGCGAAAATTTAGGCTCTGAAGTCCCCATTCGAGTTTTTGTAGAATATTTTACCTTCAAACTGTTGCGCCAGACATTCAACTATGGTCCGATGTGATTCTATGAAGTAGTTTTTGCAGATTTTCTGTTATGCGCCAATTTCCATGCGAAATAATCGCATTACATTTTGTAGGAGTCATATGCAATATGTTCCAGAAGACTGAAATTCGATTAGAGGATGAACAAGCCTGAATCAAACGCTGATTTGCTGACTTTTTGGAGAGGAATTGACGAGACCATTCATCTAAAAAAACTATGAGCAGTCACTTCATAGTTTATTAGATTGTTCTCTTTATCCCTTCTGATATTCAAGATTCGTGATGACTAAACTGCTTATCTACTGTTTATACGATAATTTTTGTCTGCAATATAAACATAGGGCTCAATAAATGCGAGCTTTACAGTGCATTTTGGAGATAACGAGTGGGACAAAAATGTTCCGCTAGGTGATAAAAATTTTATATACTCCAAATTCACTCAACCTTCCTGTCTATTTCAATGAAGTTTTCTTGATTTTTGGCGCAAGACTCGGGATTAGCCTAAGAAACCCAAGTTAAGAGTTTGTGCAAAGAATTTGCAAATGTTGCGGGTGTTTTACAAGGCTCTAAATTGAGCTCGTTCACAGCTGGATTCAGCTCTCGTAAAATTTACAGCTGGTTTTCTTCTTGAAACTCTCCTGCAGTGCTCAGCTCACTGGGAAAGAGTTTTGCATCTTTCAGCGAATTCACTCGAGCGCTGCACTAAATATCTTTCTCTTTTTGCTATCGTTTTCTTTTTCTCGCGTTGCTGATAGGATTTCTAGTGTTCTCGAGTTTTCCACATGAACTTTTCACTTTTCAGCAAAATGTTTTGCCTCTATCGCGAAGATATTTCACTGTAGCGTTTCCTCTCTTTTAACTTTCAAAAATTCCATGCCCTGCGTAATTTAGATGAACATGTCTAGAAAAAATTGTTATTTTTTTTCTCTCTAACTGGCGTTTATGAAAGAGGAGTGAAATTTCATAATTTTTCGTTTCAAATTGGCTGCCTCCCTTTTGCTCAAACATTCTTTCGCAATTGATTTCGATAAATCGTTTACATTGCTTACTTCTGCTCACAGTGCCTCCTTTTGTTTTTTGCCACGGTTTTTTCCGGCTCAGACTCTCAAAAGTTTTTTTTTGCTTTTCCAAGAAGCTCTTCAAAACTCTGACAACTCTTTAGCTTCTCCGACAATTTTTCCTCTTAGCTTTTTTTCCAAATTGATTTTGTATTTTGCATTTTCCAGCTATGCAAAGGGTCCTAGAAAAAGACCATAGCATTGAAAATAAGTGAATAATTTCTCGCATATTATGCTTCGGTGCCAGACATCACAATTTTCCTGTCATGTCTCAGAATCTCATACCTAAGACAGCTTAATTGGCGGAAGGCCACTTCTCAAGGAAGCAAACGAGAGCTATTTTCTCGAAAAAGATGTTGTCGATGCTGTGCACTGTGAGAGTTTCAGTTTAGATGATATTTCATATCTGCTCGTTTTGGTACAACTGACCATTTTTGGAGGATTTGAGAAATGACAAAGGTTTTTATTTTGTGTCGAAAAGACCGATTGAGCACCTTTTTGTGCCAAGACTCATCGCATTCCTTAATCTTTTTGTAACATCCACTAATCCCGATTATCAATAATAGGCTTTCTTTTGTGTTTTGATTTCCGTCTCTTCATGAAAAGATATCGTTTCTTCTTGATTTATGTCCTACCACAGCTTTTGTAGCATCTTAAGGATCATATAAATAATGAAAAATTTCCTTACAAGAGCAGCCAAGTTATGGAACTGTAAAAGCTTTTGTTAGGATACAGACATTTTTGTGAATTTTCTCTACTATCAAATGTTCATTTTTCTTACGCTCTCATTGCAGCGAAGAATTCTGAATTTTTTTATCAATGTCACGTAAACTTCATAAGTAACCTGAAAATGTGAAAGCTGCAAGATGATTGATTTGCCTACCCAAATACTCTTTCTTGGTATTTTGCAAACAACTTTTCGCTGAAAGATGCCCACGCACGTGGTTATAGAAAAGCGACACATCAAATGTTTGCGCAGAGACATCTGGGTTATACGAGCGTAAAAAGTTTGGAGAAAACTAAGAAAAACTTTATTTGTTTTATTCATAACATAGCGTGCACTGCTGTATAGTTTCGTGGTTGTTTAAGAAAGATATTTCTGGGGGAAGAGGCAGAATTTATATGGAGAAAGGAGAGTGGCTTTCGGAAAAAAACGGAAAATAGGCTAGCATTCATCATTTCGAACTTCGAATAAAACATTCTCGAACTGTTGGCATCCCATTAACAAAATTCATTCGATTAATTCATTTATCAAGCATACATGGCACAAATTCAAAATTACATGATGATTTCAATATAGGCTTTTTTATATTGATTTTTTACTCTTATTTCTATTCATATTTTGCAATTTTTTGGGGGAAAATTACGACTTCGTTTACAGAATTTGACGATAGAAATTCTGTAATTCTATAATTCATTATCCAAAACAAAAAAGTGTGAAAGTTGTTGTCTAACCTCTTCTCGTGACCCTTACCGCTTTCCACTGCTCTTTCATACACAAACTTCATGTTGCCGACTTGGGTGTTCTCCCTAGAGATCACGCAAAGTGTCGTTTAGCGCTTGACGCTGTCATTTACGTCGAAAATCACAAATACACACATTTTCGGAGCGCGGAGAGTTTTTGAGTCCCCGCAAGAGCACCCGCCCTCCGTCGCCGTCGTCGCCGTTGCCGCCAGCGCTGCTGCCAACGGAATGTGTGCTGCCGCTGCGGCGGCCTACGGTTCTGATGTCCACGCATCCACATAGACTGCACTCCCGTAGCCTATTCATGCTATTCTGCCACGGCCGACAGGTGATCCGTCGGCACATCGATCGATACGCATGTCTTTCATTTGCTCTACTGGTTACATCTCGAAGCTGGTGCGACGAGTTCTGCATGGAGGCAAGTAGCACCATTTTTTCTCTCCCCCCCCCTCGTCTTGGTTTTGTCGCGCGTGCCCGTGCTGTGGCCGTGTGATTCAATCATCACATTCTATTGTTTTGAATGTGTTTGCCGTCTGCAGACACGGAAAGAAATCCTTTTATGCAAGTTTGATATGACTTTGATTGCACGTCAAATGGCAATCGTTGGAAAGTTTGACGCGTGATATCAAAGGCTTTAGTCGTATTCTTTTTGAGCACGTTCTGCAACAGCTGTGGAAGTCTGGAATGTCACAAAAAGTTGGGCTTTTTTCGCTATCATGGAGGTAGTTACGTAATTGGCACATGTTGCGTATTTACACTTAAGAAGTAGGGACCAGTGAGGGATACTGAATCTATATAGCGAGTATATCAAGTTCAGAACCTTATGAATTTCGAACTGGCACTTTCTTTTGTGAGCAGAATGATTAAGAAGATGACAAAAGCGAGAGAAACAATAATGTAAAGATTAACCAATTTTGGTTGCCTTTTATGAACTACTATTACTATCTAGATGAAGCATGTAAACTGCGAAAAAAACCTGCTTGAACTGGGACGTTTAGGTACAAATGCTGCAAAGGCATTCTTTCTATTATAAACTACATACATGGCCTTAATAACATGCCATGATAGAGAAAAATCGTACCTTTTGTCTCTTTCATCCCTCATTTCGTGATGCCCAAATCTTAGGTTGATTCGTAATTAACGCAATTTTTCATAACCTTTCAAAGGCCGATTTTCAAAGCAGAACTAATTACCGCGGTAACATCACTTGATACCTTCGCTTTTGTACTTTGTTCATTGGGAAGTTTTGAGCCTTCAATTACAGAAGACTAAAATTCAAAGTCGTTTCCTTAAACTCTGCCCTAAACTCACGAAAATCATTGTATTTAAATCAAAAATCGGTCGCTGAAAAGCAATCGCTGATGAAAAAAAATCAAAAAAAAATCAATCTAAATCAATCGCTGTGCGATTGCGAGGCTTTGTGCTACAAAACGTTATCTTTTGAACAAAAATTTCAAAAAATCTTGAACTGGGGAATTTTTTTGCAAATTTGGCTGGTCGTTGAGATAATTTTACGCAGTATAGAACTCTTAAGCAAGAAGCGATCGAAAACGTTTCGCACTATACAGTAAGGGTAGACCACAGTAAGGGTAGACCAAGTGAACTTAGTGGTATGGCAAAGGTACGGTTTTCCCACTTTTCAGCGGAGAATGACCGAAGAACATAAAAAGGCATCGAATGGCCTAGATGGCCAAAAAAGTGAGTACCTTCGACATTTTTTGCAGCATTTTCTTCTGAAAAACCCTGTAAACTCTGAATTTGACTCCACTGCTTGGTCATTGGCTACAAAACTTACAGACGCGCTATTCTACCACATCGTAGAGTAAGTTATAATTTCTCATACTTTCCAAAAAAATTCTCAACAATCTTGAGGCCGAATAATCTTTCTTATCATAGTTACGTTACATAAGTAGTTAGAAAAGTAGTTTGTTTAGCCGAGGGATTGCTCTTTACAATAGTCTTTACTGCGCTTAGGAAGAAGAAAGAACGTTCGAGAAACATTTATCTTGATTAATAACTGAATCATAGGAAACTGCATCAGTTAAGAAACTAAAATAATATTTCTCTCAAAATATGCGGTTAAACACTAACTCACGTTCAATTAGTGGTAGTATTACTCTCCCGAAGAAGCTACTGCGCGCAGAGATTGACCTTGAGCTAGTAATTGATAAATTTTTGTTTTTCCAGCTTTCTTCCCCCTTCTTTCTCAGCGCAAACCCAAAAGGTTCCTACGATTGCTCACATCAACTCCCACCATTACAACAAAAGATGACTGCATTCTTGCTCACATTAACTAGGAATTACAGCAAATTTAGTCTTCCGATTGGACGAAGAGATTTGCGAAGTAAATGAGTGCAAGTATATTTTGATAGATGAGTAGATTCTTGTTGTTGTTTTACATTTTCCTGGCCGTTGAACTATTTTGTTTCTCCTTTTCACCAATTTTAGTGGATTTTTTCAAAAGTTAATAACAAGATAAAGTTTGTATGCAACTACTTAGCATCTGTCTAGAATTCGCATTACCTGCAAAAACTACTTTACTAATTCAGTTTCACAAAATAAACTCTTATTTACTTTTTTAAAGGCGTTTTTCAGTCTCAAAGAACCAACATCCATCTGAGAATCTGATTAGATTCTTTCATGAATCAAAGCCACTCAAATTTCCTAGAAATACCGGAACTTATGTAAATGAATGCTCCCACCATGTGGTTCGTAGCTTTGTCTTCCTCAGGGTATGCGCCATGATTTTCGGCTGATTCCCTGGGAAATTTGCGCGTTGTTATTCATCATTAGCTTTACGCACATTGTAAAGTAAATCAGCGGGTAATGCTTCTTACGGTCGTGTCAGAGGTAGATGATGCTTTTAACCTTTGGGTAACGAAGTTATTGTTGCCGAATGCGTTCCGAACCAAAGGAAAATTAGTACCGTTTTTTTTCGTAATCCAAGTACACAGCCGCACACAGAGGCTTTTTGAAGAGCTTTTCAAAAGCGACTTCGTTCTGAATGTAGGGTGTCGGTGCGGAAAATATTATGTGCAAAATTGAGCTAAAATGCTATCATTCTTCGAAAATTTGCAGTGCTGCGTGCTTCAATAATTTCAGTTTCTACTATCTTGGTTTTTTCAGTTGGTTGAAGAACTCCAAATTTTTGTAATTCTCGCATTTGACTAAACTGTCAGATTAGTTCATGATTTCTACGTTGATCTGTTTATCATGATACTGAAGAGATAATTCGACATTGTGAAATG
This sequence comes from Cylicocyclus nassatus, assembly GCA_958299035.1. Lineage (NCBI taxonomy): Eukaryota > Metazoa > Nematoda > Chromadorea > Rhabditida > Strongylidae > Cylicocyclus > Cylicocyclus nassatus. The sequence goes on from CATQJL010000305.1 coordinate 43,061,282, forward strand.
AGAAAATGGCTGCACCCATTCTTTAGGATAAAACAAAGCTTTAAAAAGTTCATAATCTACGAACTCATATAGGGGCCTGCAGGATCGCGAGAGTCGGTGAAGTTGCGGCCATTGCTCGCGCATTGAGCTTTCTCGGTTTTCTTTCTCCTTTTAGACGTTTTTTTGCTCTCAGATGTAAGCTTCCAATTATTTGAGGCATTCCGACAAGTACAGGATTGTTTGAGTGGTTTGAGGCCATGTAGCATCCTGCGTGCGCAATGGCCGCAAACTCACCGACTCTCGCGATCCTGCAGAGCCCTATATCAAGTCTCAGTATCTTGGCGGAAAGAACGGAATGCCGGTAGCCTTCTCAGAAATTCATTTCCCTCTCAGAATTCAGACTTCACGAATCTTGAAAATAAATTGCGGATCGCAATTAATCGACTAATACTGGGTGTCCCAAAAAGATGTGCACACTATTTGATTGTTAATAACTCTCTTGTATTCATTTCTTTTACCGAATATGAGGTACCATTCTTTAGAGCGAGATTCAACTTAGATTTACAGTATGGAGCGATTTATCAGCAGCCCTTCATTACTGTAGGATTACGGTAGGAATTTCGAGGAGGATTTTAGGCCATTGGAAGCGGTATTTTGCCTCAGAAATAAAGCCAAACAAGCCAGGAACTCTTGAACTGGGTTAATCGAAGTCGCTGATTCTAAATATGAAAGTTGCACTTCAGTATACTATTTCTTTCATGAGTTATTTCAGATTTTAGGCCAACAACTAATTTTCCAATGTTCGTCAGAAAAGTGAATACGCCATCAAGAAAGCTCGAAAAACTGGTGGAAAGTTATGCAGTGAAATCAGCACGCCTGAAAACCTTGCTACACAAATTTTTGGATTTTTTCAAAATTATTTCATCAAAAGGCTTATTCCACAGTGACGCTGTATGCTAGAAGTTCATACCGTGATCCTACAGTAATGAAGAGTGATTGGTGATTCGCTCCATGCTGCAAATCTAAGTTTATCCTCGTTCTACAAAATGGTACCTCAAGCTCGGCAAAAGACATGAAAGCAAGAGAGTTATTAACGATCAAACAGTGTGCACATCTTTTTGGGACACTCTGTATATTTTTTCTAAACTCAAAATAATTTCGGGCACTGCAAAATGTAGAGGACTTACAAGCTCTACACGCCGCTCTATATTCAAAAAAGAAGTTCACGCTTCTTCTTCTCCTGATCAAGGAAAGCTCTATGATGATTTTATCATTATATAATTATTGATTTTTTATTATCCATATCATCATTGTTGTAATATTATTTATTTGGTTATTAATTCCAATAGATTGTAACCCAAACTCGGCACCTTGTAGTGAAGATTTTAAGAGGTATATATAATTACGGTGTGCATATGCGGTGCCTAAGCTATAGCCATCTGGGTCCTATCCCATTTGTTTCACTCTAGTACTAACTGAACTGCGAAAATAGGCTCCTTGGGGACAGCTGGCTGCGACACAATGGCAGTGTCAGCGAAAAACCTCGCTGCTAGAAGTGTCAAATAATAGCGCGGAAAAGGTGTGAGAAAATGGCCGCAGTGACGGGTTTGGTGGAAATGGTTGCAATGCTGTATAGCCTGGCCTCGGCAGATGGGGCTTATAGAGAACGACAGAAATCTCCGAGATCAGCATAGTTGCACAAAAAGCCAATGAATGATGTCTGTATTGGATGATAAGGTGAATATTTCAGGAGGTCATCCTCTCTCGGGACCCGATCCCTCCAGCCCGTCGAAAAAGGATGTTAAGCATCGATTCGAAATTACAAAGAAGTTAGGCTCTGGCACCTATGGAAAAGTGTCACTAGCCTTTGATCACAAGTTCGAGCGAGAGGTAAGCAAAAACCTGGCTCTCTTCTTTTACGTTTTCATGGATTCTGGGCGCGGTGTTGAGATAAAACTATGACGAAGGCCTTACTTGGAAATCTAGAGTTTGAAAACCGAATGGATATCAAAATCCAGTCAAAATCCCTGTCGGGATAGAAGTCTTTTTCCGCAGCATCTTTTTTTTACAGAACGAGAAGAAACTAAATTCCATCAATATTTTCTGTATATAAACCATTTACAAAAATTCTCAGAAATTCTCGTAGAAATTCCCCCCCCCCCCCTCCGATTGTATAGCGTTAGCACTAACTCTGAGAAGAAAGAGGATAGTTGGAAATTTCAGACTTTCCCTATCAATCGTTGGTCCACTCATACAAATACGCATATATTAGCCTAGATAAAAGAGTGCTTTTGAGGTAGCTTTTCGGATAATTGCTTTTTCTCATTACCTTCTCATTGTACATAAAATCTAGCCGATATGTTTTTTTTATCTGCATTAAGAATGCTCATTTCCGAGAAAACTTGATCCACCTCCGCAATTTTACCTGCCATTGCGCTGCATGTTTGCATTTGAACAGAAAAAAAACATGTCAAGCGCATTACCGCTTGCGAAGGTGCACGAATGCTAAGCTTTACTTGAAAGCTAGTTAATCTCAGTATATTTTGGCGGAATAACACTTTCAAAATCTTTTTATAAGGAGTAACATTCCAGTCGTATCCTTACAACACAAAATCACTCTTGTTGAGCAGAACTGCAAACAGGAAATGAAACAGCGGAATATATTTGTGTATTTTGGTAAAATTTACATTGAGCGTGAGGACTATGCAGCGTAATCTATCTTCTCAATCTACTCACTATTATTTTCATAACCAACGTTGACAGTAGCCCTAAACAATTCTATGCACAATTTTTACACTAAACCGCTTTCGCGTTCGTGCTCTTAACACCTTCAAGATGAGTCATTACGATTTCGCAATGTGCCAAACACTGCTGGCACAATTTACTGACATACTATCGGTGGTCGTGGAGTTCTGCTTTTTAAAGAAGCGAATGCTAGGAAAACCGACGTTAATGTTAGACAACAAGAATTCTCCGTCTCATTTGTACAGATGAAGATGGGTACCTCATAACTTTCCTGGGCATCAATGGGAAGAGTGTTTTCAACTTTGAAAAAAATGAACCTACGTGTCCGGGTGGAGCCCTTGATGAGTATCACTTTAGGCAAAAATTTCAATAAAGTCATCGAAAATTTTGTTTCCGCTTACCCAGGAACGAATTTTGAATTCCACAGTTTTTAAGGGATAATTTTTCTGAGGAAGTCTACATGAGATATTTGCCGAGAATACACATCAATAGTCCTCCACAACGAGATTTTAGTCGCTTATTTGATTTGTCAAGGCTTTTTAAAATAAACTTCAGAAATTCCACCTGCTCTTCATACCTATCATAAACGAATGCATCACTTTTTATTCAGGAACAAAATTCTCTAATTCTGAAACTTGACTTTCGGAATAAGTGCTCTGTTCCACAAGTCCTACGCGAGGGAAAATTTGCTGAAAATGAGATATTTCTAATTGTATTTTAAGAAGTACGGTATGACGTAATGTCCTCGCGAGTAGGCTGCGTAAAGAATAAACTTGAACTTTGACACTGCTCCCAAAGGGGCTGTTAAACGGTCAGCAGCGTTGCCTACGACAGACGCAACAGCTTTAGCTTTCATTCATGGGGCCCCTTGGGGTGTTGGTGGCGCAAGTTTATGTCAACATTTGTCACTTAGTGCCCTTAGTTTTGTTGAAATCGCTTTTTGGGGCGGCAAATGTTGTTCATCATCGGTAAGAGGGTTCGTGCTTGGGCCAAGAGGTCAAAATCACTGGAACTTAATCACCAAGGCGGTGACTAAGCTGAGGTAGAAAAGGCGTAGTGTTGCGCTTGCGTTGGGGCTGATGTGAGGGAAATAGATCCTGTGCCTATTACAACGCGCTTATCTCGAACCTTTCGAAGGACGAGGGGTTATCTCGCGGATATTGATCAGTGTTATCCCGTGAGCTTCTGGGGATCTGCAGTTACGAATACTTTTGCAGTGAAACATTTTTGAACGGTTTGGTAATTATCGTATTAAATCTTAGGCAGCTCAAAAAAGTAGGATGTGACCATCAAGACTTTCGATAACTCTGTGCACAACAAACTCACTCGATTTTTCCGCTGTGACCTTGGCGAACTCCAAACTTTAATGTTAAGTGAATGAAAATCTTTTGTGCAGGAGTGACTGACAGTAAAAACTTCTCAGTAAAGTTCAAAGGAGATATTGAAATGATTTTATGCAATCATACTCGAAAACACAAGCAACCCTCGAGATTTTGTTTATCATTATGCATTATTTAGCATAATATATGTGACACTAACTTGAAGCATGCAGAAGAAAAACTCTCCAAAAACACCCACTTTTCTCTGCTAAGTTCTAAACTTGACGAAATTTTAAGTTTTGAGCCTTGTTGTGAGCTTCACTTTCTTCAAAGACAGAGAAAATGCATCGGTACCAAGCAAACTGCATCTTTTAAAAGCATCTGGAGCATTTTTGGGATTCGGTTTAATCTCAAAATAAAAGTCCAGTCGCTAGACAGCAATCCCTCAGGATATTCAGGAGTTCTATTGAGATTATTAGGTATAAGGAAATGCAGTTTGTGATGAATTTATCAAGAATACCCCATGATTATGCGAATCGAAAGCATGTCCTTACCCAAATTTCTCTAGGTAGCCGTAAAGTTGATCAAGAAGAGTGCCATCGAAAACAAAGCCGACTTGGTTCGGATACGTCGCGAAATTCGGATCATGTCCGCTTTAAATCATCCGAACATCATACAAATTTACGAAGGTTAGTCCACCAATATCGTGCTTTGTGATAATCTCAATTATTACCCTTACAGTATTTGAAAATCGGGAGAAGATTATCCTTGTCATGGAATATGCCAGTGGTGGTGAGCTGTATGACTATGTGTCGCGTTTTGGATCGTTGCCAGAGAGCGAGGCACGACGTATATTTAGGCAAATCACTTCGGCTGTATTGTATTGTCATAAGGTAGAGGCTAACTTTTTTCTCGCAAAATTTTCTGCAAATAAACCGTTTTTTTTTCAGCACCAAGTGGCGCATCGTGATCTCAAACTCGAGAACATCCTGCTCGACCAGGACAACAACGCTAAAATCGCTGATTTTGGATTGTCCAATTATTTCGGGAATAAGGTAAGCAGTTTTTTGGATGTGGGAAATGTCTTATAAGGTACGGTATCTTCAGACGCTCTTAACTACATTCTGCGGTAGTCCACTGTATGCTTCTCCGGAAATCATCAACGGAACACCCTATAGGGGTCCTGAGGTGATAACTTTTTCTAAATTTTGTGCCTATTTGTTGAAATTTCTAAAATTTGAATTGAAGGTTGACTGCTGGTCGTTGGGAATCCTTCTGTACACACTAGTTTACGGTTCCATGCCATTTGACGGTCGTGACTTCAATCGAATGGTACGACAGATCAAACGGGGCGCCTACTACGAACCTGACACTCCGTCGAGTAAGTTGATTGACATTTTTTCAAGCTTAGCTCTAGTATGGAGTCCTTGTAACATATTGACCTTTGACACTGACAAATGAATTGCTTATTGCTCTGAGAAGTAGTTGCTATACCCACTAGGGAACTGGGCGATTCGCAACAATCGCATTTTCGAAAAAAATCACGATCAAAAACATTTTTGAGGGAGGGGAAGAAAGTGGAACACTTATCGTGGATAAGTTATTTATACTAGTTGGTAAAAGCTACTTTCGTCCAAGCATATCCAAGATCATGAAATAAAAAATACACCAAAAGCAATCATTTCTCCACACAATTTAAAGAATCCAGCTTTATCACAGTCACAACTTTGTGCGAATGTGTTTGCGCTTTTGAAAAAAGTTGTGTAAACATTTTTGATTTTCAACAGAAATAATTTAGCTGCTTCTATGCTGATTCGAAATATGTTACGAGTAAATCCCGAACGCCGAGCTGATATTTTTGACATCGCCAATCATTGGTGGTTGAACCTCGAAGATAATATGCCTGTCATCCAAGAGTTGCCCGAAAATCAGGTGAAACTACTAAATTTTTTTAGAATCTTAGCGGTTTCTATATATAAAATGCGATTGTGAAATTTCGTGTTCAGATCACCGACCACACACCTTTGACAGAAAGGGCAGAAACAATGATTGTGCAGGTTTGTTGCATTTTATAATTTGTTCTACTGTAGCGACTACCACTGGTGGCAACATTACAACGAAAATTTTATAAGGCTAGCCTATTTGCAATAGATATTTTCAAGTTATACTTAGAAATTACTACAAAAACTCAAATCTAGAATTCTATGCGAAGTTAATGAAAGTTCTCCCTCGATGTAAATTTTAGAATAGGACAGTTGGACACTGTATTGTATTCAATGAAGTTCATAACTCATCTTATAGTAGTTCACTTGTAGGACCTTGCCGATGAGACTGATGTCTTTATGGAATTCGGCCACCTCAGCAATGAAACACGTAAGAAGATTGAAGAGTTCAGAAGACGACGAAAGCAGGCTGAGGAATACAATGAAAATTCACCTGTCAAGCCACCAAAGGTATGTTTTATATTGCTTTTTGGGTGATTGGTAAAGTTAAATGAATTTTTTGAGGTGCGCAAAGATGGACAGCCTGATGAGATGAAAAGCGAGGAAAAGAGCTTAAGAGGAGTAAATGAGCAGGAAAAGAGCAAACATAAGGTTATTGTTACGTCCTTTTATCTGCGTCTAGAGTCGCGCGTGTCAGCGCCATGCCAGCGCCGAGCTAATACTGCTGGCAAAGTCAATCGATCGATATGCGGTGCATGTAGGTGTTTTGGCACGGCGCCGGCACAAAAGCAGCACAAAACGCAGCTTGCAAACACTATAACATTTATAGCTGTCTCAGATCTCTTAATATGTATATTTTGCTGTAGGAAGATGCGAATGACCCGCTGGAACGACTGCGTCAAATCGAAAACCGCCTCGGTCAACAGAGGACGAAAAATCAACTTGGCAACGTGCCAAAAGTCGTAAGTCTATCAGTCATCACTCACAAACATGCAAAACAGTTCATAATCTGTATTGCCTGCTATTTAGCAGTTGCACGACATCTTTTTATGCATTTGAGTGATTCATCCTTTTGCTCCTGCGGCGAACGTTCGATGTGGTGCATGGTGATAAACTCGCTTGCACATTGTTCGGCACATGAGCCGGTCTTCATTCCGGTGACTTGTAGGAATGCAACGGGGGCTTCTGTGACGGTTGTGACATTTGTATCGGGCACGTCCACATCAGCTTCAAGAGGCTCCTGAAAATTTCGGCAGTATTTATCAAAGAAAATGTTTCCTGATGTCAAGCTAAATTTTTCGGTGCGGAGATAGGGACAAAATTCGAGTAGAAGGGCTGGCGCTTACCGCACTTTTTAGTTCAGTTTGCTTTATATTCATTGGGCAAACCCTGACAAAAATGTGCAGACGTAATTTGAATTTCTAAATGCTTGAAATGCTATCACGTTCAATCGCAAGTAAGAGCAAGACATTTGCACAGTTATTTACTTCATAAACACTTTCAAATATTACGCGACAAAACCTCGCGTAAAGTTGCCCCTTTCTTCCCCCTCGACCCTCCGAGATGGGTCCTGCGCTGCTTTATGCGTGTGAACTAGTTAATTTGACGGTAAGTATAGCGACTCTGTGGGTAATAATTTCGCCCGAAAAAGTCTATAAAGCCGAAAATCTCCAAATCGCGCTGAGAGTCCGTTTTCTTACCACATTTATAACGGAAGCGTAAACGGTTTTCCTTCTTTTTCAGATAGTGGAAGCGATTAGTAGTGAAGAAAGGCTCCAATTTTGTTTATTCTTTGACTGAATTTGGGTGCGCGGGTCGGAGGTGCTCTTGAAATATGTTTGACTCTAGCGTTTTTATAAAGTAAGCGCTTACCACTGGAGCTCCCACAATTGATGCAATTGATGCTGAGACGATTAGAAGTGCTGTGATCACATGCGAATGCATGGGAACCTAAGCCGCTGCGTTTTTAGAACTTGCACTCTAGGTCCTGAAAATATGTATAATGTATAATCCATTTGTCTAAACTAGCTCTTAGACAAGCTCCTCTTATGCGTTAAACTCACCCAATTGAGTTGACAATCAAAATTAAAGGTAATAGCAGAAGGGCAGCAGTTACGATCAGTTTGAGAAATTTTGAAAGTATTGCTCCGATGCGATGAGCACAACCCGCAAAAACTATGCAATTTTCGCCTCCTTCGATGGATTTAGACCAAGGGTGGGATAGATTAGAATTGTTCCCCCTTTTTTTGAGGTCCTCCGTTTGCAGACTGAACTTCGAAATGAAGACGCTTTTGCGGAAACAAAAACGTATGTAAGAAAAAAACACTCTCGATGTAAAAAAAATTCCCATAAAAATGATTTTCCACTCGAAGCAAGGCTCAAAACAAGATGTGTGGAAATGTGCATTACTTCATTACAGCGTACACAATACATCGTTCAACAATCCAAAACTCATCATGAGGACATCCGAAATCTTTTTTTTTTGAGAAGCCTTAAATCGACTCAGAAATGTGTGGGAAATAAATGTGTGTTTGCTCTTTCTGATAGTGTCACCTAGAACACAGAAAATTGTCTTTAGTCAGCTAAAATATGCATTCCAAAATTCTAGTGGTCTGAAACTGACCACTAAAATTTACATTCTGGAGACCAGTGACCCTGCAAAGTAAAACTCGGTGTGTTCGGTAAAAGCAGAGAAAAACTTGCCCGAATGCCTAGCATTCCCTTCCAGAAAGCAGAAAAACATAACCAAAATGTCAAATTCAGAGAAAAAAGGTTGGGTTGAGGTGAGCAACACTGTGATGCGAGAGATCAAATCAGACATAGCTTGACAGCTAAATATTGAGAAAAGCAACAAAAGTAGGCGGAGAAAACAATTACAGCTTGTAGGTAATAGCTAGTTTATTACAAATCTTCCTATTATCCTATTACATGATAGCCAGTAATGCACCATTTGGTACCACTCAGAGATGAACATTCGTTTGTTTTTTGCTCTGTAAATTGTTATCTGCGAAACACGAAAAGCCGGTTTTGGTCAAGTCGGAAATAAACTTCAACTATATGCAAATGAGATGTAGAAGTTAGCATATACCCGTAGCATTTGTTTGAGAGGAGATTATGCTTTTTGCCTGGTTAACATTCCCCGAAATGCCTCATTATTATCTATTGTTATCTCAATGTGCATTGAAGCAAAAACATATTTAAGTTCAAAAAGACCACGAGGTAATCTGAATTCAGCTTGTTCTCATGAACTTGGTGCAAACGAATAACATATTAGGTTCAGGACTTACAACAAAATCATTGGACGCGCACTATTTTGAAAAGATGATTTTGGTCCATAAATTGAGGTAAAAATCGAGTGAGATTTAATTCTTATGCTATGCACAAGCAGTTCGTAGCAACATGGATTGGCAATTTGCTGAATGAATCTTGATTGATATGAATATGACTGATTACTCGTATTTGCATGGCTCTTTAAGGAAGAAAAAACGTCAGCAAGGAACTTTTTGTGTTTTGCTGTTTCTTCCTAATAGTGATTTTGAGCATAAAACAAACTTCAGTAATTAGGAGCAGTTTCATAGAAGAACTCAAAGAGGAAAATACTTTTGAATAACAATTACGATTGAGCACCCTTCACAATGAAACTGGTTAAATAACAACAACGGGTATCATGTGCCATCTGTATCATTCTAATCCATTGCATGTAACTGGTATTTGGAGCACATAAAAGCAGTTATTAGCGTGTATCAGAACAGGAGGTAATTAGGCTTAAAAATTACATCATTTGTAAACACAAACCACACTGCATGTATCAATATTTCAGGCTGCCCCAGACAAGGAGGTGCCGGGACCATTCAAACCTCCCCAAGTACAGGAACTGCCACCCCCTGTTCCTGCTAATCATGATGATGCAAAGGCAAAACGGGAGGTATCTCCCGAACAACCAGAAGATCCGAAATCCGCTCGAAACGAGTGAGTAAATCTGCACTTGAGTGCCTAATTGCTACTTATTGTTTTTTTCCAGGCATGCGGCCAAAAACAGCAAATCGTCACGTGCCCCATCGTTTGTGCCAGTTAGTGAGCCAGAACCAGCAACTCCTCCAACGAAGTAAGAGCAACCTAATCCAGTAATGTTGCTATTATCATAATCTATCATTATCGACTTTATCGGGTTGTCGCGAAAACAATTATTCGGGTGTCGAGATGAAATTGTTAGTTCTCGGGAGACAAGGCATATCAATGAGGCTTAAGTTGTGTGTGCGAAAATTTGTAGTAGTTGCACATAGATAATTCAAAATTGGTGGGGGCGAAGTTTTCCATCTCGATTGTCCTTTTTGCAAAAAGAAATACGGCTAGTGTAACCCTATACCAGATTGTACTCCCTTTTCCATTCGCGCAATAACTACGTCAAATGCTACGAAAGTAGCCTTATCGGGTGAAAGTCCGCACGCACGTCTGTCGCGTTGCGATGACTTTTTACGTAAAAAGGGTGCACGTAGTTGACACAGACTGCATACGTAAATGTTTGTAGGTGTTATAACACATGTACGCGGTTTGTAGAATTTTTTGAGGCAAAGCTTCGATTTTCAACGTTACTGCCGACCACAAAATTAAATAATAAAATGGTATTTTAGACGGAACAATACGCTTCGAACTCCAATGTCTGCCGCTGCATATCGTCTTGAAGCTGATTCGTTGAATATACTGATGAATCAGGTATGAACTGCTTGCAGAAGTTTGGAATAAAAAGGATGACAACCATTATCAATTTTTCATCGATATTTACGCTCTCCAATTTTAGACAAATTAAGAACGAAAGGGGTTATCAAAATTTTCTTATTTGCATATCAGAAAAACAAATGGTTTTATGAGTGTGCCCTAAAGTTAGCACACATCCATCTCTTTTTACAGGTGCTTGAACAGATGGAGAAAGGTCCTGTCAGTTTGAATTTGGTTGCCCGGGTAAAAGCCCATCCGATGTATGATTCGCGTCCTATGGTGAAGGAACTTTTGGAAAGCATAATGGGTAAATTTAGTTCGTTTCATATAACAGATTAATCTCTTAGCATCAACTTCTAGCTGCCCAATCGGAAAAGATCCAACGTGAGACGAGTAAACTCGTCCAACAACAAAGCCAGGTAGGTAGAAATTACTGTTTTGCACACACATATGTACACCCATAATGTTCTAATCTCACCTCATCACACCACCCATCCACTGCACGCCTTTACCCATAATATTTCAAGGATATCGCTCGGAAACAGCAAGTTTCACCTGCGAAGGTGGCTCCGGGAGCGCCCGCAACCAAGAGGTCGGAGAAACGTTCGGCCATGGGCGAACAACCATGGGTCAGTGTCGAGGTACTGGAAAGAAGTCGTTTTATACTCTTTGACTAACATTTAGCACTTGTTTCCCACAATATCACCTCACACTCACATGAAAAGGATTCTTTGTTTGGGGCAGCTTCACGCCGAGATTTTTGCAGGTTGGATTTGAGCCGGAAGAAGAATCAGAGGTGGAGAATAGTCTTCAACAGTCCATCACCAGCAATGCAACCGAGGTCACGGTCCAGGTGCTTCCGGAGTGATACAAAAATACCTTTCCCATCTTCACTTCTTAATTCAGACCACCTCGTTCGAAGACAGTGACGATCAGTCCGAGGTAGACAAGAAGAAGACACCAAAACCGAGCGAAAACCAGATCAATCGCCAAACGCAAACAGTGAAAGAGGTGGAAGAAGCCGACACCGAAGACGAAGAAGACTACACTGACAGCGAAATGGAGGAATTAGCAGACGAGGTGGAACAGGTGCGACAGAAGCGGCAGCAATGCCACTTCTGCTCGATGGGATGTGAAAACGAGTGAGTTGCGTTTAGGTGGAGCAGAAAATCGTCGTCGAACCGAGCGACACGCTTCCACCGCCGGATCCGGTCGTCGCACAACCGCAATTCCTTGATGCATTCGATCGCGGATTGGCGAAGAGACAAAGCAAGGGCAAGTATCAGGTGAGGCTTCGTTTTTAGCACAAAAGAGATTTTCTGTTTGCATTGGGCGCTTACGATAGCACTATTGGGAGGAAAAACCATTGTAAATTAAGTGGTAGTTCAAAAACGTGAAAAACTTTTTTTAGTTTTCTTACGACGTAGTTTCACTGACGTAGTTTTATTTAGTATCTATGCTCTTTTAATGTAAGGCCGCTATGCTGTTTGTTTACAGTTAATACATTTGTAGCTGCGAAAGTGACTATTTTTGCGAATTTTCTGGAAGTTACGATTGCGAGATTTGTTTATAGCTTGTAATTATGTCAAGAAATTTTTTCGAGTGCAGCGACAGATGAGATGCTTTTCACAATAATTACAAAGTTTTGAATTTTTTATCGCCCAAATCTATTCCAGTTTCAAAAAATTTCCAAAACCTATTTTACGCGCTAAGAGATGAGTATTCTGCAGGAAAGCATGTTCACAACGATGCAACTCAGAACAATCACTTATAACCGTATACTTACCGTACATCATTTTACGGTCTTTTGACACACTCAGTAACTCGGAGTCCTGATCCTGAATTTGATCTCAACTGACATTGTACCATTTAATGACGTATGAGAAGGACCTGCAGGCTAAAGTTCCGCGAAATTTGTCACACTCCGCCCTTACAACTATCACTGTTATGATTTTTCGACAGTCGAGGTTAAGATCGCTCTTATTGTTCTTGAAAATTTCCCATAAACTTGCAAAAGTGTTAATGTTGTAGTTCCAAAAGTAATTCTTACGTCTCCGTCTTCACGTTTGCTAATACTTTCTTTCTGCATGTTTTCTTACGTGGTATGTAACATTACTTCACTTCAGATTTTTCTTTCTAAAATAGCACAGTAAGTTCAGCACGTTGTACTCTGCAATCGGTCCCAGAATTTTGCGTAGAGGAACGAATGCCGCCGTTAGGCAATTTTTCGGATCACTTAGCCCTCACATGGCATGCAAACTTTATTCGAATGGTCCCGCGTCCTGTGAGGCGGCGGTATTGGTTCCTCTACCCAGAATTTCATCTATTCTCGAAAAAATTTTTCACGCTTCATAAACTGACTGAAAGTAGCCAAACTGACGAGATGAGTAGCTGTTAGTCGGAAAACACTGCCGAGTTGTGTTTTTAGCACAGTCGCGTTGATATGTATGGCCGTGGCGTATCAACTGAGTGCGAATCGCCGACGCTGCCGCGAAAGCACCTCGGTGGACCGCAGCCCACGCCTGACCAGTCACCTTTTCTCTTCGACAAAGTATGCGTTTCGCATGTGGAATGTTCTGAGCTTTTTCACTTCTTCTAACACGTACTCTGCCCCAATGGCTTGTTGATTTTTTTCACCTGGACGGCTTATGGTATGTCTATATCGCATACGGCTATACATCTCTTTTAGGCGAAGAAAATTATCATGCAATATCCCGGCCGGCCGGACCTGTCCGAGATTGAAGATGGATTGATAAAAAAGAAGTGAGTTCAGCTTCAACTTGAAAAAATGTGCGCAACTGGTAGGATCCATATCTTGTCCGCTCAAGGCTTTGGACTCTGCACTGCGCGTCACTCCTCTTTCCTCGTGCACTCTCGCCGCATTTTTCTCTGCGCCTCTTTCAGTCATGAAATGTTTTCAATGAACGCAACAGCGCTACAATCTGTGCGAACCGCGGCGGCCTATAGTTGTAGAGCAAGCTTGAAAACGCAAAATTTGGAGTGGACAAAAAAAAAGAGACAGCTCGCGATTTGCAATGGCTTTCGTAGCATAATGCGGTGCACATTAGCGAAGCATGAGCCTTTTTGGATCTTCTGGCGTGATTACGGTATAATAGTCTAAATACCGGAAAACGCCCTGCGCATGAACCCTTGTATGGTCTAAATACCCACTTTTACCCTCTTGTGTCCAACTAGCCTCCAAAAGCACAACTGTCGCCTATCGTAATCCGGAAATACAACCGTTCTTTCGAGTTGTGCAAAAAGTTTTTTGCACATTTTAGATCTGGTCCTCTCCCTCCTTTCTTCATGTGTCTTGACCCTCTTTACCCCTCCCCCTCGTTCCCCTGATTAAGTCTCACATGTGTCTTATAGAAAGTGAAATTTCAATTTCTAATGTATTCTAGAAAAGACTGGCTGAAGACACAAGATCCAGATCAGCAAGGTGCTAGCGACGCCAGCATCACTCCTACCCCGAGGTGATTTACAATCTGTGAAGCTCTTAATTTGTTCAATTATAATCAACAATAAGAACGCAAATTCAGTTATGTTGGCTCAGTTCCTTCACGGACGCCTCCACCTGTGGATGAACCCGCTCACGAGGCAGAAAACCATAGCGAGCAGGTAATGAATCTTGTCAAATACTCGAACCTAAACTTGAATTTTTAGGCAAGTCAACAGAACTCAGAGGAAGATGAAGAATCAGAAGAGGAGTCTGAAGTTGAGATTGAGAATATACATGCTCATCGTGGCCCAATAATCAGTTCTGTGAGAAGGGATGGAGGTTTGTGTTTACATTCAACTATGAAGTGCGTGTTTACTGTGTCCATAAATAACAGCGGTAAGGAGGAAAAGGTTGTGGAAAAAAGCAAATAATTTGCTCTAAAGCAGTTGTCGTCCAAGGGATATTGGCTTTTCTACTTTTCTATTCGACTTTTCTTATATGGCTAAAGCTAACAAATGTTGTCTCTCGCTGATTGGAGCGCCACCTTGTTTTTGTCTACCCAGTTTCTCCCTTTCGGTTTTTGTATGGCACTATTCGGTAATAAAGATGCAAACTACGTAAAAATTTTGAAACCCTTTTTTCTGGTCCCCATCTTGCCAATCATGGACGAATGCTCCACCTCCAATCCTGTCATCACCAAATGTCTCGTCGTATGCAACAGGAAGTCGGTATGCAACAAGTCCCGTCGTACGCAAAAGGAAGTAGTATGCAATAGGAAGTCCCACCATATGCAACGGCAATCCATCGTATGCAATAGGATTTTCCGCCGTCTGCAGCAAAAGTCCTTCTGTCTGTCTTAAGTCTGCATGCAACAAGGAATCCTGCTCAGGCAACGTCGTATGCAACAGGAAGTCGGTATGCAACAAGAAGTCCCGTCGTATACAAAAGGAAGTAGATACGTCTGCAACAGGAAGTTCCCCCATATGCAAAGGCAATCTCCATCGTATGCAACAGGAATGTCCGTCGTCTGCAGCAAAAGTCCTACTGCATGCAACAAGAAAAATTCTACTGATGCAACATTGACGCAGTTGCACAATATACCACCACTACCACACACACACCTCTCGACTATGCCATGTCAAAATGCGTCAATTGGTGTTCCTTGTATGGGCGGTGCTTGAAAGAAGCATATTGTGCTGGATCAGTCAGGCCGTTTTCTTCTTTCAAGGATATTGTTAGAGAAACGGATCACTTATATGAACTGCCTGTAGGCTAGATAGTATATCACCGAGCATGGTTTGGTGAGCAGCACCTTATACTTCAAAGTTTTAGCATTCTCATTCATGATATGGGAGTTCGAGTTGCCATCCATCAATGAAAACACTTTAAAAATTAAGACGGCTACTGGTTGAATTTTGCCTTCCTACTTTCCAAACAAGGTTCTTGAGAGTTTGGTTACCGACTCTTCTCATAAATATCACTGGTGCAATATCATAGCAGTTTCTTTTCTAAAAACAAAGGATAAGAATATATTTGTAAATCAATAACCGCTACTTTGCCAAATTTGCTGCTTGCGATGCGTATGACATAAATTATTGGGCATAGTGAACATACCAAATTTCGATCTTAGGCATTCTATACATGCTAACCATTTTCTTTTCTCTTTCGCAATTTCGTTCCTTCTGTTATTTTTCTTTTTTTGCTTGTTTGACTATAATGGTTTGCCTAACATTCAGAAAAGATTGAAACGAAACCGGCGCCAGCGGTAGCAGCTGTGGTGGCGAGGAAGCTGTCGTTTATGCAAAGCGCTCCAGCTAGCATTCACACTTCGCCTTCACCAGGTACTGATGATGTCAATCCTATGTTTATTCCGTCTCCGCCCCGCACATAAGGAAGCCATGCTTGATTTGTTTGTGGCATTTGGGTGCTGTTATGTGAAGTAGAAGTTTTGTTTGGGCATGATTTGGTTGAAAAATTAACAAATGGAGATTTTTGTAGAGAGCATCCATCAGCTACCGGCAAATCATGCATATTTTTATGAACACCTATATCAGAAAGTTAGTTCCAGTACACTTGGCTGGCTTGGATATTGGACGTGCATTGAGTTTGCGCTTCGGCTAGTGAAGCTGTTACTAGGGTGGTAGGGTTGACGCAGTACAACGAAGCCGCCAATTTAGTTATTGCCCAAGTGCCGCTGCAAAAGGTACATTACAATGCGATAAAGTCGGTATAGAAGGTGGATGCTGTTGGGGTCGCCACGCCCATCAACGTGAGTGGCTAAAGGTCATGTGCGCGGAATTGAAATCAGTAGTACATAGGAATGCCGAAAATCATTTTTTGTAAGAAACATATTTTCGGCATTTTCAAGTATTTTGGAGCTTACAATCAGTTTCGTGCTCATTGATTCAAACTCACATTGATGGGCGTGACGGCCTAACAGATCCACTTTCTGAACCCTTTTTCTCGCTTCGTACTAGCGGCTTTTGAAGAGAAACTTGGGCAATTGTACTGCATCAAAATTCCACCAACAAAGATTTGGGGTGGACTGCGCCTACATAGAATGAAGTGAGGTCTGAGGTAATATGCTGGCGGGCACTTCAGTCAAACTAGTAATTGCACCCTATATAGCCGCTCCCGCAAGGAATATAATCTCCTCGCTTGTTTCGTACCTGCCTTTTCCACTCGCGCGACCGACTATGACTAGCGTTAGTAGGAATGTCGTCCGTAAAAAAGCAGTAGGGAAACAACAAAGCTCAAACTCTTCTGGAAACAGTATCCAAGCATTAATAATATGTGCGAAAAAACTCTGCGAGAGTATAACAATCCTATAGTTAAGACTTTTTCTAAATGTATTTAAGAAGAGGGAAGGACAGTGGTTTTTCACTACTGGTGAGTTTGATACATGTTTTTTTTACAAGTAACAAAGTGCATCGGTGGACAAAGCTTAGTTCAAGTGTTGACTGAATATCACAACTTCGCCAAAAATTGTGCCTATAATTGAAAACACGGGACTAGTGGCGTAATGGTATTAGGCGCCGCTAAGAACAAATCGGATCGGGGCTTAATTCCGCCCTCAGGTTAACGAAGCTCTCCACCCTCCAGGGTTGATAAAACGAGACCCGAGCAATCTGGGAGAATAAAAGCAATGAGTTGGTAACCACTTGACCCCTACAAGTCACTGTAAGATGCTCTCACAATTTCAGCAGCCCCTTCAACTTTGAAGTAGAGTGCGTTCGCCGCATGCCCGCCAAGATGGAGAGCACCAAATCCTTTATCCTTTTACCTCTAATTAATTAGCACACAACTCGTTAAAGTATAATAAAAGTTTGCTTTTTGAGAGACACTTTGTGGAAGCTTAGTCCGCAGATAAAACTCGCGAGTAATCGTGTTCATGGTCAGTTCTTTTATCCCGGAATACAGTGACCAATGTTAGTCAGACGAAAGTGCTAGAAGTAAATGTCAATTAGAGCTATTAATCAAAATTACTTATCTTCTTCTTTATACTGTTTGTCGATGATGCAATACATTGGCGGTCCGAGAACTTCGGTGAGAAACAAAAAAATTTTCGAGTGGGGCGGCGTGGGATTGGCCACGACCAGCTTCGGAGGATTTCTTATTGTTTTGCAAAATTTTTGCGGCTCCACAGCCCGAGATTTTAAGAAAAGTGCCTTCGCAAAACATTTTTTCTATAAGGCTGCAAATTTTTGGAAAATTTTCGAAAGTTACAAATGTAAACAAGTCAATTACGCAATTTTATAATTTGCTTTCAGAAAATTCACTCTGCGAAGTTTTGCCTCCTTTCCCTTTTCCCTTCTTTCCGTCACTGATACACAGCTGATATTATCCTATTTGATAGAGGAAGGGTTCTGCTATTATACTATGAAGAATAAAAAATTCCAAATATTTACAGTCACATGGGTGTGCGAGACAAGATTTCCCAAATTCACGGAAATCTTGTCTCGCACACCCATGTGACTGTAAATATTTGGAATTTTTTATTCTTCATAGTTTAATAGCAGAACCCTCTCCTTTCTAATTCTGGCATAATTTCCTGCTGTGAATAGGTAAAGGCTTTGAAGAATTCCACTTTTGATTTGCTGCTTTTAAGCCATGAATCTAAGTGCGCAAAGTGAACTTAGCGATCTGAATTCATCCAGAATGTCCCTTCAGCAAAATTATTCTTGGATTTGCTTCTTCAAGTGGCTTATTGTCGTAGTGCTATTTTTCCATTCCAGAACCAAAAACTCCGACATCTGCAACGCGATATTACACTGCCGTAGCCGAATTCAAATTGCAACCTCCACCGGCTTCAGCCGCGGCTCAAGTACCAGCATCTGCTGAACCAAAGCCGTATAAGAGGCCTAGCGCAAGCAGTTTGGTCACAACACAGGTAAGCTCGTTATGGAAAACGCATGTAGCTATGTAGCTGACCGGAACCTGTCTTTGAAGGCTACGATCGAACCAAAGACGAGTCTACAAGAAGTACAGCAGCCTCGAGTAAAAGAAGTTCCTCGTCCGACTGAAGAATCACGGTTAGTTGAACATTAACAAAAGAAGATTCAATGTGCGATGCGTGGGTCTGATCGCAAGTGATTACTGTAATCATAAGGAACTGACATTTAGACGGCTCTCCTATACAAATC
This sequence comes from Cylicocyclus nassatus, assembly GCA_958299035.1. Lineage (NCBI taxonomy): Eukaryota > Metazoa > Nematoda > Chromadorea > Rhabditida > Strongylidae > Cylicocyclus > Cylicocyclus nassatus. The sequence continues at coordinate 43,080,069 of CATQJL010000305.1, forward strand.
CACTCTTTCGCCCGAGTCATGCTTATGGCGCATGGCTCGCCCCTTATCTGACGTCAGTTCATTACGTTGTGTCGTTCTGATCGTGCAAAGTCGCACTTCCGGGTCACTGTACCCTGGGTAGAAGGGTTGGGTGAAACGGAAGTGTTGATTGTTTTGTGGCCTTGGCTAACCCTGAATTTGATTATATTGTGGTGTAAATGTCAGTGAGTGTAGTGCGCGTCTGACCGCAGATAGCCCAGAACCCGAGGTTGTAGGCCTACGATAGCCGTAGCTGAGGTAAGAAAGAGTGGATCTAACGCTTCTGGCTTACAGTCCGACCGCTGGAGTCAAGGAGAACTACGAGTCGACGGCAGCGTTCATACGACGCAAGAATCGCGATCGGCGGATCCGCAATCGCACCATCGGCGCACCTGCGGAATTGCTACGGTAGCCCTAACGCACAGCTTCTGTGTGCTTTTTTATCAGTCCTGTTTCACTTTTTTGCTCCGCGCTCACTTCTTATGTGTCCCATTTGTTCCGTATCTCTGCGTTCTGAACATGATTGCATTTCGTTTTTGCAGGGAGCTGGACAAGGCTACAGAAAGCGTCTATGATGGTGAGTGTTGTACTGGTTTTTGCTCTCCATCCACACTCATATCGGATACGATCCAGTCGTGCAGCCCTTAGGTGTCAAATTCTTCAGAACTGCCGATGTCGCCCGGTCTAAACGTCCCGTACGCCACCACTGCTGCCGATCCGTTCTATGCTCACCATTCAAGTAACCGATTTCGAGAATTCGCCAAGACTACCAAAAAACATTGTTTGCTCGCAGCTACTCCCGGCTCGTCCCTTCTGAACTATGTACGTCCACGATATCACGATGACAGCTATCGACGGCGAGACGAACGATCGTCGTCACCAAGTCGATCCAATGTAAGTGTTATGCAAAAACCTTGAGTTGATTAAATATGATTGATTCTGTGCTCATTTTTTTCATCAATGTAGATTCAACAATACGAGCCTACTGAAATTCCGGTTGAGTATAGTTCTGCTTATGTTTAGGAGCTGGAATAATTATAATATCAGGTCGTAACATAAGTTATATTATATTAAATTTTCTTCACTTTCTTTTGCAAAACCCTGGAAACTTTGACAAAGTTTCCTATTAGGCTTCTATGAGAAAGAATCAAGGGCTATTTACTTGTTTCATTTTCACCTTCACGAGCATTGGTTACCATAGATAGATAAGTATCTCTGTAACACTAACTCTCGCCCATTTTCGCTCTAAACTTTCGAAATTCTCTCATTCTTCTTTTACGTTTTTTAGATTGGATTTTGGATTTTGGATTTCTTTTGGGTTTTTACGGGTACCGTATAAGCTCTCCAATAAAGGTTGAACTTACCGATTGATTGAAAAATTTTAAAAAACCAAAAATTGTTTTTATAATCGCATGTATACATTAGAAGCTACAGCCCTTCAGATGATTCGAAATGCAGTCATAGCCCTAGTATGCGTCCTTTCAGTACTTGCAAAGTTTTTCTACTCGCAAGGGTCGTTACTGATTCGATCACGTCCTTGATTACCAAAAAAGTTTTTCTAACTCAAAATGTCTGTGACTGTAGAGTTTCATGTTTTTTCTTCCGTTTTGCATATGGGTCATTCGGAGATGTTAAATGGAAATTGTAGATGATGATAACATTTCTAAATTTTCTTGAACTCTTTTTTCCTTTTCTGCCCCCACACGGTTTGCTCACCATTTTTTACGGCTCAAAAGAAAACACGCAAACAGTTATACTGTAGGCATTTTTGCAACAAAAACGGAAACTAGTTTTTCATAGGTGCTAAAACTTCCGCGAAAAGAGCACTTGCAGTGCACTGCTGCACTTTACACAACTCACTAAAGAAAGTAATCTATTGTAATAGTACTATGGCAATGAGCACGTTTTAAGACATTGTATGTAAGTCTAGAAAGCATAACAAAATGCAAAGAATTTTTTTCGCACTTCAATTCTCTGCTCGATTCGGAATCTTACATCATTGTGATATGCGCATCATTAGACTTAATCATTCCAAATCCCTCCTACTCTTATCATGCAAATATCAAGCCTGCAATAATGTGTTTTGCCGAACGATTCATTCTTGAACCCTGTAGCTTATTCTAGCAAAAGCTCGCGCTTCATCAAATAGTTTATAGCTGAACGTACTAGATACAGAATTTTTCTAGTGATTTAGTCAAAACGATGTAGTCAAAGGCATTTCGAATTCTAGCATCTAAAGTTGTTGAATTACGCCAGGAATTGACTTCAAGTCATTCACGCCTTGAGATTGTCAAAATCAAAATGAGCTCTATCAACTTGGTTTGAGAAATTGAATTTGAAAAATGTGCAGTGTTCTTTTAGTCCCTAGCTCAAAATCGTCGTTACTAAAATGACGTTCCTCTTCCCATTATGCTATTTCGAGAATTTTGGGACAGTTCTTGCCAGACTCAGCTCAACATGTCTCACAAAGCGAGCTCGAGCTTGCTCAACTTTTTATAGCGCATATTTCTAGAATTTAGTCACTACTGCTTTTTATTGATACTGATTTTTGATAAAAAAACCTTTAGAGTTCTTTATCAAATTCATACCATCCGCAAAGGTCTGAGAAAATTATGAAAATCGCAATGAAATCTTCAAAAAAGTGTTGTGCGCTAGCGGTAACTCACGCTGTGTTCAGTGGATTGGTAAGAAGGCTAGCGCCTTGAGAAGAAAAATACTAAGTGAGAGTGGGTACTTTTTGCATGTGTGTTTAGTCTATCTGCAAGGAGTGACCAAATTGTCACCATGTGTAACTAATCAGAACGAAAATAAATTCAAAATGCATTTATATTTGTACACGTTAAGAAGTGAAGACATTGCCCTATGTACTCTTCTTTTAGCATCTATCTCTACAAGCCAAAACTGTAAAGTCAGAAAGAGTACCTAAATGCTTTTATATGACTGCATACCAACTGAATGAGCCATTGCAAATCCTCCCGCCTGCCTTTAAATTTCAATTCCAAGAAGTTTTTCTGTTTACGACGACCCGGACGACTGATTGCTTTGCCAGCAGATCAAAGTGTTTTTCCGCATTACACGAGCGATTCAGCAGTAATTTGCCGTTTGCTTCGTCGCACTAAACTTTTTCGCTGCGTTGCTGCATGCAAGTCACATTTCCACGTCTTAGCGTCTACAATCCCGTCGTATGCTCATCTACTCCCTAGAATGGGTTTGTGCCGTATTTATTTCGTTTGCATATACATATCAAATAGAATTTTTATTGACATAACTCATCGGAAGAATGGAAATAGAAATATTACAGATAGTTACTCTATCCGATAAAATCAGTACTGAATACTAGAATCGCCAAAGGAAAACGCCGCATATTCGAAATGTCACCTTTGTTTCTGACACAAAGCTCTATATAAAATGGAGTTTGAGGCGATACTTTGAGAAACACTCTAGAGTAAAATTTAGTTTCGAAAGTTTTGCTCTATTCATGAGGTGCTCTTAAAGTGAATCAAGTGTATAATTACTACTCTGTCTTGTAGTAATTCACATGAAATCCCGTACGTTTGCTTCACGCTTTGTTTCCAAGAAATTCTGAAACAGTTAAGAAAATGTGTTTTTTTATGAACAACTTTAAAAAATAATCAATCTTAGAACTCAAAAAACAACCCTGCAATCAGTCAGGAGTTTTTTTTTAGAATGCTGCTGTACTACGAGAAGAACTTCGCTCTATCTATGATCCATCACAGGATTACAGGTGATTTTTAGCTCTCTTGTAAGATCTTAATTGAATGCTCTCGGAAGGCACACATTTACGTAGTTTTCCGAGCTCTTTTGTTTGTTTTGGGAAAGAATGATTGAGAAATTGGGATACGCAGGTATGGTTAGATCAACGAGAAAAATGTAAGACAACCTTGATTTCGAGCCCTTACGCTCTCTAATATTCACTTCCCATTGTTGGTTTATCACTTGTGAAAAGTGAGCTACGAAATTACAGGAGTTTTGACAGAAATGGCAGCTGCCAATGTTTCCACAAGTTTGTCCATGCCTTTCTTTTCCCCTTTCTCCTTCCCTTCTCTCCCATTTTCTGGTCATTTCCGTAATGCGCTTTCAAACTAGCAAGCAATTAGCGGCGCAATAGCTGTCAGACAGCTTCTTCCCTGTCCAGTTTCACAGCCGGGGATTGTCCGGAATTCTGTTTTGTGTCAGCCGCTTGCCTGCCAAGTTCTCTTCACGTTAGATTTTCGAACACCACACTTTCGAACGAACAGCAATTATTTTTGTGAAGAGTCGTATGAGCTTCAGGAAGTTTGAAATAAAATTTTTTGCATTCCTTTTCCTCACATTATGAAATGCACTTTCTTTCAGAAGCGGTGGCTACGGAGCTAGCGATACTCGCAACTACTACTCGTCCAACGCTAGCTCAAGTTATTCGAAGAAACTCGACGAGGTAATTACTCATTAATAATTGGTGTAACATTCGAGACAAAACCTTCAGAGGTTTTCTGGCCTTCGTGAGACTGAGTTATAAAAGGTTGGCCGATGTTGTAGTGTTGTCTTCGAGAGAATTATGTTCATTGTGTCGTAAACTGATAAAAACTCTGAAAGTCTGTGATTGAATGCACCCTTTTCCAGAATCAATCATGGGCAACCGAACCGCGTCGTTTCGAAGTGTACAAGACCAGGGCTGAAAGAGATGCGGAAAGAAACGTTCATACTCCGTAAGAATCACACTTCATAAAAGATGTTCGCATTTGGGACATTTGTGGTTTAGAAGCGGAGCTCCATCCTACCGACCAGCTTCATACTACTCTACCGCCAGTGATCGTCCAACGAATAATTTTGCCACGAGAAAGGTTAGCAGGGGTATAACTGGCTAGCGCTACCACGCCTCAACCATTTTTGAAAATTCCTGTTACACTCCTTTGGCAGAGATTAAGTAACGCTCAAAAAAAAAGGAAAACCTCATAAGCCGTTTATCATTGATGGCGAAAATTTTTTGATTTTTTCACAACGATTTCTTCGGAAAAAAATTTGGCTTTGAAGCCATGGTTGCACGTAATACCTTAGAAACCACACTACCGAAAGCGAATGAACCTTGACTGTACTGAATATTTAGAAACGATATTTAAGCAGTATTCATTCATTACAAATTGTCAATAACTTCAGAAAAATTGAGTTTGCCAAATCGCCAAACATTAAGTTTGTTCTTTTTATCTGTTACTGTACCCCTTCGGGGAGAAGATGACCAAGGCAAAAACCATGGCTGGCAGATTCTGATATTTTTCAAAAGCTCGTTTGCTGCAATGCAATATTTACATGTTATCTAAAAGAGGATGAAAAGCTGTATCAAAAGCGCACCAAAATCGTCTTTTAATCTTGATTCTGGCGGAGATGCGGCGCTTACTCAAAAAATGCGACAATGCTTTCGGGACGACCTATCCAAACTTTGAAGTTGTAAATGGTTCAGTTAGTTCAAAAAGAGGACTGGGAAATAGATTAAAAAAAGTTTACGTTTTCAGTGCAACAAAGTGTAAAGGGGAGCATCAACCTATGTAGGAATGAAGGGTCATCACATTTGGTGTGCAAGTTTTTTAGACAAACCCGTAGCTCTTTATCGTTTGAAAAGTTACCGCAGATCACTATCAAATAAAGGGGTTGATTTTGCACTAACTCGAAATTCTTTTCTTAGCTGAGCTGACAGCATTGACCAATAAATAATTATCTCACGCGCGATAGACAGTTTCCTAATTACTTAATGTGTATACAAAAACGTGCGTCCCAATTAGGAGTCATTTTGAAAATTCTTACTGTTTTTGCAACAATGCAGAAATGAAAAATATGGCTAAAGAGGGTAGATGAAATACTACGAATCCCATTTACCCTGGTCACAGTTGCCGGCCCCATAAATTCACGTTCTGTTGCGAAGCGAATCATGTTTGATATACATGAGGTCGAACTGCGCACCAAAAATCGGCCAAAGGGGAAAATAGAATATCGACGGGGATGAGAAGGGAGCGCTTTTTTTCGAAATCATCAGTTTCCAAATTTGTATCACAGAGCAAGCAGAGTTTTCTTCGAAAGTATTAGGTTGGTGCAAAAGTAATGCGCGTTTTTCTAGCCCTTGTTTCAAGATAGCTTATCTCCATCGAAGTTTCTCCTATGGAACTTACCCGATATCTGTCAAGAAGCTTTTTTCATGCTCTATTCAACGGTTGTTGAAAGAAGCTTCTAGCCTCATTCATTAAAAATTTATAGAGCTTCATACAAGAGCACTCAAAACCAGAATTTCATTGCACTTACTTTTTGGGCCAGAATTCAAGCGCGAGTAAAGGCGTTCTTTTGAAAATTTAACTACTGTATGTAGTGAAAATTTTCTACATAATGCATGCTTTACTGTTTTCCTAGAAATTACTTAGATGGAGATCTCGGCGCCTCAACATGAGTGATGTTTTTGGCCATTCTGTGGCCCATAGATTTCCTTTGAAAAGGGCAATCGCCAAAGTTCTGCTCATCTCTGTAAGCGTAAGGGTGGGCCTCCTACTGACAGTTTTTGCAGAAATGTGGAAGCTGTTTAGTGCACAGAAAATCAAAAATCTCCATATTTTAGGATTTTGAGGGCTATGAAAAAATGTCGAAAAAAGCGGACAATTTTGAATTTTATTTTTTTCCTTTTCGCAAATATTCTTTATTTGAGCCCTTTTGTACTAATTTTGTACTACTGGCTTGCGGCTACAAGATAGTCAACGTATCATTTATATAGACAAATCTTGAAGGAAGTTATGATCAGTTAAAAACGAGGTTTCCGAAAAAAAATTTTTTTGCTTATCATTCCATATTTTTCCACCGATTTGCGAAGTTAACCTAAGGCAATGTGCGCTGTATAGAGAATGGTTTGGTGCCTCTGATGAACTTTGCCGCACTGACAAATATGGATTTTTTAGAAAGTTATAGCACGTCAAAGTGAGAACTCGCAAAACGCGCATTACTTTTGCACCAACCTAATATTTTTTTTTGGATCTATGGACATGTCCATCGACAACGTTTTCATTTAGCCAGAAGATACATACAAGATGGATCAGTATCGAAGTGACCCCTATAGAAGATTCGATGATAACTACTCCTATAAGAGAGCTCCATATGAGTTTGAAAAAGGATGTAAGCCTGTTTTCAATAAAATTTGTTTTTTTTCGTAAAATCATTATTTCAGCTACACCAGGAGCTGACAGTTACAGCTCATCAACAACTTCGCATACACTAGACACCAATCCTTTGGTTGTGAATAGGTAACTCGTCCACAAGATGAAAATATAAGCTAGTTGAGCGGTTTTGTAGGTTCCGTCCCACCGCTCGCGATCGGCAGTCTTACACGAGAACACGTTCGATGGATCGCAATCGTGGCATCGCTGATGAATTCGACTACGGAGGTGGGTGTAAACAACATCGGAAAAAGAATAGCCGGGAAAAGACAAATCAATCTTTTATTGGAACAGGCTCTAAAAAGAGTAGCCAAACATATTTTATATCTAACTTTCCTCCATCAAGCACCACACTGTAATGAAACGATCCCAATCGCAAATTTTGCGAGCAAGCCTATTGAAGTGAGCAAATTTTAAGTTAAACCTTATAATATTAGGTTGTCGGATAATTTCTGTTACACTTTTTTCTAAAATTTCTAATAAATTCCAGAAGCTTTCTGAAAACCCCAAATCTGCAACACGCTTGGGACATAGCAGGGTCTACCCACCAGCATGATTGATGCCGCAAGTGCACTAATGACCAACAAGTTTACGGCAGTTTTGTAAAAGCAGTCAAATTTTTCAGTTTTTGTCTGATTTTTTCTCTGCGCCGACTTGCGTTTTTCCTCTCCAGAATTTTTTTTAGAATGTATTTTGGCAATGGCTCTTACACGGAGGCATTCCGACGCTTTTAACGTTTCAAAAACGAGGGGTGAAAAAAAATAACAAAAAAATTCAAAAATTTTCCAAAATTTTTCTTTTTATGTGCATCGTATAGAAATGAATACAGAAAACATAAAAATAATTTTTTGAGATTTTTTGAAGATGTTTTCTTCGTAAAAATTCCTATGGTTGCAAAGATGGCGCACATTGATATTTGAACCGCTCAGAAAAACGTGTGCAGACATGTCTGCGTTATCCCCCCTTATAAGCTAAACGCTACAAACTATGTTCTACCTGATTACCACATTGTCCGGTCTGTCGCTCATCACATGAGAGAACGCCAGCTCATTTACAAAAATGGAAAGAAACGAAATTTCAGCCACAAAGTGAGTGTTTTGCGCATGGATCGCGGATGCGACGGTACCCTTGTATAGGCCTTTTGACCCTGCCCATACACCGTGAACATGAGATATTTCCAAAGCTTCTGAGATTTTTAAGAATCAAAATAAAAAGTGTAACAGAAATTATCCGACAACCTAATACTTGTGAGGAAATGTATTCGGTGGACGGGAGGGGGGGGGGGGTTGGGGGAGACAGCGATTTTTCACTGATGAGGCCGTTAGCCTTTGAGAAACTCGTCAGAGTTTTCTTCCGGACAATTCTCCTCGCCTACAGCTAATCTGATCTTAAACTTGTGGAAGTTATTCCTAGTTGCAAACATGAACAAGTCATGCACAATTTTACAACATATTACACCAAATTTGAAAGTTTGCGACACATCTTGTGGAAGGATGAGAGGGCGGACGCTCTTTGCCCCTTTTGTCCGTCATTGCTGATATCTAATGACAAAACTGACGAAGTAAATTTTTTCGAAACGTACACGGTGAGAGAGCTTGGCTTGGCACACTTGGCTCCGCTTCAGTATACCGACTTACTGAAGGCAGTGAATCTACAAAATGGACCCCTCTCGGCTTTTGGTGGTGTTAGGAAGTAAGCCCCAAGTACACTGTAGCCCCACGCCACCTGCCAATTTATGCGTCAAGTCCTAAAAATTGCGCTTCAACTCCACCATTCCCGCCCAATTTCATTGAGTGGGCGGGGTCGGTGAAGTTTTGAACGGAACGGCCGAGCAGAATTTTTGGGTTAGAAGAAACGAAGACAGAGTTAATAGGATTCAAATATCTGAGTTAGTCTTAGTATCCCCGCTTCCCTAAGAAAAACTTTTGGAATTTCTTATCTCAATGGCATACCATATGCAGCATCTTCAGAGCCACTTCCTGACTATACCTATGTTAACTACCATGATTCCTCCAGTGGTAGAGGTAGCAGTGTGACGAAGGATAGCAACGGTCAGCCAAGAAGCATTCTAAAAAATAAACAGGTACGTGACTGCGAACTTCGAGTGTTGAACTAAAGCAATAGGTTTGCTCTTTTTCTCGGATTTCTAACACCTTGCGCGTGCCTTTATTTGTGTTGTCTTTTAGAGTGTTGATCTTGAGCAACGCGGCATGCCAGAGGATTCCAGTCTAATGGGACGAAGCGATCAGTCAAGCCATGTGGGACCGGTGCGCTCGGTTCGTGTGCAGTGTTTTTTTGATGTTTCATATTCTGAATTGATGGAATCTTCGATCCCCAAATACCGTAGACGCGTCCGCCATATCTAGAAGAACCACCCTTGCTTATTTCTTCTCAGTGTATTGCGTAATTAGTCGACATGCTGCTTATCTCCCTATTCCGATTGGATTTTGCGTGACTTTTGACGTGCCGCATTTAGAAGACTCTTAGGCTACCGCTAGTGCTGGTAAAGCTACAGTATTTTTAGGTAATTGATCGTTTGCGAAGGCACTTGTCCCTAGAAAAGAGTGCATCGCCGCAGAGACAGGTATGGAACAGCAGGTTCATTATTTGAGGAAATTTACAAGCAAAAACTCATTGGACACGGGGTACTTCAGTTTGCTTGAAACGTCTCTCAGTTTGCTAATAAGTTGCTATGAGGTGTTATGGGTGCATATCCATGCTAAAAGCGCTTCGCACATCTGCAGCAGCTCAAGTGTCTCTTTCGCTGTGATCTAGAAATCAAAGCTTTCCAACCTCGGTATACTTAGGGAAACTAATTCTTGTCTCGGTAGACTGACAGTGTCCGAAGTCGTCCGCACCAACGCCGTTCCACAGCCGTGCTAGCGCCGTGCCAGAAGTGCCGGCAAAGTGATCGATCAACACGCAGTCCACGCACTCCAAGTCTACACGGGTTCCAGCACGGCGGTGGAACGGCTCTGGCAGCGCGGGCATCCGGACAACTTTGAACGCGGCTTAGGATCGATATACAAAGCTTTCTGGTGTCCTCAAACATCTCAACATGAATTTGATTCCTAGCTTTTTGACTTACTTTTCAATTGCGGTTCGTAGCTTTGTATGAAAGTGAGGAGAGAAAGCAGCTAAACTGTACTGGGTAGATTTACAAAAATATGTCCCAGCCTTTCATATTCACATTCAGACGGCCAACCAACTGTTAGGCGGTAGTGGAAATGCGAGACTCTCCGCCAATTCCAGCCATGAAAGACCCGTCGAAGATAGTAAGATTCAGTTGAAATTTTAGCAAAGGGAGGTTGCGAACTAAAATCGTTTCAGGTCCCAAGAAAAAGCGGTCAATTTTGTCCTTCAATCGAAGACGCACCAGCGAACTACGTTTGGGATCTGACGGGAAATTGGTTACAAATGGGTAAGCCCAGTTTAGTGTACAAGTCAGGAAGATTTGCCTCAACATCATGCTAAGAAGCTCTTGGAATTCAATTTGTGAATTATCTAAAGTGGCCTTAGCCTTGCATATGCTCAGAAAATTTTGAGAAGTTGACTATACATTTTTTGAACTTTTGTTCAATTTACAGACTTCCTGTGAAAAAAGAGAAATTTAGTCGGATGCGCCTACGTGCACGCTATCGACCTGGTCAAAAGAATGAGTATAACTCGAGTGATTTCGGTACTTTTCCTTCGGACTCACCCTTTGAGACAAGATCCTCGAAAACATTCTTAAATCTGAACAGCTTCTCACACTCCTCTGTTATCTTCCTTTGAACTAACCCTGCTTTTTCCAAGTAGGTGAAGAAGCATGAGCTGAAAGCAACTGCTCTTCTACTCAGTATCTTACATTTATGGTTTGATGAAACAATGTGTTACTTAAAATTCGTCTAGTTTGGAATGTATATCAAGGGTATTGTTTAGGTATGACGACCTATCCAACTACAAACGACCGAGTTCACCTATTGAAAAGATCAAATCCTTATTCCGCAAAAATGACACAACACATGTGACCTCTCAACCAAGCAACGACTACTATCCGGGGCGGTATGTGCTCAATGCTTGCTCAATAACAGATGTCGCTCAGGGTATTTTTTATGATTTTTCGACGACGGAATGAAGGTTGGAAAATGAAAGAGACTGAACTACACATACTACCCAGCTTTCTATGTTCCTTGCAGGCTTTTTACTTTGACCGATATCTAGTATCAGATTAATGCAAAAATAGTGGCCATTGTTGTTGCTTGTCATAGCTGCCGTTCCTAAAATTCTCCTCCTAATACCCAGTTTTAACTTTGCATAGCAGCGCCAGTCTTGTGCAACCGCAGCTTGCCTTCTACTTCTCCGAGTTCAAGGCAGATTTTCTGCCAATTCTTCTCTGTAAAAGCTTGCAGTGGCACTGCTACAACTGTTGTATTTTGTTTGAAGACCTACGGAACAGCGCGTTGACAGCGTGTTTTTTTCAGCTCTGGCCAAATCTCAAACGCAGCGGCTCGGCAAAAGCGAACATCTCGGAATTTTGATATGAAAGGTTGCTTGCATCCCAAACATGAAAACTGAGCAAGTCCGAGCGCACGTCATGCTGCCGCTGCCTAGAAAATTGCCCCTAAACCCATACGCACAAGCTACTCCTACACGCGCTCGGACGGGCTTGCGAAACCCCTCTCGCCGTCAGAGGAGGCATGCCGCAATGTTGTAACCATGAGGGTACCGCAACGACTCTGCGTCTCTAAGTATGGCGGGAACCGTTCTAGTCATCCAGATTCAAAGTAAGGGGTCCTAAAAAATGTTGGCTGTCGCCAATTTTGCGCTCTTCAAGCTGGATCTTCGGATTCTGCGCGTCGAATTACCCCCGGTAAGCGAAGAAACTTCCGAGGATTTGCCGAGCCACTGCCTTCAAAGGCAGTGTCCGGGCAACTCGGTTTTTAGAAGATTCACTTACCGGGGGTTATCCGCAACGCTGAGTCCGAAAATCCACATTAGCCGCGAAAACGGCGAGGACATGCGTTTTCCAAAGCCTTCGACTTCCCACCATGGTTGAGACGCAGAGTCGCTGCGGGACTCTACGATTTTGATTTTGACTAACTCTACTTGCTAATCTGCCACATAGCAAGGGGTAGGGGAACGAACTCCGCCAGTTTAAACCGCCTGCGCGGTCTAATGGTCCTGCGACGACATGCAACAACATTGCAAAAGGATCAGTTGAAGGCGAAGGCGGGCTCAGACTGGCGGAGTTCGTTCCCCCACCCATAGCAAGAATTCAAACAGGTCGGAGGACCCCGCTCCAAGGCGTAAGTTCCCCCGACCGTTTTTCTTGCTTTATGTCGAATGTTATAACCTCGTACTGCGCGATACTGTGCCCGAAAGAGGCCACTTTCGCATGACTTTGAAATCCCAAAACCCCCGCCTTGTCCGGATACTGCCTTTGAGATGAAACCTGCAGACATTTCCCATCCTTGGGGCTTACTTGTGAAATCTATGTTTACCAAAGAGTACCAAAGAGTTACTAAAGCGTCATTACAAAGTGCATATATCTATCTGATATATAAAGAATCGTTAACTCAATTCAAAAATCGGCAAATAGCGGGAGACCGCGTGGCGGTCCCGAAGCGAACGCTCTTCCAAATATATAGCACCTTTAGATTACTGGTCCACTAGTCTGATATATAAAAAATCGTTGGCTCAATTTCCAAAAATCTTCCAATAGAGCGAAATCGCGGCGGGTCTCGAAGCGAACGGTCTTCCAAATAGCACCATTAGATTACTAGCATACCAGTAAGCAGAAATTTTCTAAAAAAATTGTGCAGACAAACTTCTGCACTAACCTGATAATAAGACCGCCGTGCAAGTCAATCCTTTATGAAGCTGAATTTAATTTTACGGAAGAGAGCATCAAAATGGGGTTTATGATGGTTATTATCGAAACTGCATCAAACGTCTTTCTCCCTTATTTGAAAGTATCTGGCATACGCGGCTCCGCCCAGCCTTGTCTACACTATGATAAGGATTGTCATTTCCATTTACAGATTTTCCTCTCCTTATCCCGGTTCTCTGTCTCTACTATGTCATAACTAGCATGTTTACTTACACTCCTTTGTCAGCTCCCGGCCCTGTAGCTCAAAGTTTGCAAAAAATCGATAGAATCGACGTCGATCGATAAAAACGAGCCTGCGACACTCGTCCGCCGTCCGGATCGGTTCAAAAATAGGATTTTCTTTTCGTAACATACGTACACACAGAGATACACCCAGACAGACAGATGAACAGACATTCAGCTTTCGATGTAAGATTTTAATGATATTTCCGCGAATTCAATAAGTCTTTAGGTACAACACCAGCTCTGCAAATGACAAGACCTACGGCGGATATCCGTCTTCAAATGTGGCTAGAGAGGCTTATGTGCCCCAGTATCGAAAATATCCAGGTGAAAAGATGCTTTAGTCTATTTTTTGAAAAAGAAATGTTTGCTGTATGCGCAGGTTCAACAACGAGAGATCCTGCGTCTGTGCTGAACAGATACAGCTACACACCTGGCATAACCGACCAACGACGTCATTGGTACGATGATCACAACATCTACTAGAGATTTGCTCTGGTCATCTGCCAAGATATTCGCTCCCAGTTACTCGTTGCGATTGTCTGATCACATGTTCTTTCGTTGTTAACCTCGCCTTTTTCTGCATTTTTCGTCTTCTCTCTTAGTTTGTATAGAATTGTTTTACTGCGCATCCGATTCGTAAATCATAGTTTGCAGTGATTGCCAAATTTACAATTGTAATGAACGAGGCGTTGACCGGGTGTCTTCTCTCTTCAAATACGACTAGTTGGTGCTGATTCATTATGCCATAATGTTCGAAACAGTCTGGTAAAGGCAGGTTTTTGTCAAATAAAGTGGATAATTTTTTTCTGCCATTGCCAGAACAACTTCTTCTTGTGCCTGTCATTATGCCTTGGCTGAGGTTTTTCTGGATTACCCAAGTCCCTCACAGCTTCTTTCACTCATTTCAAAAGCCAAGAATCTTTCTAACAAGCGCTGCTCTTCTTCGTTAACCATGACAGGCACTCTATAATCTGTTTTCGATTTTCGCTCAAATTCTTGAGTTCTTGAGTCATATGTACATTTCTAGTCACACGAGACGGTCCAAATAGCCATAATTTTTCTTTTTTTTTACCAAACACATCTAACCCAAGCCTTCTTTTTTTTATGTTTCAACCTCTTCAAAAGTTGCTGCTTGAATTCGCCTTGTACTGCTATTATGTTGACTCCACTATACTGCTTACGACGATGGCTGCCTTTATGGTCGCCTTTCGTTTGGCAATAGCCTCCAATTCCTTGTTGTAACGTATGTTTCATCGTTCGTTGTTATTCGGAATCTCGGGGGCGCATCGTTTTGTATGCTGGAATGTTGTTTATATAAAACTGCATGTAATTGAATGTGCTGTTTCTTCTGTATAATATAACGGGCGAAAATGTCGACAAAATAAATATGTTTCTCACCGTCAATTCGCTGATTTTTTTCAACCTCAACTCATAAAGTGATGATCTTCTGCTCTTTCGGTCATTATCAGCTTGTAAGTTGTCACAGATGCATGTCGACCCAGACTAGTTTTCGAAGTTCCGTTTCAGACGTTTCCTCTGAAGAGGGCACACTGGACTTCACGGTTAATTTACGTAGACGATAATATTTATTAGGACCAAGTGATTAACGAAGACCTGGCAGTGCTCACTCGTTTTTCCGTTAGTGAGGGCCCGGCAGGTTGTGGGCAAGGGGGGTTTTTGATGACGAATTCCCATTGACCCCGAAATCTTTTTACGAATACTCTTTTAACCCAGAAACTGATCCCAGTGCTTATGCAGTAAACATTTTGATAAGAAACCAACCTTTTATTCAGAAAAAACTATCCAATAACTTTTCAACCTTGAGAACACACGGGTGGCGCGCAAGGGTCTGCGGCGAGGAGTGACGGCGAGGGAGCTCGCCGCCGCAAGGGCAGCCGGCGCAGTGGTGTCCTCAATGCGGTCCTCCCTTCCCCCGATGCGGCCCTCCATCTCCTTTCCCCTTTCCATATACCTGCAGACCCTCTTTATAAAGGCCGCTAGGCGGAAAAAGATCCTTTCCAAAATGTCTATAAGGAAATGCCAGGAGGTGTGCCGTTCCCACCGTCGACCAGTCAGTCAATGATCTTTCTACGGACGGCCTTTCTTGAGATTTCGAATTCCGGTGATAATCGCAATCATTCTACAGGGTGTCCCAAAAAGATGTGCATACTGTTTGATCGTTAATAATTTTCTTGCTTTCATGTCTTTTGCCGAGCCTGAGGTACCATTCTGTAGAACGAGGTTCAACTAAGATTTGCAGTGTAGAGCGAATGATCGATTCTTCATTACTGTAAGACCACTGCAGGAACTTCGGAGGAGGATTTTGGGCCATTGAAAGCGGTAATTTGCCAGTATTTTGCCTCAAAAAGAAGGCCAAACAAGCCAGAAACTCTTAGAGTGTGCTAATCGAAGTCGCTGATTCTAGATAAAATTTGCGCTTCAGTATAGTGCTTCTTTCATAAGTTATTTCAGATTTAGGGTAATAACTGTTTTTCCAATGTTCGTCAGAAATGTGAATACGCCATCAAGAAAGCTCGAAAAACTGGTGAAATGTTAAGTAGTAAAATCAGCACGCCTGAAAACCTTGCTGCACAAATTTTCAAATTCTTTATTGAAATTATTTCATTAAAAGGCCTATTCCGCAGTGACGCTGTATGCTGAAAATTCATACCGTAACACTACAGTAATGAAGAGCGAATGGTGATTTGCTCTATACCGTAAATCTAAGTTGAACCTCGCTCTATAAAGTGGTACCTCAAGCTCGGCAAAAGACACGAAAGCAAGAAAGTTATCAACGATCAAACAGTGTGCACATCTTTTTGGGACACTCTGTATTGTGCTCGTACCGGAGTCATCCTGCGGAGCAGGAGTGCACTGGAATTAGTAATAGATAGAAGAAGAAGAAAAACTCCACAAGAAACTTACCCATCAGAACACTTATTTTGCATAATGCCTACCTGACACTGTTAAAGATTATCATGTTATCGCTAACATCAGTATCACCTCGATAACGACCTCCATTACTGACCCCTCATTACGACCTTTCAGAGGTGGCATGCCTGTGAATTGGAAAGGATTGGGACCTGGGTCAAGCACTCCGTGCTTGACCCAGGTCCCAATCCTTTCATTGCCTTCTTCCGAGGTTGAAATTTGTTCTGAGTTTTAACTGCATCAGAATGTTTTACTATCGAGAGCTCAACGGAATGAACGCGGTTTTTGATCAGCGCAAAATGTTTTTTCGCGTTGCCTTCAGCCGATCGAATAATTTGGTCTGCACCGGTGTGCACGTTAGTACGATTCCCATCTATCATTTGAGGACTATTTTTGTTCACCAAAGTGCTAGGTCTCCTTGTTCGGCTCCATTTCCCTTGATGGCCTTGCACTTTAATGCATTGAAAGACTCGAGCATGTGCCAGAACCATATAGGCAGTAAGACAGGTATGCGAATGACAATGTGTATACATGCATGAGATATTCATAAGCGCTGTAAGACTTCAGATCAACAGAGGGCATTAATGCAGATCACTCGAGGTAGATGAGCAAAAGCAAAGTTCGAATCATGTAAAAACCATTTGATATGCAATGAGATAGAGCCATATCAAAGAATCAGTAAAAGGCATTTGATTTGCGAATGGCGGATGAGATTACATAAAATAACCCACAAACTTCAGATCAATCATGAGAAGAAGAGTGGGATAGATAATGTAGAAAAAATGTAAAACCACTTACAAACGTAGAGCTTTAGAGTAAAAAACTTAAGGTGAGTGATGGGTGTAGGGCATTCGCACGGCCAGTGTTTTCCATACAGGACCACCGCAATGTGCGACACACTCTGCGGCGTGCTGAGCAAAGCACATTGTCGGGTCAACAGGGTGGTGCTAAAAACGCCCGTGCGAAAGGGCCGTCCCCTCGAAGTTTACTAAATAACTTGGCAACGAGAACATTAGCATGTCGCTTTTTGTAACAATCTATCCATATTTGTAGCAGCTTGACTTCTGTAGGTGATTGAACTCTTGGTAGGCCTGGGGAATGGGTTCTTTCATCCTGTTCTTCTATTTCTCTATTTTGTTTAACTCCTGCGATTGAGACTGGCTGGATTCTCGTTTTGTTCATAGTTGCTTTGTCTATTTTTTTTCTCATTTAGGCGCACCATGAGTGTATTGAAATAAATAAAAAATTTGTAATCGTACCTTATCAAACGTAACTTCAAAACTGCAATTTCGCCTGCTGGCAGAAATTCTTTTTCGTAATCTCACAGCAAGTATCGCAATCCAAGTGTGCGCAGCAGAATTTTTATCGAGACACAAACATTTATAAATCCCAATGTCTTGAAGTCCTCTTATCTTTGAACCTGGGTATATTTCTCCTGAGGATGAACAGTTGCAATTATTTTACTATGCCGTACAGGTGGTTAATTGATACAACTTTATTGCCTGGCGTTGAGGCAGGACGCCGTCTTCTGAGGCTGAAAAGGTGTTAGTCACAATAATATACGTTCTCAGCCGCTAAACATCTCCTTCCATTTGCCACTCGATTGGTCCTAGGCGGTAATAGAGAGTTTGGGAGGAGGTGTCAACCCACCAAGCGTATCACCTTTAGCTCGTAGCCACTCGAGATGAATCGACTGTTGTGACTGAGTGCGACAAATGAGCAGCCGAAATGACACAGTGCTGCTTAAATACGAGTCAACTCTTATAGTTCGCAAAACGATAGATACGGTAGTAGGTCACTCGTGATAGACAATTTTTCATTTTTGCCGTTTAGTTTCGGATCCCGAGCAAGAATGTAGGCTGACTCTAAGGCCTTTCGCGCAGAAATCGGATGTTCGTAGGCCAAACTTTTGCACCTGACTTCATAATCAGCACCGGCCATGTTCTACCACTTTATGCTTTCCTAGTGGACTTATCATGCTTTGCCTCTTTTTGCTGGCTAAATGTTCGTTGATCTGTACACCCAATGGTCGGCCGGTCACACCTATATAGACGGCAAAGCACTTTATGCATTCAATTTCATAAATGACGCCAGATTTCGCACAATCTCTAAGTTCTTCGAGCGGGCAGACTAAGCAATCACATGAGATACAGGCTTTATCATACAACTTGTTGTGGACCAATTGTCTTTTGTTGTCTCGTGGTACGTGTCACTAAAACAACATCATCGGCAAGCTGTGCCTGCATCAGGCATTGTTTAATCGCAGCAGTCACCCTTTCTGATATGAAATGCATGCACAAGGGTACTTTGTTGATAACTTGTCTTCATGTCTTTACCGTATTCCTTTTCGATTGTCTGGGTCTCACAGAGTATCCATTTAAGGTCATAGTTTCGGCTGCCATCTTCAGTGTTTTACTTCCTTTCACTTCTGCCGTTGGATATGCTCGTCGCTTTTGTACATATTGCGGACAACGGGGGGATCTCGCATGCAAGATAATATTCTTATTACGCCCTTTACGATACCATTTAATGCGCATCTGTCCAAGAGTTGGCTGATGATTTTATTAAAGAACCATGCTATGCGATCGAGTGGCTACGAGCTAATAGTGATACGCTTGGTGGGTTGACCCTCCTCCCAAACCCTATTTTCGTGTAAAAGGAATCGAGTGGCAAGTAGGAGGAGATATTTAGCGGCTGAGACGTATATTATTGGGACTGGCACCTTTTCAGCCTCTGAAGACGGCGTCCTGCCGAAACGTCAGGCAATATGTATCACCATTAACAACCTCTACGGCATAGCAAAATAGCAACTGTTCATCCTCAGGAAAAACATGCCCAGGTTCAAATTTAAGAGGACCTTCAAGATCATCACAAACGTACCGTCGAGCCTGTCCTTCGCTTAAGGAAATGATTAGTATTGCTCAAATGGGCGGGTACTCTGTCCAAGAGTTGGCTGGTGATTTTATTGAAGAACCATGCTATGTGATTGGTTGAACAATTAACACAACTAATGATGGGTCGTATTTTGTATGAACTAGCGGCTGTGGACTGCATCGGAAGGAGTTTATGCGTCTTGACTAGGCCGTAAAAAACAGGACAAGTGGAATCTTTAGCCTACTAAGAAACTTTTCATTCAAGCCAACTTCTCTTCCTATCACTGTCCAAATGTTCCAGTCGTTTGTATTGTGAGAGAAATTGTGAGAGAAACTCTTTCTCATCCGACGGTCGGTAAACTGATCTTTCTGACAGATGTATTTCGGTTATTTCTCTATCTAGGGTCTGCGGCATAACCACGTCCCTGCCTTTATCGCTGATCGATATGCGAATGGTTGATCCGAAGCTGGTCTCTTAATCTCTGTAATGACCCTTAAACGTTGCGGTAGGTTTTCGCTCTCACATTTTGGGTATGTGCAAAGGAAGGTCCTAAGCTCAAGAATTCAGTGGCGTTTTGCGAAATCTGAGCATTACCTGATACTGTGACCCTCACCGTTCCTTGGTTTTTGGTGGCATAAGCAGCTGCATTATCGGTACGGTGATGTACGGTGTTCGATTGGCAAATTCCCATCTACTCCACTAAACTCCACTTACCTCCACCAGAATTTGAATTTTCGACAAAGTGCGGACTTGACATTAGACCGCAGAGAATCGCATATTTGTTTTGACGCATTTTCGATCCTCCTCCAATCAATATCATTCATTCATATAATGTGCACAGGATTATTCTTTGGCTTCGCACTTCGATAGGCAGGAGTATAACATGCGTTGTTTCTCTTTGATCACCACGTTGAGGATGTTCCTGTAAACACCACCTCTTTTTGGATGATCTTCTAATAATCCGCATGTTGCTCCCAATCTTATTTATGATGAAGCGAGGGAGTGTTTCGGTCGACTTGATCGTTTGGGGAAGATTAATTGTTGACGGGTGACACAACCTTTTGACGAAGCGCTAAAGCTTCGCGGAGTAGCTTAGATAATCGCCGGAGGCACTCAGACAATCGCTGGGGGCAGGCGGTCCGCAAATTCGCGCTTTTCTGCAAGCGGTCAGCAAAAATTTGGGGCGTGGCCAAACCTTCAGCGAACGATACTTCCGTGTTCTGCCAGCGGGTAGCAATACAGCATTTTCTGCAAGCGCTCTGCGAATATTTTCTTTCAGCGAGCGCTGACCAAAGTTTCAGCCAGTGCTCGGACTCTTTTCACGCAATTTCGGGCGTACGCCGAGAAAAGGTAAGACTCATATGGCAGAGATGTCATCGATGGCTTAATTACCTGAATTTGGGATACCTTCTTTCATGGAAAGGTACCCTGGGCAGTGAGGTTATTTACAAAGGACCGTGCAGCTCCCAACAATTTTGCATATTCTCACGGAAGGTCCGCGAGAATGCGGCCACTGCCCCGCAACTAATCTATAGAAAAATTGAGATTGTTCTAAGAGCTTTGCTCAAAAAATTGGCCAAAATCATTCCACATTTCTGCAAACGGATCGCAAGAGATCAGCGAACTATTTTTCCGGTGCCCGCCTGCCCATAAATCACATGGCCGCCTGCCTCCGCCGATTATATGAGAGTGAGGACAGGTTCCACGGTACGTTTGTGATGATTTTGAAGGTCCTCTTAACTTTGAACCTGGGCATGCTTTTCCTGAGGTTGAACAGTTGCTATTTTGCTATGCCGTATAGGTTGTTAATGGTGATACATATTGCCTGACGTTTCGGCAGGACGCCGTCTTCAGAGGCTGAAAGGTGCCAGTCACATTAATATACGTCTCAGCCGCTAAATATCTCCTCCCATTTGCCACTCGATTCCTTTTACACGGAAGTAGGAGTTTGGGAGGAGGCGTCAACCCACCAAGCGTATCACCATTAGCTCGTAGCCACTCGATCGCATAGCATGATTCCTCAATAAAATCATCAGCCAACTCTTGGACAGAATACCCGCCCATTTAAGCAATACTAGTCATTTCCTTGAGTGATTGCGCAAAACAGATCTCACTAAGAACTGCGCGTTTGAGTCGTTTGATGTCACGTCATTGTATACAAATGTACGCAATGAAAAAGCTCTACAAGCGTTATCTGTGTTGCTAGAGTCGCATAGTCGAACTATCCTGACGTATAATTTTAGTAAAACGCGCATCATGTCACTTATCAAGGAATGTTAGCTTGCAATATCTTTGAATGGTCGGGGAAGTATTTCGCACAAGTAAGAGGTTTGGCCATGGGCCAGCTTTAGCACCTGTGCTTGCCATATGTTTTATGAGCAAAATAGAAGAACCAGTGTTATCCAGAGGTCCACTCATGTATGGCCGTTGCATTGACGACTGTTGCGTAGTTACATCAACACAGTCCGAGATGGACGAGTGCTTTAGAATACTAAATCAACTCTCGCAATACATAAGTTTTACACGAGAAAAACCTCACGACGGTTGGCTACCGTTTTTAAACACACAATTGATGGTCATGAATGGCTGCGCATTGAATGGTATCGTAAAGAGTGTAATAAGGATGTTATCTTGCATGCGAAATCCGCGCACCCAATTGTTGCTAAACGTGCCGTTGTCCGCAATATGTACAAGGCAGCGACGAGCATATCCAACGGCAGAAGTGAAAGGAAGTGAAACACTGAAGATGGCAGCCGAAACTATGACCTTAAATGGATATTCTGTGAGACCCAGACAATCGAAAAGGAATAGGTAAAGACAGGAAGACAAGTTATCAACAAAGTACCCTTGTGCATGCAATTCATATCAGAAAGGGTGACTGCTGCGATTAAACAATGCCTGATGCAGGCACAGCTTGCCGATGATGTTGTTTTAGTGACACGTACCACGAGACAACAAAAGACAATTGGTGCACAACAAGTTGTATGATAAAGCCTGTATCTCATGTGATTGCTTAGTCTGCCCGCTCGAAGAACTTGGAGATTGTGCGAAATCTGGCGTCATTTATGAAATTGAATGTATAAAGTGCTTTGCCGTCTATATAGGTGTGACCGGCCGACCATTGGGTGTACAGATCAACGAACATTTAGCCAGCAAAAAGAGGCAAAGCATGATAAGTCCACTAGGAAAGCATAAAGTGGTAGAACATGGCCGGTGCTGATTATGAAGTCAGGTGCAAAAGTTTGGCCTACGAACATCCGATTTCTGCGCGAAAGGCCTTAGAGGCAGCCTACATTCTTGCTCGGGATCCGAAACTAAACGGCAAAAATGAAAAATTGTCTATCACGAGTGACCTACTACCGTATCTATCGTTTTGCGAACTATAAGAGTTGACTCGTATTTAAGCAGCACTGTGTCATTTCGGCTGCTCATTTGTCGCACTCAGTCACAACAGTCGATTCATCTCGAGTGGCTACGAGCTAAAGGTGATACGCTTGGTGGGTTGACACCTCCTCCCAAACTCTCTATTACCGCCTAGGACCAATCGAGTGGCAAATGGAAGGAGATATTTAGCGGCTGAGAACGTATATTATTGTGACTAACACCTTTTCAGCCTCAAAAGACGGCGTCCTGCCTCAACGTCAGGCAATAAATTTGTATCAATTAACAACCTGTACGGCACAACAAAATAATTGCAACAATTCCCAATGTTTTTGGCACGCATGTGCTTGCATTAACACTATACGAGTAAAGGCTAAACATCTCCAAGATATCTCCACATCCTTACGTGTTCGCCAGTTTCTTGTGTAGAATGGAATGTTATTGCTTATTTCTAATTATTGACAATGCTGGCTGCTGGCCTTACTAGTACAACGGCAGCCGTGTTCATGTAGATAGTCATCGTGATTCGTAGTCGCAATATACACAGGCAGACTTATCAGATGCATACAACAACTTTACTCGAAACTTTAGCGCGAGTAAAGCGAGAAAAGTAACATACATGCAATTTTTCCATAATCCCCGGTCTCGAGTGGTCGTCGTATGTTTTTACTAGTATTTTTGCTTTTATTATTTTTCCTTCGTAACTCTTTCTTGCCATCAGTTCTTCCTATTGTAACTGCCGCTATACAATGCTCAGCATAAAACAAATTCTGCTATGGTACTAAAAAGACAATCTACAACTTGCTCATACATAGCAACGTGCACCCTCAGCAATGTAAATACGTTCCTTTTTGGGGCAGGCATTAAGTTAGAGCAAAATTAGTCTTTGAAGAGTACACGATAAAGACATATAACATCAACATAAGCGCTTCAACAGGCCTGAATGCATAATAGACTTAATTATTGCGGAGCTCGAAAAGCTTCCGTTAGCGACAGAAGATGCTTAGAGCTTTAGGAACAGGGCCCGGCACGCGTTGGTTTGGAGCAATTTTGGAAACGAAGTCCCCTATCTCGCGAAAATTTACGAAGTTCCTTTTGACGTAAAAGTCAGTAGGAAAACCCTTGTTTAATAAATCAATCAACATAACAAAACACAAGGATGAGAAAGCGAAAAAGCGAGTTTTGAGGCACCTTTTACAAAAAAGCAAAAAAAAAACATTGAGTCGATTCAATTGTTGATGGTACCATTTTAATGTTCAGAACGCTGGAAAACCTCTTAGGCCAACCAAATTTATGAATTCAACTATCTTGCGATGCATTTTTCGTCACACAGTTCAAAGGACACCGCATGTATTGGAGCGCGATATCTATTAATGCCTTATTTTACACTATTTTTGGCTCAAAACGAAAATGCTTCCCCTGTTGTAAGAATGCAAAATGAAATTTCAGTTGATCGTCCATCTACCTCGAGGTCGTCTATCTTACTTAATCAGTTCGCATTCAGTCAGACGACGAATCGATTTGAATAGTGTATTAATGATGAAACGCAGAGAAACTTTTGTAAGTTACTCCTGCGTAACTTACAATACGCGTCGTTTTAACATGTCGAAGGATTACTGAGTGAGGAGCCGCCGTGCCTGGATACTACAGAATAACAAGTTGACCGCGTTTTGACTCGTATACCTGCATGGACGTGGCTCTCAATCATATCATCATAGATGGTCGGCATCATCAACCAATGGCTCGACTGAGCGAAGCTGACTCGTCGAAGCTTCAATTGAAATTTTATTCAGTTGAGATCGAATGAAGCAGCTTTATTACGGGCACTAAAACCGATCGTGGACTAATATATTCAAAGTTTCGAACTCTCAAACTCGCTGGACGAGAAAGTCCAGAGTCAAGTCATAGAGTAAAACGAAGGAAAATCATGCACAACAGAGAAGACTTGGATGTTTTGATGCTGTTGCTCGAAGAAAATCCTCACCCTTATACCTGCATTTGCAGAGTACGATATCGCAGGACGCTCCTGTTTTGACGAAGTTGTGCTCCATAAAGGAGACTTTGTCTTATACAACTCAAAACGTAGACAAGATATATCGCAAAAAAGTCATGCTTAATGTATCTGAACCAAGAAAATCGTATCGAACCTCAGCCCCGCACAAAGAATATCATGCAGCACGATAATTTGCCTAATACCGCAATTAGCAAGCACGATTTTCTTGCAAAACTGCACATAAGTTTGTGCAATAGTTCAGCGAATACGGATGAAAGATTTCGAGTCAGTCAGTTCTATGCTTCTTCCAATGGTATGTGGCTTGTTTCGGTTGGTCACTTCGACTTCTGTCCAATCCCTTATAGGTTATTAGAACAGTAAAGCTTCCAAAAGAAAATGAGAAATACAAATTCTTTTAACATCGAAGTAAAGGCGTTCAATGGCAGTTTCCTTCTCCTCTTCCTCCCGACCCCCTTTCTAGCGGATACATACGTGCATCTGGGCCTTGAAGGCAACGTCCCGGCAAAAGCTCTCTTGTTTTTCAACTTTTTGTGCCCTTCTCGCCATGCTAAACCCATATCTGGGCTTTTCAGCAGAAAACAGCAGCAAAAATGGCAAAAACGAGCTTTTAAATGAGCTTTCCTTTGCATTCACTGCAAAATACTTGTAAGTGAGTGGGGTCTAGAAGACTTCTAGAATGGATGTTAGGCTTCCCAGATCGTTCTTTCCCTGCAGGCTTTAATGATAGATTGGTCGGGAGTCTGCCATTGCAACGCTTCAAAGTTTTGGTACCCATGATTTTGCTGCGCTGCCATCAAAGGCAGTGTGACCAAACTCAACTTCTAGCAGATTCCCTTTCGATGCTGAATCCGAAAACTTACATTACAGCGCCCGGAAGAAGCCGGGAACATGCTTCTCCTAAAGCTTTACAATTTGATGGGATGAGCGGAACAGTTCCCACCAAGATGAGATGCAGAGCCGCTGCGGGACCCTACAACTTCAACTGTGGCGGCACGCGTACACTGCCATCAGACACTCGCCGTTGACTTCCGAAGGAGATCCGCCCACAAAATAGGTGGTCACACCAAAATCCGGTGCATCGGCGGGAGTCATACTTTTGGTTTTGTCACTATGTTGGTGTGAATTTGTCCCGACGCGCGAGGACATATTCTAACATGTCAGATTCCACGCTCCAAGCAATCTTCGCGCCCTTTCATAATCAGGCGGGGAAAACG
Organism: Cylicocyclus nassatus; assembly: GCA_958299035.1. Lineage (NCBI taxonomy): Eukaryota > Metazoa > Nematoda > Chromadorea > Rhabditida > Strongylidae > Cylicocyclus > Cylicocyclus nassatus. Next base: position 43,105,785 of record CATQJL010000305.1, read on the forward strand.
GGTGAGAGAACTTATCTACCTAAAGACTTGCCGCTGCTTAGTAGAGTTCAGGAACTGTCAGCAACGCTAATTAGCATTCATTTTGGACTGTAAGGGCTGATTTTCACGCATTAGCTTGCCCTCATCCTATAATACATGAAACGACATTCATTGAAATTTCGTACCCAAAGTTCAGTAATGACTTTCGTCTGATTGAGGTAAAATTGATGTTTGGTGATTTTCTGTAATGGGGTTGCCGATTATGCTGTTGGTTTTCTCAGAAACCAAAACCTCAAAAATAAACTTTTAATCGGAGAGTCAATTCAGAACTGAAACTGTGAAAATTCTTTTTTTTGAAACTTTTGAGTCTAAAATAGCAGTGGGACGCATTTGAAAACACCATAACTGAAACCCTTGATTAGTACCTTCTCGAGCAGTGGGACTTGTGGATAAATTATATTCAAACAGTATTTTGAGATCTCAAAATCATTGGCACATTTGGGAATATCTGGATAGAAAACAGTTTTCATCCCAGTTGCACGAAAATCGCATTTGAACTTTGAGTTCGAAATTTCACTAAAATAATGGTTTCAATAAGATCATGATTTATGCAATTCAGGATGAAGGGGACTAAGTGTGCAGATCTCAGCTCTTTTAAGGTACGAATTGGATGCTAACAACATTGCCGACAGTTCATGAATTCTATAACTACGTCTTTGCTGGGTAGATAAGTTCCGCTCCCGGGGAAAACAGATTTCGAAATAGTTTACGCGCTATTGTTTGCTTCGATGTTATCCATCATTGTTCCTTTCGAGTAATTTTTACTCGGGAGTATCATAAATTTGTTTGCATGTACTATGAGTTTAAAGTGAGTTTACGTAAAAACCTGCGTTGTCTTTTTCGTTATTTTTCTGTATATTTTTTCGTTGAAGCCACTTCTGCAAGCTTGCTTTTAGTTTTATTAGTTTTATCTGATTTCTTTGTCGACTTTGATGGATCGTATTCATAAAATTTCTATCGGAGTGGACGGTCTGATATTGACTGTAATATCGATATGGCTTTTCTCGATGCTCTTGCTTCTAGTTTAGGCATGTGTTTTGCTACACTGGATCTTCATCTATTTATCTACAAATGTTGCAAAGTTCACTGAAAATATTAGAGACCGTGCAGAATCGGAATGAATCAATCTTCCCGACTCCAAAAATTCGTGTAAGTAGCTGTTTTATATTAGGGGCCACTATCAAGTATCACTTGTTTCCTTGGTAAATGTCGGCTTGGTGCCTTTTTTTACCAAGTATTTGTCTAGATATTTAGTTGTTTGATAAAAATATTGGCAAAAAAATTTTGTTCTTAGGTGGGATAATATATTCGTTTATGTGCGCTGGCACCTCTCAAAGTTGAGGAAGATGTTGTGCGAATTCAGCCACGCGGTAAGCTTAATCTGGAAGTCTCTTTGGACGAATTCAAAACCATAAGCGTACCCTGATCGGCGGCGCGGCAGCAACGCGCAGTTTTCTCCGTCGAGCGCGAAGCAGCCACGAACTTGAGTTTTTCCGCATCATGGTGCGATTCGTGTAAGAAGTTTGGTATCATCACGTAAGTTTTGGGAACGAATTGCCATATCTTTGCAACCTTGCGAGTGTACAAGAATTCTAGCTTGAAACATGCTGATGTTGTTATCACCACTTACACGACATTAGCAAGCGAGGTTGAGAAAGACAATAAAGTAAGCTTTGTTGCCAAAAATTGTCAGGGAACGTTTTATTGTCTTTTCAGCATGAAAGGGTCCGCGGAGGAGTCCTTTTCAGGTACACATTGTAAATTGGCGTCCGACAGAAACATAATGTTCATACAAGAATTTCCAGAAATTAAGCCTCTTAAAGATCATTTTCACAGCGTTCATTGATTTCTGTTTCCCAATAGTAAAACAGCGCTGCTGGTGCCACATTCAAAATAGCATTTGATGGTACGAGCCTTAAATACAAAAGTTCAGCACCAGACTCTTCTTCTTCAATTGAAATTCATCCTCTAGCCTTGATCTGCTTCCTTCTTTCTTTGTCCACGTCATCATTTCCTTCTTTTCTTCGTCGTCTTCGCTCCAGCTTCGCATTGACTATGAGGAAAATTATGCTCAGAATTTTCCCAAGTCCCATCTCATCAGCTGAAGTTTGCCTATCAATAAAATAGATGCGTCCATTACATGTAAGATAACTAATTTCCACCACGAAGGGAGAATGATTCTCTCCATAACATTCATGTCAAGCCAGACTGTTGGCGCTCTCTCAAAGGGCAAACTATGCCTTTAGGCGTCTCGGTCAACTGATTTGGCTCAGGCTGAGATGACAACACCCGGGATGGTTGAACGTGATTAAACAGTGTATACAAAGGAAAATAAAACCGCACTTGTATAGCTCTTGCAACGCTTTTTCCTGTACAGCAGGAGCGAATAGGCGTTATGCGCCAATTAAGACCTCATTTAGGGCCGCATGCATTAACATCCCCGCTGGGGAGGGGATCGCAGCTTACAAAAAGAAGCTTCATATCCTGAAGCTCCAAATATCTGGATTTCACGCCTTCTACCTATCCGTAAGTACTCCTACCTTCCTTCACTATTAACACATTGAACAGGAGCGGAAAGCTATACAAGCCGCATTTTCCGCATTTCGTATGATCCCGCGATGATCCCCCGCGCCCACCGTCTTTTCTTCAAAATCATTTTTCTTTCCTCGAAAATACCGGAAACTTTCCAAAGTTATACCAGCATTTAACACAATAGTGCTAAGCACGTTGCTGATAAGAACAGTGAGTTTCTGGAAAATCGAATATTTAGATAAACCCCAACATTCGACCTGTGGTTCATCGCAAATTTCATGACTCCAATACACCATTTGTTCTTATCAGCAACATGCTTAGCACCGTTGGGCTAGGTGAATAATACAACTTTGGAATGTCTTCACTAACTTTGAAGAAAGAAAAATGACTTTGCAGAAAAGACGGTCTTCCGACAGGGATCATCAGGGGATACAAAATGCTAGAAAAAGCGGCTTGTACAGCTCCTCGCTCCTTTCCGATACGTTCATAGTGAAGGATGGTAGCAATACTTACGAATGGGTAGACAGTGTGAAATCCAGAAGTTCGGAGCTTCAGGATATGAAGCTTTCTTTGTAAGCTGCAATCCCCTCCCCGGCGGGGATTTTAGTGCATGCGGCCCTTAGATCGAAAATATGTCGAATCTGATAATGTCATCCATGGGGCTTTATTTGAATAACTCACTACGTAGCCTCCTGCCCTCGGGATTTGCATCAACGTGCAGGGATTTGTTTATCGCATCGACGACCTTATCCACTATTAGGTCGGGTTCTTCGGGATCGAAAGAAACTTGTGAAGCGGAAGCAACTTTGAAAAACTACCTATTACATTTTTCTCTTCTTGCAATTTCCGCTTCTAAATCCGCGATCTGTCTGCAAAGACGCTCGCCATTGTCCGGCAAGGCAAGACCACGTGTGAGAAGTTTCTATGATTTTTCAGCTGTTATAGGTAGGCTAGATATCAACAACAGAAGAAATCGTACTTGTGCATTTCGTAACATGTCTTGTAGGCTTGATGTAGACTCGCCTTTGAATTTCGCTATAGGCTGAAACAGTAGCTTCGAGTTATTAGAGATCGTGTGATATGCACATAGTAAGAGCGTAAGCTCCTCTCCGTGGGGATCTCGTATACTTCCTATGGTTCAGTAGGGATCTCAAATACTTCTTGTGGCAAAACAGAATATGGTGCCATGCTTGGTCCAGATTTTTCTTCACCACTAGATCCTATCGTGATGACTTCAGGGAGCACACTCAGCGGTTGTGGCTTTTCTTCTTAGGTATTTATCTGTTTTCTTCTCCTTGTCGCTATCAAGTATTACTACATCATCAGACGTAGGTGAGGAGCTACTTAACAGCATTCTCCGATGACACGTTAGTTTTGACATCCACTTTTTTCACATCGAGATGCTGGCTACTTTATTCAAGTTCCTACAACAGATGTAAAAGTTGAGACAAAAAAAGAGTGTGAACGTAACTAGACTAAGATGCTAGATGGTACCGTACAACAACAAAGTTGCAATGTGTTAGAAACTACCAAGTCAGACACCCTCAAAACAGATGTAAAATCAGATTAGGCATAAATTTTTCTGATTAAGTACTTACCGTCTCCAACATTCTCGTTCCATACACCGTATAAGTTTTGAAAACAAAGTACTGTAAATATTTCACCAATTATAAAAAATTGTACAAATTCATTTAAAAGTTTGAGTATTTAAATTGGATAATTTTATGGTTTTTTCCATTTTTATAAAATCCCCCCCCCCTTTGGACACCCTTCACTTCTGAGAGTCAAAAACAGCTGGGCCTCTTTTCACTTTGGGGGGTGGGGTACCCATCTCAGACTATCGCACCTAGTTCGGAAGGAAGTTATGGCGCTGCGTAGTTTGCGTGATTCCTTTGATTCCGTGGAATTTCCGGAATTTCGCGGTGCTTCGCGATAATCGGGGAAAATTTGCACGTTTTGTGAGCGGTATCGCAAGAAAGTTATTTTGTGGGTTTGGAATCTCACAATGTCACCAACAGCTAATGCATGTAATCAGCGCACTGTGCAACCCAACCCAGGCATTTTAGAAGTTTCGTTAACTGGCATACTACCATACACCCACCGTACTCGCCTCCGTTACCGAACGAGTCAGTTTGTCATAAACAGCGCATCTGATCGCCTCACTAGCAACTTTTTGAAAATATATACATTAAGTTGTCCCGAAAGCTCTGTCGTTTCATATTTGAAAGTTTGTAACTTTTTGCTTTCTCAACGGATTTGCTTCTTTCTAATTTTTTTAGAAAGAAGAAGTCTTCCTCTTTGTAAAAGTGTCTTGGAGAGCTTCAATTATACATTAACTGCAGAGATAAAAATGGAAAAAGAAGACCAACTGAGCTTTAACCATTTCAAGTTAGGTCGCCGAAAGTCTGGAACGCCTCAAAAAAATCTGGGGTTGTCAGTATATAAGTTTTATGACCTACGCTCTGCATCGGGAGAAATTGTGCTGTTTGAACGTTTCAATGAGAAGTTATGATTTCCGGGAAAAGCGACAAAGTATTCAAATTTGGCGTTTTCTATTGTGAACTCGAAATTTATACTTTTACACAGACGTCCAAACAGCACAGTTTTTTCTCATTTGCAAAGGGTAGGTCTTGAAACTTATATACTGACAGTTACAGATTATTCTACTGCGTTCCAGACTTTTGGCGACCTAACTTAAAATGGTAGGGCTCGAGTGGTCTTCTTTTTCCATTTTTATCTCTGCAATGAATGTACAATTGAAGCTCTCCAAAACATTTCTACAAAAGGAAGACTTCTTCTTTCTAAAGAAAATATAAAGAAGCAAATCCTTTGGGAAAGCAAAAAGTTACAAATTTTCAAAAATGAAACGACAGAACTTTCGGGACAACATAATTTATTAGGTCGTTCCGAAAGTAATGTCGCTTTTTTGAACGTACGCCACATCTCGTAAAACAAAGATAAGTAAGAGGTTCTGGTAGCATTTGATGCAGCATTTCATCCTCTTTCTAATGGTTATAATCCACTGCACAAAATCTAATGAGTTCTCGAAAACTATCAAAATCTGCGACCGTTCTTTTTGAGAAGGCCAACTTCCATAATTTTTCTAGATTTTAACAACCCTCGGAAGGAGTCCAAGTTATACATGGATAGAATAAACCCTCCAAGAAACGGCACAACTTTGTTTCCAAAGTTCGTCATAATTTTCGTGAAGATTTTTTGATGGAACCACCAAATTTTAGCAGGCTCGTTTTAGACACAAATGCATCAAACACCAATAAATCTTCGGATTTTGAAACTTACAAAGATGGATTATGACATTGATTTTACAAACCAAATGAGCATTCGCCGCTTCAGATTAGCAACTTTCGAAAATTCTGGGTACAGCCTGGGGCGCCCTGGAAAACCTGAATTATGATGATTTTATCCGGAAAACTTGATGAGTCGAAAAGAAAAAACAACTGGTAGAAAGAGAAGAAAAAGCTGCGTCGAAAGACAAGCGAATTGCTTGCCGGTTGTTGTTCTGTGAGGTTTGAGTTGACCAAATATGGAATTTGATAGCATTGAAAAGTTGACTCCAGAAACTTTAAGAAGCAAGCTAAGGAAGAGGAAAAAAATTGTTTTGTGTCCTATAGGGTTTGCTCTATCCACATGTCATTTGTACTTCTTCGGAGAGTAGATACAAAAATTTAGAAAATTAGCCGAACTTCGCCATGGCAAAAAGCATGAGTCGCAGATTTAGATAATTTTTCGAGAGCTCATTGAATATTAAGTAATGAAGTTAAAGCCTTTAGAGAGAGGATAAAATACTGCATCGAATGCTTCGAAGAGCTCTTGAAAATCTTGGTTCCATGAAATGCGGCGCACCGCCAAAAAGTTGCGGACAAGCCGCCTTCCTTTTTTCATTTCTCATTTTCGGATAGAAAACGAAATGAAAAAATTATTGGATTGCATTTGGCGATAGAGCTCACCAAGAGCTACAACCCACACGTTGCGATTTCTGGAAAACATGTATTATAAAAGTTTTAAGAATCTTTTCCTAAAAAAAGTCCGAAAATGGCCCCGTCACAATGTTGCGGACAATAATTCTTCGAACGCGAAAATTTTGCTTTAGGTCTTTGTTTTGAGCAACAACAGAACTTTTCGGGACAAGTAAGCATACTATGTCATAGAGCTCATCGAGGACAATAATCGGGTAATGGTTCCTTCCAAAAAACCCAAGCTTGAATTTGTTTTGCTTTTTTTCAAAAAATAATTTTTAATTCCCTTCTTCAAGCCAAATTTCCCTAACATGGAAACCATTCAAGGCATCCCAACAAGGCTATTCGGATAAAATGGATGCCCTTTGCCATCCTCTATGCATTGGACGTGTGCAGGTGTGTTTCTTTGCTGAAAATGGCTCTTGACAGTGCGTGCACATGACCCCACCTGCACCTCATCGCTGACTTGCACCGCTTTGCAGGCTTGTATCTCGGCCGGCAGTCACTCCACGAGCCTGCAAGTAAGCTCATTCGAAAGAGCGTGACTTTCTGGACACGACTGTATGCAAAAGAGTTGGGTATGTGAAACAGCAGAGATTTGGCGGATGGGGTGACAAAGCGCAGCTTCAGTGGTAGGCTAAGGATTTTTCAGCTAAAGTTGAGCAAAGCTTATTTCGCCACCAGTTCCATCCTGGAAGTTCAAAACCGTCAGTTTTCTTGTAATAGATCCATTTCCGAGCTCTAAGACCGTTCTAGTGTTGATAAAACCCTTCACTCCATTCACCTCTAAGGCTGCGCCTTGTCACCCCATCCGCCAAATCTGTGCTGTTTCACATACCCAACTCTTTTGCATACTGTCGTGTCCAGAATGTCACGCTCTTTCGAAAGAGCCTACTTGCAGGCTCATGGATTGACTGCCTCTGATACAAGCCTGCAAAGCGGTGCAAGTTAGCGGTGAGATGCAGGTGGGGTCATGTGCACGCACTGTCAAGAGCCATTTCTAGCAAAGAAACACACCTGCACACGTCCATTTTCACACGTTCTGCCAATGCATAGAGGATGGCAAAGGGCATCCATTTTATCCGAATTGCCTTGTTGGAATGCCTTGAATAGGTTTCCATGTTAGGGAAATTTGGCTTGAAGAAGGGAATTAAAAATTATTTTTGAAAAAAAGCGAAACAAATTCAAGCTTGGGTTTTTTTACAAGTAACCATTACCCGGTTATTGTCCTCGATGAGCTCTATGACATAGTATGCTTACTTGTCCGGAAAAGTTCTAATGTTGCTCAAAACAAAGACCTAAAGCAAAATTTTCGCGTTCGAAGAATTATTGTCCGCGACATTGTGACGCGGCCATTTTCGGTCTTTTTTTAGGAAAAGATTTTTAAAACTTTTATAATACATGTTTTCCAGAAATCGCAACGTGTGTGTTGTAGCTCTTGGTGAGCTCTATCACCTTATGCAATCCAATCATTTTTTCATCTTCGTTTTCTATCCGAAAATGAGAGATGAAAAAGGAAGGCGGCTTGTCCGCAACTTTTTGGCGGTCACTGTATATATATGTATATTATATATATATATATATATATATATATATGCAAATTGACTCTCACCGTACACTTGCCGTAACTCTACAGTGTACCACTCCTCCAACAAATAAATATTATTTCTGTAATGAGCGCATCGAAAAAGCCTCTATACAGAGCTTAAGGCGTACCAGTGTAATCATAACTGTATCGCATGACTTACGCGACGGTCGCCTAAGTCTACTCCGATTTGCTCTTTTCTTTTTGTTCTGCAAAAATTGTGAGCGGTTTTGTAGTTTGAGAATCAGCACTTCGCCAATCACAAGTAGAACAGATAACCACAATCATTCCACTTTAGGGCTTCGCTAGAAGAAAAATTGTAGTTCAATCAAGTAGTTTAGCATCAAATCGGTTGACGTCTTGGGCTCACGCAAATTCTGCTTCCGAGTATGGTTTCTTGAACTTTTTTAACAAGCAGAAATACTAAGAAGCTGCACGCTTGTGTGGGTCTTTTTACTCCTCGAAACTTTGTTACCGGAGAAATTTGACAGTTATTTAGGAAATCTCACAAATATCTCGTCATGAACTCACTACTACCTCTCGGGCACTTTAAACATACAATCACAACAAAATGAGTTTGGTTTGTTGTCGGCTTGTAAGCCCATAAATACATTTCAGCCGCTATTCAAGTGATGTTCATCTTGTTTCTACTCATCCTCACCGAATTCTCGGTGGGTAATACTCTAGACATACTAGTTTGGCAAAGCTATATCTATCCGTGAAGTCCCTTGACAGAAGCCCTTCTTCCATTGCAAAAACTGCCGAAACAGATTTTTATCGACTATCTTCGATGAAAGAACTATCACTTCAAATAGTTATCTGAGTTGGACGAGTTCTGCCAAACTTTTCGGGGGTTTGTGAACGCGTTCGATTCGTTTAGCCACGTAGCCTCCAACAATGATATAAAAGCTAAGTTAGTAGTTATCTCTCATTGCGCTGTCAAGGATTCACCGGTAGACATCTCCAGCTGGTCGGTTGCTAAAGTTCCAGTCAACTGCTTTTACCATACCAACCTTAATAATTTCAGATACCTTAGCTAATTTCAGATACCTTAGCTGTATCTAACAGTCTCGCTTGTTATACCTCTAGCTAACAATTGCTCGTCTATACTTTCCACAATGGTAAGCGAGAAGAAATCGCAGGATTAAGTCAATTCAAGATCTACGTCCAGGTACCAACTAAAGGATCTGACCAAGGCGTCGAGATAGCGAGTGAAGATAACTCACGTCTTCCGACTGCCGAGCCTCACAGGAATGAGGTACGAAAACGTCGTCGATGCTTTTCGAAAAAGTATAAAACTCAAAATTAATAGATATTTCTCATATTCCCATTGAAACTCTCAAACCAGAAGACTAAAAAAAAGCCCGATTCTACTAAATGAGCGGCCGCCTTGTTCAGCGAATAAAGATTGAAGCGCTAAACGGTAGACCACATGCACAGACCGCTTTCTGTAAAGGGTTGCGAAAAATGGTACATATACGAAACTTGTTGGATGATCCTAGATTTTCATTTTCACGATATGGATGTCGGTGGGTGCAGTCAGAGTTTCCTTTTCCACGGGTACACGAGTAACACTGGTAACACGGGTAACAGGGGTAACACTGGGCATATAACACCAGTAACGCGGGTAACACTGGCAACGTCGCTAAACTCTGACAGGTCCCTTACGCTCAAAGATTCTTCTCTTAGAACGTTGTCTGAGACGAATTGAGGGTGAAGGCAATGATTTCTACAACATGGCTCAAATACAAAACAAATAAAAGTTCTACAATTTTCCCCGCCGATAAAATTAGCTCAGCTCTCACCTAAAGACTGTGTCCAAACGAGATATTCAGCATGCCGCTGATAGATACGCAAACAAAAAAAGGACTTTGTTCAGGTAATTGCGCTTCATTAAATTGGTGACGATTTGAGCATTAGCAAGTTTTGTTTACTCGGCACCTAAACCTTAAGCTGCACTTTTGTATAACAATGGGGGTGAAAATGTGAAAAGCGAATGTTTACTCACATTTGCTATAATACCGCGCCATACAGATATTCAAAGGATGTTGTTATAAGGCCTTAACCTTCTATGCGGATTTCGTCCAGTTTGCAGTATTTTAGAGCGAAGACGCCATTGCCAGAATTCTATGAAAGATTGCGTCTTTTTTCCTCGAATATCACGTACGATAAGGGGGTACAATGAAGTGGGATTTAAAGGGATGAATGATAGCAGTTTATCCTCGAACAGCGCGGAGTTTCTGGAATATGTAAACGTTAGATTTGCAACTGGCTAAAAGCAAGAATTTTAGAATTCTTCGCATCCTCCTTTTTGAGTGTTCGCATTACAGAGCCTTTCTAGCGAAGAAGTTGTGAAAAAGATTTGTTTCGCAAGCGGATGCGACGTTGCCTCGCAGCCAATTTCTGGAGATGCAGCCATTCCCGATCAGGAGTACTTGGACCAGCTAATTCGTGACAAGGGTGATCTACGTTCGATGCACGCGGCCCCGTTTCGCCACCTGAGCAGGCTAATTGATAGAGGTAAGGCAACGTTCAGATGGCCCGTTATGTCAGCGCAGTGCCAGTGCCGTTCCAGCGTGTGCTAGCTCCGACGGAACTGCGCCGGCAGGTCAATCAATTAATACTCAGTGCGTCCATGTGATAGCGCGCTAGCGATCAAGCATACCGGCACAACGCTGGAACGGCGCTGGCACGACAACTCTTGTCGCGGAATAATGGAGAAAAAGGTCTCATCACAATAAAACCCACTTCTCTTCAGAGATCGCCCGCGTCGTTGCCGCCATGTCAGCGCAAGTGCACACTGATGATTCAGTGGAAGAAGAGCACGGAGACAAAGTCTGCCTTACCGAAATGATCCTAGTTCCAGTGGATCGCTATCCAAGGGTTTTCTCCATTTCCGCTTAGACTCGTTCTCTATAAGTAAGATATTTCATGAACATTTTAGTACAATTTCGTCGGACGTATTTTGGGTCCCCGTGGCATGACTGCAAAGCAACTGGAAGAGGATACTGGGTGCAAAATCATGGTCCGCGGAAGAGGCTCCAGTCGAATGGTATCTCAAATAGCATTTCCAATTAGACTCTTATTCGATAATCTCCAGAACGGGTCAAGGCGTGAACGCAGCAATGACACCGAGCCATTGCATGTTCTCATTCAGTGTGAAGATTACGAGAAGAGAGCTCAGCAGAAGATGAGGAATGCTGTCGAGGCTATCAATCAGCTGCTTCATCCTCCTGTAGGCTAGTGCTTCAGACTCAGATAATCATTTATTTCTCTAAATTTAGCCTGAGGGTAAGGACGAACTTAAGCGTAAGCAACTCATCGAGCTGTCAATCATCAATGGCACCTATCGTCCTACCTCGGCAACAAAGGGCGCACTGCGTAAGTCCTACAGTGTGCAATCTTCATTCTTTTGTGTTTGAAAAAGAAAAAAAGGGAACATTAATTTTGCGGGGGTGAGAGAGTCGCCCGCGTAACAGCAGTGCTAAAGCCGTGCCGTAAAGCTCATGAACGCACTGTGCATAGTCAGCCGACCTCGCCGACACCCGTGAAGGCGCTAGCATGGCGCTTGGAACGGCGCTGGCACGACGTTGGCACGCGGGCAGCTCTCGAGGCAGCCTAAGAACGCTGTTGACAATGCCAGCAAAGTAGGAGATTGCAGGTAGCAGCGAAACAACTCGTCCTTCATCTCCTGCGCATTTTTCACCCACCATGGATAATTCGTCTTACACTGAGCAAGCCCGCCTCCTTTCGCAGTTCGCTGAAGCTGCAAAACAGGGCAAAAAGAGGTTACGTTGACTCAGCGTAATGAGTCGTATTTGATCTTGTATGATTTAGTGAAGTGGAGGATCAGTACGCAGCTCTCGCTCAGATGCTGACAACCATCAATCCAATGCAGCAGCAGCAGGCTAATAACGTGAACTGTAATTACTACGACTACTACAAGAATCTCCTCTCGTAAGTGAAAGATGAGAAAACAAAGACAGAAGTTCTTCGAGAAGAAACTCTTTCAGTTGCACTCTGAGCGATCCTGCTTTCTTGTCCAACCTGCTCCAGTCCCTTGATCTTTATGGCTTGGGAGTTCGCCAGGGAATGCACCATCCTGCCCAGCACCACCATCACTTAGTAGGGCAACCCATTCCGCCGAACCCAGTTCCACATGCCAATCTGCATCAGTACCTCACTGCTGCGGCTATGCTCAATTCTGCCCCATTCCCCAACGATGGCTCCGGCGACGGCCCCAAGAACAAAATTCGCAACTCAGCGTAGTCACGCAATGTTCACTTCTTCACCTTCGTTAGTGGCTCGACCTCCGTTTGTTAATAGTCCGTCTAACCTCTGACGACAACATTGACTCAACCCATCTTCGTTTTAACGTTTTTCATGTGTTAGTTGCCTCGTTTTCAAAACAGTTGCGAATTTCTGCCATTTAACATTTCTGTTATCGTCGTCGTAATAAATTTGTGTTCTTTTTGTGTAGTCTCATTGTTTATATCTCGATCCGAGGGTGGGAGGAGCAAATATCGCTTACATAATTGTTCGTTACTACTCTAGCATCTACAGATATGATATGAAGGCGAGTCAAAAAACTAGTGACAGGAAAGCTTCTCTTCATCTCGTATTGGAGGGAAGAATTCTTGCAGACGATTTCTCGAAAATATTGGCAAAATCTCCTAATTGCGGATCACATTGGGTGAGGGAATGACATTGAAGAGGACAGACATAATGAATAGCTTGAACTGTCACAACAAATGATGGCCTCTTTTACCAGATAGTAATATTTGGAGGAGTGATCACGCGAAAGTCTGTCGAAACTAAAGTCATGACTTTTTCTAAAATATAATCGCTGTAGTCTAGGAGCAAGTGGATGGCCACTACCGAAAATGTGCTATTTCTGTTTTAGCTTTGGCTCTAACAGGGGAAGGATACTTGGTGATCGTGTCCTTTTGGAATAAAACGTACGCCATTGATTGCATCTTGAAGCGCTGATTCCAAATCTGATTTCGCTTCTGCTGTGCATTTTCTTTCGAGAGAAGTTATGAACATTTCTTGTCCCCAAAATTACCACTGTTTTTGTCCGCTTACGCACTACAAAGAGCGTTCATAAAAAGTAAAGCTTTACTTTAAGCTCAGGCAAACCGTCTCAGATTTATCAGAGTTTAGAAAGCCTGGATACTGACGATTCTGAAGGCCTAAATCTCGTGAAATCAACATGGAAAAAAGTCCATAAATTTGTTCAGAGAGTCGCATAGCATATAATGAACATAGATTTATAATCAGCATGTCAAGCTGCATCCGCTATATCCGGTTTACATCTCATGCAAAAGGCCACAGTCACCAAGTATCCTTCTCTTGTAAGATTTTCAAAGGAAGCCTATGGTCGATGCTTAGAAAAGTTATTTGCTTTCTCTTAGCCTTGCATCATGTAAAAAATTAAAGAACCAGAACTCAAACGAAAACGGAACTTTTGCAAATTTATATTCGATTAGGAATGAGGAGAAAACACGGCTCTGCACAGGTGGCTTGTAAGCCAGCTGGTATCGTTTTTTGGGACGAAAAGCAAAGGGGGTTTCGTTTTTGTGACCGAAGAGACACGGAAAATTGGCGACGGCGACCTTTTTTTTTTAGTCGACGTTTCGTTTTTTGGGGGATTTTGGGGAATTTTTCAGGTTTTTAGAGGAAATTTGGTTGAGGGTCAAAGGGGACTTCGTAAAAATTCCCAAAAGTCAAGGGGGACTTCGTTTTTTCCATTTTCATCTAGCTACCTCGTGCCGAGCCCTGGGAGAAAATGGCTAGAAAGCAGAAGAAAAAGCGTCAATGTTTTGCCCTACCATGGTAAATCAGTGATTAATTATGATTATTATTTTTTTTTTACAAACTATTCACTTTGCCATCATCTATCCGCGTATTTTAGTCAGTGCACCTCATTAAAAGTTTTGCATATCATATCAAGAAAACTTAGCGTGCAACAAACTCATTTTCGCTCAAAATGTGATTGCTTCATAAAGCAAATGGGCATTTCATACATAAGCGTAGTCAGTAGAAGCAGTTGTTATGTTGGACGATAGTTTGGACTAGAGTAAACCATGTGTGAATAAAAACAATAAACAGCAATAGCAAGCTTCGAAAAATTCACGCATGAATTAGAGCAAGGAGACTAATCTGCGTCTATTTCTGGCCAGAAATGCTTCCAAGGTAATGAAGCATCCTCTGTTCATGAACTTTCGTTTGAACGATTTCACTATTCATCAAGATTCTGCTAACGGCTTAACTATCTGTAGTCAAATTATCTCCGTCTAATTGTCTTAACTACCTCTACTTTGTACTAGTCAAAAATCGAATGGTAATTAACGCATACCAAAATTTAGGCAGCCCGAAACTCCTTTGATACTGGAATGCTTTTTATATGCCCAACACTTTGTGTGGTTTCCTCTTCCTTCCGCGGGCGACACCCCAATTCAATGTCAATGTTTACAGCAGATGCCAAGAAGGAGTTCTTAAGACCCCGACAGTCTAATCGATCGTGGGAAATTTGGAAATGTAGCACGTTGGACTGTTGCTCGCTTGCGTGCTTGTGCCGGCTGCGTTAACTACTTCAACAACTGATAAGGTAGTAGCATTGTTGTCTTCACTCCTTATCTCCGTATTTGTGGAGTCCTGAAAAAGTTTGAGCTGCAGTTCAGTTATTCGCTGTGTGCTTTGAAGCAAGCAGATTTCTACTATTTCTTTCACCAGACGAGGTTAGCAGTCAGAAAATCTCTCTTACGGACTAAATAGAATGGAATTGTAAGGGCTGAGACAACCTTGAATGCTTGCTCTACTGCAGTGTTTAAAACATCAACATGCAATCTTTGTATTCACTCATATTATGGTTTCATGACCAGACACAATCTGCTATAACAGTCACAAATAAGCTTCATATAATATTAACCATAGTTTTTGTGGAGACTGCCTTTACTAGTCCTCCATATGCATGGTCAATTATTTGACGACTAAACTTTCCAAAGACTTGTTTCATTGATCTTCCTTTATACACCGGTTATCACCAATCCTCATTCATCTACCCATTCAAATACTTATTGTAAAGCCTCGGACAGAGTTCACGCGATTTAATCGCCGCGATTTTCATTCATTTTCATTTTACATTCAAAAGTTTCGAGCTGGAAAAGTATCACAACCGAAATGCAAGCTGATCGGCATGCAATGAACTCGTATCAGTTGTCTTCTAGCGATTGAATCGCGACACTCAAATTGCGTGAACTCTGCCCGAGGCCTAAGACACAATTATGATTATTTTGAAGCATAAAGCTGCGAGATAAAGCCTCGCAGCTTATTTATTTTCCCATGGCTTTCATGTCAGCTGTTGCTTTGCACGTGTCTCCAAAAAACAGAACGAATTAGAAGAGTGAGGTAGAGTCTACTGCAAGTCTTAAACTTCATCCACTTCCTTTTCTGAAAAATGTATTTCACTTTCCTTTGATTTCCCAAAGAATTTTTTTCGTCGTGGCGCTTGATGACTTTTGAAACGGCAAAATGATAAAAAGAAATTTCTGAACTTATTTATTACCTTCGAAACAAAAACTCATTCCTTTGCTTTAAATTGTGCTTTTACTTACTAAATGGTATTTCCTATCTCAACAGTCATTCTGTCACCAACTAATGAGAGCGTAACAACGATGCAGAAAATGATGTGTTTAAGCGGCTCAATCTTACGATTACTTCTTCCTACTTGCGAATAACAGATGGATGAGTTTCTCGAGCAGACACAACAACCCACAAATGAGATTTTGTCAATAAGCAGCATGGAACTTTTAGACATCCTGCTCACGCTTCCAGCTAACAGACTGCTTAGGTTATTTGAAACCACTCTATCGAATCAAAAAGATACCTGCATCATGTAGAAATCAATCGAGTATTTTCTTTCGTTTTTTTTTTCATATGTCATGCAAAACTAGGGTGTTTTTTTCCTTTTTCCTTTACCGGGTTCCTAGGACCATTTTCAAGTACTAGCAAAGCTAAAGTTGTAGCTACCATCATCTTTGTTTTTGACGGCTATTCGGCGTTCTTCGCCAATAGGGGAGGGGGGGGGGGGGGTGAGGATTATGGAACAGTTAGTCTATTCAGCGCTGTTGCCAATCATTTCTGCCACAAAAAATTGGAATCGCGAACTTCTCACGTAGATAATAATATAAGCATACTACAGTTTTTCCCATCTAAGATTCAGGTTCAATTTTGATCTTCCATAACATGGAGCTGATTTTCCGTCATCATTTAGGAAAAGAGTTATGGCAATCTAGCTAGAATCAAACGTTTGCAGGAAAATACAGAATTTATTTCTAATTACTAATGTCAATTAGCCACATCTATTTATTAGGTTGTCAAGAAAATAATGTCCATTTTTATTTGCTTGCTTCAACAAAGCAACAAAGACTCAACCCAACAAAGGGTAAGGGGTACTGTTCGATAGAGCAAAGCAAGCTCTACAAGATGGCATTCAAGATTTTGCGCCATGCTCGATCCACGGAGAGTTCGAACTCAAAATCTATAGATTTCCAAATGCCCAAAAAATCGAAAAAAAATCAGATCCTCGTCCAAATAATTTCTACAACCTCCCACTCGCTCACATCAATACTATCGATATCTGATATCCATATGTGCGATTGCTGTATTTTTTCCTTGACTAGAAATTGAAAAAACGAAAATTTCCCTGATTTTCTCAAAGCAATGCTGAGCCGTTTTTGCATATGTAGTTCTATACTACAAGCCTAGGTTAGTATAACTGTAGATTTTCAGCCCATTCCAAGCGGTACTTTTCGAAAAATAACGAATTCGGATTTTTTCGTTTCAGTTTCAGTGCTAAAATCGACATTTCTCGAAAAGTACCACTTGGAATGGGCTGAAAATTTACAGTTATACTTACCTAGGCTTGTAGTATAGAACTACATATGCAAAAACGGCTCAGCATTGCTTTGAAAAAATCAGGGAAATTTTCGTTTTTTCAATTTCTAGTCAAGGAAAAAATACGACAATCGCACATATGGATATCAGATATCGATAGTATTGATGTGAGCGAGTGGGAGGTCCGTAGAAATTATTTGGACGAAGATCTGATTTTTTTCGATTTTTTGGGCATTTGGAAATCTTTAGATTTTGAGTACGAACTCTCCGTGGATCGAGCATGGCGCAAAATCTTGAATGCCATCTTGTAGAGCTTGCTTTGCTCTATCGAACAGTACCCCTTACCCTTTGTTGGGTTGAGTCTTTGTTGCTTTGTTGAAGCAAGCAAATAAAAACGGACATTATTTTCTTGACAACCTAATACATTCGCCGCAGTTGACGCGCTAACAACTTTGTAGTTTTCGATCAGCTGCATCTAGTAATCGAAGCATGTCGCCGAAATACTGAATAAGGGCGATGGTGTGATATCATAGAAAACACCAGTATTATCTATTTTCATCTCGCTAAGTCGATATGCTAAAATCGAAAATAATTTTGTAATAAATAGCGAGAAATTATTTTTCTTAAATGTTCAGAATGTGATATCAAGATGTCATGGAATTCTCTATCCTGTGATATCAAGTTGTCATGAACTCCTAATCCTAAGGAAGGTAGCCGAAAGATTTTCTATCTTATATATAAAGCTGAATTGTCTGTATGTCTGTCTGTATGTCTGTACGTATGTGCGGAATAGAAACTTTTATTTCTGAACCGATTTGGACCAAACTTGGCACACATATACTTCGGGGCAGGGAGCGTGTCATAGGCTACTTTTCGTTATCGATCGATATCGATTTTATCGATTTTTTTGCAAAATTTGAGCTACGGGGCTGGGAGTTGGCACAGGGGGGTAATCGAGCATGCTGATTACGAATATAATAATGACAGGGCCGGGCGGAGCCGGGTTTGCCAGCTAGTAACTTTGCGAATAGTTTCTCTCGAAAATCAATGTATGGCTGTTCCAAATCTTTTGTGACGTTTTTTGGTTTTATTTCATCTTTTGAAGTTTTTACCTAAGCAAATCTATGCGGAGACATTGTCGGCACTGAACTGAAACGCTTATCAGGTCGGTCCGAAAGTTCGCGCTGTTTTCCAGACCTATGCTCAAACCATTTAGAATGAAAATAGACAAACAGTGTAAGCACTATCCGACTTCCTCTTTCTAATGGTTACGCTTTTGTTCAGATTTTTCTGATGTCCGCTCAATAATCGGAAGGGATCTTCAACCATGATTTTCACCCGCCTTCACTTTGGCTATTTTTTAGAATTTCCATTTCCAATTTTGGACTAGCTTGGATAACAATCCGATAGAATAAACAAAATGCAATAAAATACATTTTTCCGGCTCCTCTAGCTGGCTTCTCAAAATTTTTAAAAATATTTTTCTGATGCTATCGAATTACATCTTTGGGCATCTCAATCCTCACAGAGCAGTAAACGACTAGCAACCAAGGTGTCGTTGATGCAGCTTTTTCCTCTTTCTGATCGACTTGTTTTCTTCCTAATTTGTGTGATATTAGGTTGTCCGGAAATTAATGCCCGTTTTGAATTTCAACCGCAATAAGTCATACACTTCTCATTTCTAAATAGGTTGCAAAGTACCATTCGATAGAGCAAAGCAAGCTCTACAAGATGCCCATCTTGCTTTTGCAACAGCTCTCATCCACCTCGTGTTTCGAGCCAAAAACTAAAAAGACCCAGCAGCCCGAAAAATCGAAAAAAATCGTAACTCAGTTTATAAAAATCCTACAAAAATTCTTACTTGCTCACGTAAACACTATCCAAATAAGACATCTATATAAGCCTTTGCCGTATTTTTTCGTCTGTTAGAAATCAAGAAAACGGAAATTTTCGTGCATTTGCCAAAGTGATGCTGTGCCGTTTCCACATAGGTAGTTGTATACATACCACAAGCCTGTAGAAGTACAGACTTAAATCTTCAGCTCTCTACAAGCTTTAGTTCTCGAGAAATTTGAATTTTTGCTTGGACCACCTAACTAGGGAAAGCTATATTCGGTACTTCTCGAGAACTAAAGCTTGTAGAGAGCTGAAAATTTGAGTCTGTACTTCTACAGGCTTGTGGTATACAACTACCTATGTGGGACGGTACAGCATCACTTTGGCAAATGCACGAAAATTTCCGTTTTCTTGATTTCTAACAGAGGAAAAAATACGGCAAAGGCTTATATAGATGTCTTATGTGGATAGTAATTACGTGAGCGAGTAAAAATTTTTGTAGGATTTTTATGAACTGAGTTACGATTTTTCTCGAGTTTTCGGGCAGCTGAGTCTTTTTACTTTTTACCTCAAAACTCAAGGTTGATAAGAGCTGTTGCAAAAGCAAGAGAGCCGTCTTGTACAGCTTGATTTGCTCTATCGAATGGTGCTTTGCAACCTATTTAGAAATGAGAAGTGTATGACTTATTGCGGTTGAAATTCAGAACGGGCACTAATTTCCGGACAACCTAATATTAGAGGATAAAATCATTATAATCTTTGTTTTCAATCGCGTAACAAGCTGTACCCAGAAATTTCCGGATTCATTATAATCGCTAAACGCTCAGCTGCTTGCTAAGATTAGTGCTAAGTAATAATCTGTCTTTAAAAGCTGTCAGTGTTTGAAGCGATTGTGTATTTCGCAACTTCGCAAAAGTAAGGGCTTTTGGTAAAATTATTTTAAGAACTACTGAAGAGTTAGTTGATGAAGCCAAAATACTTCATTGTATTACAATTTGTTTGTTCTACCTATTTATCAAAGCTAGTCCAGAAGTTGAAAATTGAAATTTCAAAACTAGCTACACTGAGGGTGGGTGAGAATCATGGGTTGGAGATCCCCGCCGATTATTGAGCGGATATCAGAGAAATGAAAAGAGCATAACCATTAGAAAGAGGAAGAATTTCTGCATCGGATAGTGCTTACACTGTTTATCTATTTTCATCCCAAGTGGTTTGAGCATGGGTCTGGAAAACAGCAACAACTTTCGGATCGACCCAATATGAAGTATAGGTCATAAAGCTTTTGTCAGTAGCTCAAATCACTGCAAAAGCTCGTGTTAGCGACTTTATTTCAAGAAGCAGTTCGATTGAATTTCTTCTCTACTTCGATCTCTGAATTCTTTGATAGAAAGCTGCTCCGTTATTTACAAACAATCATTTCGTCGATCAAATAAATAGAATTGCATTAGAATTGGTGGAGATGTCAAAAAATCGATTCTTTGAGACATTGTGCGGCATATATCCAATGGCAATAACATATCATTCACAAAATATCCTGCGTCAAAAATTAGGCAGGAAGTTTTTAATTATTGTAACAATCTTTTCTGACATCATCTCCGCTTTCACCCGATGATACTATCTAACAGTCGCTGAATTGGTTCAGTCAGTTCAAAGTACAAATGAGTCAGTATCTGAGGGTGAACTTTTGCATAAATAGAGCGTGACGTCATTCTGTCTCCTAGCGTTTCAGAACCGAGTAATGCCTCATTGCTTCACTTATTTCGAAAATATGAGGAATTACATTTCAAAAACTTTCGAGAATTGTCTGTGCTGGGAAAAGCAGTGATATTACCATTTCAAACTTATATATCTTTTGTGTTGATTTCCATGATTTTCTAAATTCCCATAAAGGCCTCCTTACCCTAAAACTATCTCATTCTAGTAGAGAGTCCCTTCACCATAAAGTGAGACTGTTTTAATATATGTAGTAGACCACTCTTCTCAAAAATTTAACCGAAGTGGGCCAACCTTCTGTCAAATTGAAAAGATTCAATAAAATCACTCTGGACTCATGCTGCCGCATCTTACGGATGCCGGACATGTCATCTACAACCTTTCACGATGTAATAAAATGATTGTAGACTGAAAGAACAAGCTCAGACAAATGCAAACAAGCTGACGACAAATCAGCCAATTCGATTTGGTTTCGGAGAGATGCAGTTGTTAACAAAGAATTCGCAAGACATCTTTTCGGAAATTCCGAACGTCAGCTTTATCATGAGAAGATTTCTAAGTACTCTTTTGACAAATTTTTGAGATTTTCTCGAATTCAGGTTTTTGAGTTCGATCAGAGAGATGTAATTTAGTTTCTTTGTGCCATCGCATTAATTTTGAAGATCACTTTACAACATGCGCAATCAAGGCCGCAAACACCTGAGATGACACATTCCAGGACCTCTGTATCTAATTACTCCGAAAAATCTCTTTGTCTTCAGTTCTTCCCTACTGCCTTGGTCTCAAGTTTTTCTCTGAGTCAAACAACAATCGGACATGACAATGATTCGCTAGCACTGTATTGGATGTCTAGCCATCACATTACCAAAAGTCGTATGTGATAACAAGTTATAACTAACAATAAGTAATTCTCATTATTTCTCCACTATTTCAAGAACTGGCCCTCAAAGCCATTGGTTGAGCTATTTCACAAGAATAAGCCGAATCCAAACCTTGCTCGTAAGTTCGATCCTGTTGGCAAATACGCGAATTGCACTTTCAAAAACCTGCTTTGTCCGAGACCAGTTGTGCGAACCTTGAAATTAAGAGGACTGCGCGTACATAGCCTACGAATGTGTAGTAAAGTCATAGGCAACTCGATCAGCCATTTTCGACCATAGAAATCATTGGCATGGCGCAGAGCTCCCGATTAGGTGAATTCCTGCACGCGCATTCAGATGTACCCCACAATCGACTGGTCTATTGATGTCACTTTAATTTCCATACAACGCCATCTTTGGCGGCGCTCCGCTATCCGCTTTTCCTTTTATGTTACCTTTGATCGCTTCGCTGTTACTTGATAGTGATAGTGGTCAATGCCTTGCAATACACCCCTCGCTTGAAACCGCCTCGCGCGCCTCTCGCGCTTTTGCGCTCTCTTTGGCGCTTTTTGCAAGGGATTCCAGCTTGGTGCTTATGAGGCTGCGTGCAGCGCTACCTATGGGAAGTTTGAGACAGACCTATATGAGTTATAAAAATGTGCAAACGATTTGTTTATTTTTGTAAATAATTGAAATATTTTTTAAAAATTTTTAAAAATTCAAATTAGCCTTATGAAAAAAATTTTCGGGGGCGTGGCTGACGCCACGCCCCCTTTTCCAGATTTTAGAGGTTGGGGGCCGCCAAAAATTTTGAGAAGCACCCCAAAAATTTTTTCGGAGTGCGTGGCTAACGCCAAGCACCTTCATCTGAAAAAATTTTTGTCTCGCCCCCCCCCCCCGGTCCGAAATCCTGCGACCGCCACTGATGGCCACCACCATCGGCCTGCTCCACTGTAGATTCAAAAGTGGTGCATTGCGCCCGCAAGGATGATTATTGAAAGAAGAAAATGCCTATAACTTATTTATGACTTATTTCATATGCGGAAGCTGTTTCCCATTTTGCAAGTGACGGAGCAGTCACATCTGCCCGCGCTAAGCTCATTGGCCAAGTCTAAACCAGGAAAAAAGTATTACTGCGTCCAACGTTACACCCACGCAAAAGCGTTGAGTAGTAATAAGACAAAAACCTTAACTCAGCAAATGTCCCCATGGAACTCTATGCAGGCGTGGCTGTACTTCTCACTCTTTATTGACTGCATTAGTGAAAAATTACGCTGGTACAGGTATATAGGGCATTCGAAAAATCATGACGATGGCGCGAGCGCGCGGTACGCACTCACCTTCCGGCAACCGCATTTCCTTGGTTTTAACCTCTACTCGACTGGTTTTTCTGCTTTATGATAGTACTCGGACACTGGAAGTGACTGAGCTGAGCACTGAGGTAATGCCTTTTTGTATAAGGGTGCTATGTTCCTGTGGGCGTAAAGACAGGCGGTAAAGTCCGCCGTCATGCTTTATAGATAAACTTTAACTTTAGAATTAAGCAACGAGAGACGTCAGAAGAGGCGGTTTGGCCTGAATGCAGTCGCTCGGGACATGCGCTGCACAGTGATATGGGAGTCGCTATGCAGTCTGTCCCAATTCGGTCAGACCAAAATTGGAATGATGGACGTTCCGCATGCCACAATTTTGCATCACATCTACGGTTTGTTTGTGCGCTCGTTCTTGTATCTCTTGGCTTTCTCCGACAGCGCGCATACACAGCGCGAAGCCCTAGCGCTGAGCGCGCAATTTTAGGCCAACGTATAGCCTGATTGCGATTGGGGCGGAAGTTTGGCGCCACCGCCCGTACTAAAGTCGACAGCGCGAAATTGCCCGTATTGCCGTAGGCTGAACGCATGCGAGCGTGCTTTGCGCGCGGATGCTAACGCATTGTTCAGACCGGCCGATACCGGCCCGAACCCGCCGAAACCTGCCAAATGAGGGAAGCAAAGGTGCTATGCGTTGAGTTACTTGACTGATATGTACGTTTCACAACGCGCGCAGTATTTTACACATGCATTATGATGTCAGATCCCAGGCATGTCTCTTCTCTAATGACTTCTCCGGATTCCGGCGGGCTCAGGCAGGTTCGAACGGATACCGGTGGGTACCGGCGCGGTCTGAGCGATGCCTATGCGCAATCCGCAAGCCAACCCTGCGCGGATTGCTGCTGTTGCGCGCCAGATACTCTCGCGTGCGTCTAGCCTATAGCGATATGGGCGACCTCGTGCCTAGACTTTACCTATGCGGTGCACCGTACGCCGTGCAGTTTCTCCGAATTGTAAACAATGAGCATTGCAACATCCTTTGATAATGTTGCGCATTAGATCTATGCTGGCAAGAAGGCGAAGTCGAATTCAGCCATGTAGATAGGCACCCTCTTGACAGCTATTTGAGTGAATCACCGTTTACATATAACTCTCATGTTACACACAAGCTGCGGTGTTTGAGTGCACGATAACTGGGGGTTAAGGGATCAATTCTCTACAAAAGCGCCCGGGCAACGGAAATGTCGATAAAAATACCTCACACGGTTCAAGCCGGCAAGTTATCTGGCAAATTGCGAGCTGTCCTCAAATTCAGCACTGACAAGCTACCAATGCATAGCAGCATGACTTTCTGAGAATGCAAGATCATAACTTATAATAACGGGCTAAGGGTTGTTTACGTTTGTGTGTGTGTGTGAATCTCTGTCTGTCACGAAATTCATAGAGAAAGTTCCAGCAAAGTTCTTGAGCTAAAATTTTGTGAGTTATAAGCGATTGAAGTATTGCCAAATCGCGTCGCGCCTGAAATTGCATGACTGATCTTTATTCAAAGTCTACTGCCGCGCGAAGGCGCAAGAGCAACAGCTGTCCTCACATTTATAGGCATACTAGCTGGCAAACCCGGCTCCGCCCGGTTCTGTCATTATTATATTCGTAATCAGCATGCTCGATTACCCCCCCTGTGCCAAGTCCCAGCCCCGTAGCTCAAATTTTGCAAAAAATCGATAAAATCGATATCGATCGATAACGAAAAGTAGCCTATGACACGCTCCCTGCCCCGAAGTATATGTGTGCCAAGTTTGGTCCCGATCGGTTCAGAAATAAAAATTTCTATTCCGCACATACGTACAGACAGACAGACATACATACAGACAGACATTCAGCTTTATATATAAGATGATCGGCTCCAAGATTCGTGTAGAGGCGGGTTGGGGTTTTCCCTGAGTATCAGGATAAACTTGTTAAATCTCCACGTTACTGCACTGTTTTCCGTACCCTCTCGTTGTCAAAAACTGCCGCGCTTTGAGCTGCCACGACGACGCTTCTACACGAATTGTGAAATCGATGGTATATGTGGTAATGATAAACCAATCTAGTCAAGAAATTGGGGTGGATCGCCGGTCACCTGGTGGCAACAGCTCATCTGAAGTTGTACCGCCCACGCGGCACTGTCACGACGTCTGGGCGAGTCTGCGTCTCCACATAAGCTAGGAAAAATCGTGGTGGACAATGACTTCGAAACTCTGCTAGTCTCGATGACAACGGTACTTGCATTTGAAGGCGCACTGCTGACGAGGTCCCTTGAACAGAACAAAGCTAACTCTTACACTCTGGCAGAAGTTTCTCTCCTATGCAAGCGTCACTCAAAAGGATGATTTCACAGGAACAATGATTCGTTCGCGAAGAATTACGAAGAGGTTGCGCGGACAGTGACTCATCGTCTCCGAGCTGCGACCTTTTGCTGCACGCAGAGCGCAAAGAGACGAGAGTGGCTGGCGCGGGCAGAGACGCAGCGAAGGTGTGCAACCGCAGCCGCGCATTGATCTCACGCGAGTGCGTGCGAAGTCAAGCCGATTATTGTCAGTTCTCGTTTACTCCGTTCAGTCTTGCTGCCTATTGTCGGCCTTGCTTTCCCTATTATGTCCTTTTGGGATGTGTGTTATATCAGCCTGAGCGCTCTTGGAACTCCTTTGAGGGGAAACGCGTCAAGAATTGCACGCGCTTGCAACCGAGTGGCCCGCATTTTTAGTCTTGGGCTCTTCAATTTCGTCACTCCTTGCCCCTTCTCACATCGCGTCCCAATAGCTCAAACTTTTACCAGCTATTTTCAAAGGTTAGCTGAGCTTACTGTTATTTTTCTAGCAAATCGCTACTGTCTGAAGCGCGATGAAGAGTTTAAAGTGTCAGGACCTCAACGAAATATATCACTTTGACTTTCTTTTCCTCATTCCTGCCCTCCTTTTTCTGTTTTTTTCTTGCTGCAGCAAAAATACTCTACTTACTGCTTGGTCGCCTTTTCTCGTCATTGTAAAGCTGTCCGTTGTCGAGTTCATGGTTGGCTCTCAGGCCGACTACTCGCCCTCCTTTGGCAGTTTTTCTGCATCAAAAGATTCGATTATATCTACTCAGGCGCTCAGCTGTAGCCAGTCTTTCTGGCACAGGGGCGAAAACATGGCGGATCTGTTCAATAAACACATCAAGAAGGCCACCTCAAGAACGAAAGAGAAGGTTAGTGCGTTATTTTGCTTTGCTCCTTGTGAGCCATTGTTAGCATTTTTCCTTTATGCACTTTATTTGCGAAGTATTGAAAATGTAATCCTGCGTTGACTTGGATGATTCATCACCCAATTCATGTTTGCTCAGAACTTTTGAGTACAATCGCTTGTTTTCATCGTTTTTCTTTCTTTGAACCAGATGCTGCAACTCTCAGCCAAAAATCATGCTTAATAACCATGAGTTAGGTACGGTATATATAAGTTCAAAGAACGAACACTCGTCCGTGCTTGGAAAAGCTTGCACCTTTTTCAAAAACCCCATCATGATGTTATGCTGTTGATTCTCTATTGACATAGGTCATGCTTTACAGCATCAAGACCAGAGCACATATTAATTTTGCTTCCATGCTCCTATAGGTCTGGAATCTCATTGTTTATCACTCTCAACTGAAATGTGGTCAGTATTTTTGACTTTCACTTCTTCGACTATTTTGTTGCCAATCGCTCACCCATTCTTAGAAAGTGGGATCTATTTAATCCTGTTTTCCATAGCATGTTCTAGTCAAATTACTGTTGTTGTATCTCAGTAGTTATGAGTGGAGGAAGAAGCAGTAACATTTGAGTAGATATCGTTAGTGGGAAAAGTAACTGTAAGTGAGTTTTACCAGCAGGTTAGATTAGCGCTCTAGTAGTAAGGAAAAGGCTATAGACACATCACTAAGCTGATCTTGTGTAAGTGATTAGTCAACATCTGAGCACCCACATTTCTCGCGTTCACTTATCGGTGTCTTGTTACATGTAGAAATTCGAAATGCTTTAACACACATCTTATCGCCGGGTTTCAGCCATTATCAACCGCTCAGAATTTAGTAACTATGTGGGTTTTCTAAATGATCAGAATTTTGTTATTTGGATGACCTTACATGCTTTTCTTTCATCTTTTTCACGCCAGCTTTATGCGTATATTCTTTCTCGTGTGCCACACGTTTCCAGCGGTGCTATTCACCTCATTTGATTTGTGACAGTCTGCGCCTGTGTTCTAATAGACTCAAAGCCAGTCTTTCCCACTTTCGGGGAATATTAGTGTGCTCGAGGATGCAGCCTCATCACAATTGATGGAACTACGCCTCTCCAACTTCGATGCATGATTCATGTTGCCCTTTGTGAGAACACGCAGTGTTAAATTGAATTTCGCAATCCGCTTTATGCCTTTTGTTTGGAATTTTCATCATGCAGTCAATACAGGAGGATGAAATGAGTTATGGCCAGTTTGCGCAACTTTGATTTCCTCCTGTCCAGTAGCACATCTGGCTGTACAGCGTGAAGAAGACGTGACCGCAGGATAGGAATGCAGGTGCAGCAAAAGTAGCGCAATGCAGTAATACGAGCATATGCTACTTTGCACTTTACCGCTCAGTAGTTCGACGGAAAAAGTTTGAAGGTAATCGTATATGAAGCTGCAGGCTGCTTTTGCTTTTTTCGCCATGCTGCTAAACGCTTGCATAATCTATAACAGCCAAGTTTAAGAAGGATTATATAGTAGCCATCATGCAGTTATATCATGTATCGACTTGTTGACAAAATTGATTGGGATGGAGTTACATATACGTACATTGCATAGTTTGGCTTATACATGACAATTCCTCCAATGAGTTTTTGAGATGTTGTATACTTGCAAATATTCACTGAATTATCTGTATCCTTCTTTTTGCTTTTTTTTTTTGTTCAATGAAATCTAATATATAAAGAAACGTAGGCGCAGTTTAAATCGTTAAATAAAAAATCGTTAGTTGAATAATCTTCCAGTAGCGGGAAACCGTAGTGCGGTCCGAAGCGCGCGCATGCTGCTAGCACCTCCAATTACTGGTTCACTAGTTCTAATAATAACAAAAACAGCAACATTAAAACAGTTGCATCTTTTGTTTTGACCACGCAATTTTTTTCCTCTCTTCCCCTCTTTTACAACTTTTACAGTCAGTAACTTTGATGGATGGCAGAGGGCAGAGTGAAAAGCATCTTTTTTTTGTTTTTACCTTCGAGTTTTTTTGCTTTTGCTTTTTAAACCCGAAATCTGGTGCTAGTATTAGTCGACGTTAATACCGAACTTAGCTTTACTTATTGCAGGCACATAAGAGAGTTGGTGTATCACTTAGTCATCAGTTGTCGCAGATAACATAACCAGTGCAATGGGCTTGAAAACACAACGATTTGTAAAGTTTGCTGTTTGGACTTCGAGGAAGTCTTCCCTGTGCACAGCATCTCGTATCCTGAAAAGGCCAGCAATAATCGCACCATTTCTGCCGAGGGTTTAGCTTATAACTTGTGTCATCTCGTACGAATGCTCTGTTTGTGCATACTTCCGTATCGCAAAGAGATTTTATTGTTAAAACTGTAGAAACGATTTCTTTTTGTCTTGATTTTTTAAACTAATGATAACGATGTGAAGCACAAAAGCAAAAACATTATCTGTGCATTTTTCGTGTGACAAGTTCTTTCTCTTTCTGGTCTCCTTTCATTAACCTACAGAGGTTTGTCTGATATATGAAACTATGGTAAATTTCTAATCCATAACAAATGCGTTACACATTTCAGCATTCGAACTCTACTTTTGATCCATCTGTCGCGTTAAGAATGTTTGGATAATGTCTTTTTGAGCCTTCACCATTATGACTACTTTTTATAAGAGAGTATTGTTGCATAGTCTGGCCTTGAGGAAAATGTGATTTTAAGTCCATCCAATGACTGTGTTGAAGACGATTCTGTTTAAAGTTCTCGTTTTTTGCGCACATATCCCATTTCTCTTTCTTTGTGAGAGAAACTTATTTCTTCGTTCAAGTTCAAAGCGGTTTCCTTAACAAGAAGTTCGTGCTTCTTTGATAGGTAGGGGAATTCGATAGTGTATCGGATCAGCCCTGTGAACGTCTGCGGTACTCATAACAAAATCGATGGTATTCATCCATCCCTACCGTCATCTGTTTTGTAGTCTATATCTCACCCGGTTCTGCGCTCGCTTTGATAATTGCTCAACATTTCGGTGCAGTTTCAACAAAGTTGTTGGGAGGCTGTGTATTTTGATTCATCTTCCTCCCCAAACCGCTGAGTTACAAATCTTTCACAGCTCCTTCTGTTGCTGCACTTAAGATGCATTTTCCCCTTTCTGCCTTTCGCTGCCGAGACCTACTAAAAGTGAGTGTTATCTGTAGTTCTCCTATTCAATAAAAAAAGGGAAAAGAGTCACTCTTACTTTTGGCGCGGTGTCAGCAGTTATGTACGCTGATCTAGTTCAGATCTCAGTCATGTCTAGAACGGATTTTTTTTTACTACAGATCATCCATCCCATATTTACAGTTATTGGAAGGCATCGGAAAAGCGAAAGCCACCCAAGACGAGACCTTTGATGGCCATGCTGCAAATCTCGTCAAACAAAGTAAAACCTTTGAAAAGATTTACAAGGACGTCAAGGTTCGTTGCCTTTCATTACGTTCAAGCATTCTTCTTTTTGTGGTACTTCACGTGATGCATCAATAGCATTTTTACCTGATTTTATTTCCGTTATTTTCTTGCTTTAACCAGCATTTCTTTATTGTGGTAAGCATTGTGTACTCGCAGTCCTTGTTGTAATAATGGAAATCCGACGAAGCCATATGGTGCATCTGCGAAAGGTTTCAGTGGCGGTTGAGAGGATTAGCGCGATTTTTTTCCATTCAACAGCTGAAGCGACACTAATCCATCAGTGCTGACGCCGAAACCTTTTGCGAATGTGTTTGACAGGAAATGCAGGAATATTTTATGTATTTATACTAAAGCTTTTCCGTGTCAATCTTTGTTACAAATACATTGGAACGGTACTAATCTTGTAGGCGTCTTCAGCTGGATCAAATTCATCACAACAAAAGAAATAGTAATTTTTGCAGGCATACGCAGCAGCTCTCAAAACATTAAACCAAGCAGAAAGAACGTTGCGAGATACAATCAGGGAGTCCTACGAGACAGAATGGCCAGAACGGGAGCATTTGACGGCAATACTTGATGTAGGTATTGCATTCGTTTTGCGACGAAATAGGTTGTCCCCATAATGGCATTACCATCAGCTTTGCAGAATCTAGACATCCAGACTAATGAAATGGAGAAGACACTCTGCGAAGAACTCCCGCAGTCTCTTTGCAATTATGTTGGGCAGTTTGGGGAGCTGAAAAAGAAGGTTGGTAAATATAGTGCTTTGCACGAGTTGTCATCTGGCACTCTAGAATATCCATGCTAAAAGAGTTAAACTTCCTTCTATTGTTTGTTAATTAGTACCATCGGTTTTCGTGTGTAGAGTTTTAACGACCTCGTTCATTTATGAGCATGCCAACGCATCATATCTCTTATTTCCACATTCTTTACTCATCTCTTATATCCACATTCTTTACTCCTTTCCTCTTTATAAAATATCAAAACTTTTAGCTTATGTTAGCGTAGTAACTTCACTGTGATTTGTCTAATCAGAGAAATCTGTATCGATTACCGTACTTTCTAGGTCGATAAGAGAGGTCGTAAACTTGTCGACTATGACCACGCAAAGCACAACTATCATTCCACGAAAGCTTCCAGCAAAAAGGTGTTTACTGCTGGTTACGAAAGGGTGCAGGTCGTATAGCTTCCATTTTAGGGTGAGACAGATCCAAAGGTGGCGAAAGCTTTTTCAGAACTCCAACAAACAGAAGCTTTGTATAAAGAGATTAACAACGAACTTCTTGAGGTTAGGGTGCTAACTTCTTATTCAAATTCTCCAGCTTGATTGCTTTACATTTTAAAAGTTCGATTCGATTAATTACTTTCAGTCATTGCCTGCTGCATACGATAATCGAATTACTTTCTATGTGAACACCCTTCAGTCACTTTTCAATACTCATAATATTTATCAATCGGAATGCAGCAAGGTGAGTAGGCCACGTCTCTGCAGTTTTTTGTGCATGATTTGCTTATCTGCAGTTGAACAAACAAATCGTTTCCCAACTTGATCGTCTTGGAGAATCTATCGACATTTTGCGAGTTCCGCGACCAGAACCTCGCCCAGATACGCCGACTGATAGCGTCGCGGACGTAAGACTTTCACAGGTGTTCTTGGTGTTGGGTATCGCAACTCTTTATGTATTGTTGAATGCTTATCTGTTTGCTGCAGATAAGTTCGCACCGTTCCACGCCCTCTCCTGCCCCTGCTCCCCCTCCGGCGACGCCAGCTTCTTTGGCAGATTCCGCTGCTAACCAACCAAATGCGTCTTCTGGTGGCAATCCATTTGAAGAAGATAATGTGGAGGAAGTTTTCGAGAATAAGATCTATCCGGTATGTTAGCTTGTCTGATTTTTATGTTTGGTAGAGACTTTTTTAAACTTCAGTAATAATGATAGTTCCACAAACGCGATGAATTTTCGTAATATTGGATATCTGCGATAAAAGATAAACCATATAAAATCAAAAGATAGAAGATAAACCGTACAGAACCATAACGGCTTCAAATTCTTCTCCCCAAAAATTTGCACAGATCCAGAGCATACGTTCGAACCAGATGAGGGGGTTTCTCTTACTTTGGATTTTTGTAAGGACTATCTTCATCAGAGTCAGGCAATGGACTAAATGTATGTTAACATAAGAAGTTGATGTTTCCTACATAGATTTTTTTTTCAATAAAAATAAATCCCTCCCAATAAACAAATTCAGTCCCGTGCTTCTGTACATTGCCTATGTTTGTCAAAATTGTTTCTACATTGACTGTCGGTTACGTGAGAGTACCCGCTTTTTAGAAGTTAGCGGCTGTGCCTCCTCGTGCCGATAAGGAAGAGGAGAAGAATACAAACGAAACTCCGAAAAAGGTCAAGGATCCGACAAACCCATTCGAAGAGGATACAGATGAAGAACAGCACGAACAAGTACCCATTGAGGCACCTCCAACAGACCATGCTCTAGAGGGAGTTACTAGGGAAGCTCGTAAGGTTAGCATAGGTTTGTCAGCTCAATCTATACTTTTTAACCGTTCATTTCTCGTTGATAGGTGCTTTACCTTGTGAGGACAACTCACGAGTACAAAGCGGTGGACACTGATGAGTTGTCTTTTGGTCCGGGAGAGGATCTGAAGGTATAAAAATATCTAACGTGACTTTTCTTCAGTTACCGGCGGAGTGTCTTGTTTTAGTAGAGCGTTTAGAATCCGATAGTTCTTGATTCCAAATATCTAGGTTATCGCAAAAATCCTTTATGTTTTTGTTGCTTAATATAAGACACTACGTCATAATTTTGTTTTATAGGTTCTGGAGTCGAAACCTGAAGATCAAGTTGATGAGGGTTGGCAGCTGGGCGAAAAGGCTGACGGCACTCGAGGCGTGTTTCCTGAAAATTTTACCAAGAGGCTCGACTAAATGCTTTCGCTTTGGCACCTTGTTTGCGTACCAATTGTGCACCCCTTTCGATCGTTTAACATATTGCTGACTCTGCTTTTACATAATTTTATGCGATTTACTACTGATTTGTTGTTTGCCACTCTTCGTATGCTCCTCGAGCACTTTCAATTGCATACTTCTACATAGTATTATAGATTTTAGTGCAGTGCCTTGTGACTCGGTTACTTCAAAGCTATACAGTATAATGACCCATACTTATCTGATTTGTTTCTTAAGGTTGTGGTGCTGGCTTTATGCTTCACAACCCCAATAATATAGCAAAAAATCTATTTTATAACTCGTCCAAATGAGCTTGAGAGATAAAGTACTGCTTCCGTTCTCGTGTTTCTTATACATGGCTTATGATTCAGTGTAAAGGGATCCGCTTGCTGACAGCTCATACACATCCATCTAAAAGGAGCCGCGGCAAGTGAAGGTGTCTGGATGAAATGGGTAAAGTAAACTGACCAAAGCCTTGAGAGCTGGTACCATCTCAATTTTGCTTCGTTTGTAGGGGTTGACATTGCAGAATGTGATCGATGGGAACATTGATGATTCCAGTCCTAGCTGGAAAAAATGTACTATCCCTTTGAGTTGGGAACGCGCTCAGGGACTCGCACCGTGCGGGCGGCCAGCGACGAACTTACAATCGCTCGTTGGTGTGTGCGATTGTACGGTCGTCAAGGGCCGTTAGCACGGTTAACGTGGGGCGCCCGCACGGTTTTTAATGCTCGCCGCTTGCGCGGGGAAGGTCGGCCGCTCGCTTGCTGCTGGAGTAGGTTTATATGGGGTATTTTAAACATTTTTCTTAGGTATGTTAGGCATTTTCACATCCTGCGAACACGGACTAATGCCTGCCGCACTACCCAAACTTTCCATGGAGAAGCCTACACCATCACTCTTGATAACTGTAGCCTCACGCAGGTTTATTCCAGCTTTGCGGTGAAGGGAAATGTTGATAACACGATAGTCGACGCTTAGCCAGCCTAAACGCTGCGTCGTATCTCATGCAGGTACCGTTTAGGCTCACAGTGTGTGAAAACAATGAGCCGAAGGTAGAGGTCACTGTTGGCCGCTTGCACGGGCAAATGTTTGCCGCCCGATCGAACGGACACATTGCCTGCCGCTTGCACGGTCGGTTTTATTGCGTACCGATTGCGCGGCGAGATTGCCTGCCGCTTGTACGATCAAGTGATTGCTGGCCGATCGTGCGGACGCATTGCCTGCCGCTTGCACGGTCGATTTTATTGCGTGCCGATCGAACGGGTAGACTGTCTTCCGCTTGCACGGCATTTTTATTGTTGACCGCACGCACGGTACATCAAAAACTATGCAGTGCGCTCAGGCGGAGGAGCTTCAATGAGGACCGCCCGCACGGCGCGAATCCCTGAGCGTGTAACACTGTCTGTAAGGCTTCCGTTGTTATTGTAGTATGTTACTTCATTTAAACTTGATCTCAGAAAACTTGTCACAAGTGTTAGTGAAATTTAATAGAACGCAAATACACCATTGACACAACCTTGAGTACCAATTTTTTCTCTTATGCGAGTTTCAGGTACAAAGTTGTAAAGATTTGATTTGTTACCGAGAATCGGGCATTGTTTTCTTGTTTTATTGAGAAAAGGTTCGTCATGTTTCTTGTTTTAAGCTCGATGACAAATCACATGGACTAGACCTGCCTCAATGCCACTTGACTTGCTGCAAAAGTTCAATTCTTCCTTAACACATTCTAGCAGGCGTATAAAATGCGCGGTTTGGAATTAAAATGATGGAAATATGCCTGAAGATCTTGACGAAAAGTCTACTTGAGTACGAGACTGAAACTGTTCAGTTGGCCTGAAGGTAGACTGCGGCATTTCTTACCCATTCTTGAATAGGCGTGGATATGATGAAAAATCTAATAACGGAGAGGACTCACATTCAGCTCCACGACCTTGTCAAAGCGTAAGTATTGCCTTAGAGTATCAGTGAATAAGAAAACGAAACCGACTGCGCAAAATGCCAGGATCACCGACCAAAGCACAGCCGCAAGGCACTGCAAAAGAAGTACTCATTCGTGACTGACGTGCCTGGAAAACGAATTCCTTACTGTTGACGCTTGCGCCATGTGAGGGATGCCATGGCAAGATGACGAATCGGCCCAATCACGGATTGCCTCACGCATTTTTCTGGAAAGGATCGTAGCAGAATGAGATACTAAGCTCAAGCAACAAGATTATTTTTTCATGAGGTGGAGGATTGGGGACTTCTCTCAAGCAGTTGATCATGCCAATGCATTTTTGGATTAAATGCCGGAAAATGTCCATGGCAGTGCCAATAATCACACTCATAAACTTTCTGTTTGCCAAGCTATATGTAAAGGTCAAAAGCTTATTTTTTTCTTGCTTCAGCACAGCAGCACCTCAACTAATCTTATTGCTTTTCTCAGCAATTGCTTTGGACTCTATAGGAAATTGAGAAGTGTGGCTATAGGAAGTGAGTTAGATGCGATCCTTTTGTGCTAGAGATCGTATCATGTCAGCTATGGATGTCAACAAGAAGGTGCACTTTTTTTATGGTAATTTTCACATCGAAGCTTCTGAAATAGGGAAGTCTTGCAAAGCCACACTTCTCAGTTTCGGTGCATTTGGCAGTTCCTTAGTTTTTCAAAAGCGCAAACACGCAAAATCTAGTATTTTTTGTATTCTCTTTGTTTTCAAAGTAGGGGATTACTTTTTAACAAAGTGCAGAGCTTGAATCGCTGACTGCAGCAAAGAGCATAAATATTGAGAAGTATGTTCCAAATAGAAATTTTTCTAAAAGAACCTATGAGACTGAATTTTGCTCTTCTGCAAATGAGCTACGACTTGCCGTAGGCTACGCAACGATTTGCTGAACTTTTCTTACAATTAGTGGCCCTTTTATCCATATATTAATTTATTATTCGAATTCAAGGAAATAAAAACTTATTGATCATTGCATCATCTCCCCATGTCATTTACAAGGAGACTTCAGGGCTCATTTACATTTTGGGATGAGAAGAATGCGGCATTGCGAAAGGAGGAGCAAAGAAGAAAGACTAATCCACAACGGGAACAGGAGCGCTCCGGCGCATTTGCAAACGAAGCAGGAAGGAGTGCAAGAGGGTAAAAGCGTAAAAAAGGTAGTATGGAGGAGGCTTTGAGTCTTTCATAACTTCGGATCCAATGGTTATTACGTACTATTCGTGACGATCAAGTCCACCATCCGGCCTGCTAGTTTCATACGAAATAGGCGAACGTACGTTTGATGGACTGAACGAGAGTTATTTTATGGACCTTGAAACACTGAACTTTATTCACATATATCCCGCTCAAAAGCACTAATCTCAATTTGACCTGTGAAAAAGGTGGGTCAACTTATGTCTAACAATTCCCTCTGGGTTTTTCCCATGTAATTATGTACAAGATTGCAAAAAGTAGTAACTTCGAATCGGAGCACTTGAAAAACGATATTTTTATGCTTTAGTTTGTAACGCAAGAGGTTGAAATTTGAGTGGATAATGTCCAAAATTGCTACTCTAACTTCAGCAATATTTTTGCTGCAATTCACGGGATAGAAGATCAAAGGCATTGGCCTGCCAAAAAATTTATGATGACCGCTTTTTTCACTGCTCCGATGTTTTTGATGATGAGGAAATACATAAAAAGGACAAATGCTGTAATACGTAGCTTCAAAGACTTTTATATGTTTAGTCACCAGGTGCTATAAAGAATATAAGTTTCTACCTACCTCCATTTGGTATCTGGCTCTTTATTCTTCTCCGCTTCCTTTTCCATATCTTCTACAATCTTGTCCATTTCTTTCTCTTTTGCGGTCGAATCGTCAGAGTCATAATCATGAAAATGACTATTAGAGAAAGCTCATAAGTAAATCGCATGTAATGGAAGAAAATGGAAAGTCAATTTGAAGTTCAATTAACTGTGTGGGTTCTTCAAATCACTGCTTTAACAATGTGGGCAAAGAAGTAGAGTGGAATAAAACTGGGAGATATAATGTCTCAATACGCAAATCTCTTTCCAGCATTATGTGTAAAGAAAGCTGATATACTCACCAACAAACTATCCTTCCTTTTACGAAGACCATCGCTGGTTTGATCCGCCATCCGGTAGCTGGCAAATGCTAGAAGTCCCTGTTTCAACGTCTGACTCGCTAATGGTCACTATGGCTGCTGCTGTTCGACACACAGGAAAGAGAATGTGAAAGAGAATATTGAAAAAGTCACTCACCAATTGCTGGGCCTGGTAGTGCGAACATCCCAAAATAAAATGAAAATGGCACATTTATGATAATTCTCCGTGCAGGTATGTATGAATCTTTATTTATTTATTTATTTGTTTACACATAAGGGTGCACCGTAAAAAGAAAAGAAAAAGATCTTCTTAAATTATTCAGCACAATACCTGTACCATTGCTATGTCAAAACGACCGAAACCTCAGCCTCTTTGATAGTTCTAGCTCTCCACACTATACTTCAGAGTGGTGCATGAGGTATCATCAACGGCGGAGTCGAACCCCAGGTCGTTCATCCCGTGTTGGCGACACATCGCACTTGACCAAGTGCACCTGACAAATTGGAAGTAAGAGAAGACGAGATCCGGAGGTCGGATAGAAATTCACGTTGTAACAGCACTATATTGGGCGGAAAAGACTACAGATAACTTTGCTACACCTTCTGCAGATTCTTTTAAAAATATAAATTTATGGAAACTCGGTATAATTTGCCTTAAATTACATATATTTGAGCGGGTCTTTAGTGACAGAAGGCTTGATGGTGATCTTACAGAGTGGTCAAATGCTTTGAACTAATATTTTCGTTTGATTGAAAAGCCATCATCCGAATATTGATGTAGTAGGGAAGTGCTCGACGAATAGCTGAAAGCTAGGATTGGTTACGAGCCTAGCGACTTTCCTCCTAAAAAATCAAATAAATAATACTTTGGGCATTGTAGAATTACCCAAAGTTTGTGCTTGCTGCAGTGGATTGCAATTTATAAGATTTCATAACTGTATGTGCTTTTAAAAAGCTTTTTTGTAAACCATGCTAAAGGTTGATTTTATTTTCAAAACAACCGCAAACTTGCCGTTTGCCTTCACTATAATGGGTTCAGCAATGACTGCAACTGCTGCCCGGCAACGGCTACGGTGAATATGCTTGAGTGTTCATATATGGAGTACGACTTCGTCAAGCAGTGACTATTTTACAAAAGTGTAATGTGATTTTTGACTTCAATGGAGAAGACGATGATATTACTTGTTTCAACATAAATATTCTTGAACAGGTAATTAGGGACCAGTACAAATATCAAAAGCTGCAATAAAGGTTTCAGAGAAAGTTTGTCGCAAAGAGAGTGTCTTCGAACTTTCTGATTTACCTAAACGTCATTATGAAGTGAAACATTCGTATCCAAAAACCTCATTGCACATCAGTGTCAGAGCAATAGAATATCGATGCAAAACAGAACACTTTCAAGCGTTTATTTAGACACCGTAAATGACGATGTGCCTTCAAGAATACTCGGCCCACTTTCCAAACGAGGAAACGGCGATCGACCGTTTGATTCCCATGTGGAAAAACGTTTGCATCCCCCGGTTCCCAAAAAAGGCTTTGTCCAGAAACTCCCATTTTTTTAGATAATCCTGGTTGGGCGGAAGCACGAGAGGTTTCGAATGAGACACAGATAGATGTAATGCACATCGGCATCCTTCTTTGAAAATAGCTAGCGTCTCTGTTCGCTTCCAAACAGTGCTTGAATGAAAAATGAGAAAAACTGTGATAAAGGCCGTCAGCCAATCGGGAGTGGGAACCACCATTAGGCCTCGGACAGAGTTCACGCGATTTGATCGTCGCGATTAAATCGCCGCGATTTTCATTCTTTTCATTTTACATTCAAAAATTTCGAGTTGGAAAAGTATCACAACCGAAATGCAAGCTGATCGGCATGCAATGAACTCGTAACAGTTGTCTTGTGGCGATTGAATCGCGACGATCAAATCGCGTGAACTCTGTCCGAGGCCTTAGGAAGATGCTTCATCTACTACCATGTAGTATGCAATGATGCGGTTTTGCAAGCACTTGTTTCCGAAATTCCGGTTTGGACTCTAGAACAATAGAAAGGTATCAGGTAGCTGCAAAAATAATTTCCATTCTCCGAAATTTCACTTTGACAAGCTATAACTTTGTCTAGTCTTCATAGTTTTGTATGTGGTCAAGACCTCAGAAGCAGTAAATTTTCGTAATTAGCGTCCACCTACTATACTTGGGGAAATTCGAAATTTTTTTCGAATATTCGAATATCGAATATATTCGAAAATTGAAAATTTCGAATATTCAAATATCGAATAATATTCGAAAATCGGAATTCTCGAATATTCGACTATCGAATATTATTCACTTTCAAATATTATTCGAAAATTGGAAATTTCGAATATTCGACTTTCGAATATTATTTTTGAAGGTGAAAATTTCGAATCGAGTAATATTCGAATATCGAATATCATTCGTTATTCGATTTTCGAATACTGATCGAATAATTTACGTCATTGAGACTGCCTATGAAAGAGAGACGGTCAAAAGGTGCGATTTTTCCGGCTCGCACCAACTTAAAACTCCTATTTCGTGCTATGGGAGTTTCAAAAAGTACCGAACAAAGCACACTGGCTTACTAGTTGTTTGAAGTGATCATCTGATAAGTTTTAAGTTCTACGACTTTTGCCAGAAAACTGACCGGATTATTCAAAAAATTGCTATTGATTGCATTTTCATAGGTTCTGACCTTTGACAATTTTGTTTGGAATCGATTGCAATGATAAGATCGAACAATAATGCGTGTAATTATCTAATATATTTCTTTAGAGATTTCAAGTTTTTCGAACTTTATAAAACTCTAGATATGCCTATGAAATGCCAAAACATCTAACAAGGAAAGGAAGGTTGGTCGAAGTGGCCTTTTGAAAGGAGATGTACACTGCCTCGTAGAGCTTGGAACGCTGACTCCAAATCTGCCTTCGCTATCTGCTGCGGGCTTCTGGGCGAGGAGTTATGAAGGTTTTTGTGAGTAAAAATCTGAATGCAAGAGTAGACTAAAATCAGCCGTAACATTTTTTATAGGGCTTAATTGGTAGTCGGTTCACTCGGTGCAACAAATAATCTTGATTTAAATATATCAACCTGCTGCCGCCTCATTTGAACGCTGGGAAAAGGTTACGACTGACCCCACTGGTTACCCCACTTTTGCATTTAGATTTTTACTCACAAAAACCTCCATAACTCCTCGCCCAGAAGCCCGCAGCAGATAGCAAAGGTAGATTTGGAATCAACGTCCCAAGTTCTACAAAACAATGTACATCTCATCTCAAAAGGCCACTTCGACCAGCCTTCCTTCCCTTGTAAGAATAAAATGTTTCATGTAAGTGTTGAGAATGGACAGTTTCTTATGTTACAATTTACGATGGAAAAACGGTTTAATCGTGACGTGAAGAGACTTAGGAACCTAAAAGCTACCCCTGTGACGGTTGTGAAGAGATTTTTTGTACTTCTAAGAAGATTATATACCCTCACTGAGTTGCGATTGGATATCAGCGGTCCCAACAGTATCTAGATCTGTAGGATGACATCAACTTAGATATGGGGCTTTTTATCAATCGCTTTTCACTGTTGTAAAATTACCGTAAGATTGAAGCGTGTTTCGAAACATCAAGAGCCATTTCCCCAAGCAAGGGAATCAAAAGGGCCGAAAGTCTTGCATTAGACTTCCGAAGACACTCACTTTATGGAGGATTTGTGCTCAACCGTAATGCTTTTTTTTTCGAAACTTACACCAGGTACACTATAACAAGTGTTTTGCAACAGCTTTCAAAAATGTGATTGCTATTTGAAAAGCTTGAAAACTCGTGCGTAGCAAATTAGCATACGTAGAAACACTGCTGCACAGATTTTAGACCTTTTTTGGATGACAATTTTTTGGATGTTTATTTTGCAGTTGGTCTATATGCTGATTTCCTACCGTGATAACACACAGAAAAACATGGATGTAATTCGCTTTCTGCTGTATTTATAAGCTGAAGCCATCCCTACTGGATGTTACCCAGAAATTGGCAAGACTTTGAGAGGTATTAGCGACCAAACGGTGTATTACTTTTAAGACACCTCGTATACACTATGCATGTCGAATTTTCGAATACTCGGTGCTTATCGAATTTTCGAATAGTCAATTCTTATCGAATTTCCGAATATTCGGTGCTCAACGAATATTCGAATATTTGATGGACATCGAATGATCGAAGAATGACCCTCGAATATTCGACTATCGAATAATATTCGAAAGTTAATATTTTCGAATATTCGACTTTCGAATAATATTCGAAATTGAAGATTTTCGAATATTCGACTATCGAATATATTCGAAAACTGAAAATTTCGAATATTCGAGTTTCGAATTTAATCGAAATCTCAGATTTTCGAACGACTTTTCGAATCATTCGCATTCGAATGATTTATTCGAATGATCGAATAATTATTCGATTCGGTCCCAAGTATACCACCTACCCATACGGAAATCGCATAAAATAAAGCCATGGGTCAAAAGAAACTTTCTTTTTGAGATCTCGTATCTGATACAACTCCTTTCAGTTCTTGTTCCTATGGCTAATAATTAGCTTATTCTGTAGTCGCAAGCGAGTAGCATATGTGTATATAGAAGAAACCTAACAAAGGAATCTTGCGAAAAGAAGGATAATCCGAAATTGTTCAATTTTTTATGCCTATTTGTGGTAGGCCTGGAAGTCTCAAATTACGAAAATTTGGAATTCTTTATTTAATCCATCTAACTTACA
The DNA here is from genome assembly GCA_958299035.1 of Cylicocyclus nassatus. NCBI lineage: Eukaryota > Metazoa > Nematoda > Chromadorea > Rhabditida > Strongylidae > Cylicocyclus > Cylicocyclus nassatus. Next base: position 43,147,020 of record CATQJL010000305.1, read on the forward strand.
GAAATTCTAATCTAGATGTCCTGATCTCAGGCTTGCAGAAATGAGCGAAATTTTGGCGATCGTCGCAATCATGAGAAATTTTTTGAACCATAGAATGCTAGTAGGAAGTATTTATTTTGCGATGTCGATTTCTCAGCCCAACTATTTTCGAACAATTTCTTCAATCATGCAATGGGCAAATAATCTAATCCAATAGGTACGTTTGTAAAAGGAGTCGTTTATCTGCGCCTGAATTGTGTTAAATTAGAACTTATGAAACATCGATTTTGAGCGGGGGTGTGCAAAATACTGGTAAAATTTACAGGGATGAAAATAGAGGCCTGATTGCACCCCTGCTGGAAAAAACATGAAGAAAGCCTTCCAGTGATAAGCACAATCTATATCGAAAAAAGAAAGTTTGATGGAAAAAAACTGTTTGCAAAAGGCTCTAGACAAACGGACATTGTTTTTGCACCAGCTTAATAAGACCTTATTTTCATATTAGCAAGTTATCTCAATTCTAGAAAGCCCATATGCTTGCAGAATGAATTTTCCACGATATCTGCACTTGTATCGATTTCACTAATATCTTCCAGCAATCACTAATATCTTCCAGCAAGCTCTGCACTAATACGACCTGAGACAAAATGGTACGACAGATTCGTCAAAGTATGATCGCCTGTCAAATTTCGATGTTTGCAGCGGCGACAGCTGTCGGTTTTTAAGAGTCCTGTCTTTAGAGAGACCTGCGGAGAAATTCTGCAAAAAGTACTGTAGCAAAACATCAATCTATAGCGAGTGTTACGATTACGAAAGCTCGAGGTGCTGTATGAGCAGTTCGTCAAGAGTTTTTCCTTTTGAAGCATCGAAGTAATCTTGGGAGCAGGTCAACCAAAAAACCTCTCTTTTTACTTTCCACATTAGCTGACTAAAGAAAATGAAAAGTGCGGATTTCACTAAAACTTCGTCTAAGGGGGTTATTCTGCACGCTGATTACGAACATCCCTTTTATTTCGCAGGGTAATGCCATCCGATCAGCTACGGTAGGATTACTGTAGGGGGTCAAAACAACGATTTGCCCCAAACTTCGTCCAAGGCCTAAGGCATAGCTCATGCGATTCGACCAAATCGCGACGTCCACGCAACTTGGCTTTCGGCCAAAATTTCACAAATTCGTCGTGGGCGGTTTTCGAAAGCATAGGCGCGCATTTTGTAAACATGAAAATCACATATATTTCCTACAGTAGTGCCATTCTCTCATTCTCTCGGGTTACGATGAGTATACCGTAGACGTTAAGAATCCGAATTCGTTCAAAACTTTGCCTAGAGGGGTTCATGCACGCGGATTGCGAATACCATGCTCCTTTTGCGTTTTGGAATTTCTCGCGGATTTACGATAGGTGTACGGTAAATGGCTAAAATGGTATTTCTCGAACCTTTGTGGGGTGTTATCTAACGTGCTGATCACGTACCTATAACGCACTCGTCTCACACGATAAAGTCTTTTCGTGGATTGGAATCTAAATTTGGTTGAGAAGCTGTTAAATTGCATTGTAATCATAGCTGGTGCAAATCCGTGATTTTGATCCCCCACCCCCTAATGTAACCAGAGTACCAAATCTACCAGATGGCACTACCGTGCAAATAAGGTGAAATTCGTAATCAGCGTGCAAAATAACAAAGTTCAGCGAAGTTCGAGATCTTTGTAGCGCCTTTTTCAGTGGCAAGAAATAAGCCCTCCAGGTTACTTTCACGTTTTAAGCGTGTACGTAAATTTCCTCAGAATTTTGGTTACGCGAAGAACTCAATCATTTGAGAACTTGCGCGAAACCGCGATAGACTCATAGACCTACGAAAGCATTTGCTTACAAAAGTTAATTAAGTTTACTGGATATTCGTGACTTCCGCGATACCTTTACTGTAACCGTAGTATACGTCTGGTACCTACAAGTTGGCTCATCAACCAGTCACCTATGGGCACCAGAGCATCACTACTCCGTACCATAAGATATAATGATTAAGTATGAATGTTACCTTTTTATTTTCTCCATGAAAGGTTATTCTAAGAAAATAAACAAAGTGACTGCTCATTTTCACTCCTACATTAGACCGTTTTGATGACGACACCCCCCCCCCTTTCCCAACATCCCTTCTTCCCTACAAAATACCTCCTTCACGACTGTTTGTTTTTGTCACTGCAATACAATGGCTTTCAATTTTGTCAGATCTTGTAACTTGTACTGCATATTTATTCTTCTACTGCACGAATCTCTTTTCCTTTACGTCAAAAAATAGGTAATTCTTCTCTGGGCTGCGTCTTTGAAGTGAAATGAGATGGGTGTCAAATTGCAACTTTGCGAAACGGCAAGGTGAAGAAGTGCTTTTTTTCTAGCCTAAGAGCATTGCAGAGTGACCGGAAGTGAAACATCAGACTCTTAGACTTCACATAAGGATTCTAATTATTGTGCACACGGTAAAGCCGTTTTCTAGCCTTGCGCAAGCTTTCCTGGACATCAAATAAGAGTTCGATGTAAATATGACGAGAGAAACTCAGTTAAAAAATAATAATGTCAGCAAAAACCGTAAAATGATGAACTTCAAAATATGGCATGGCTGAAAGCTAGCTGTAATGAAAACACATTAAAACAGCGTGACACATTCTGGTGGCCAACTATTTAAAGATTAAACAGACATATGTAAACAATTTAAAAAAAAACCTACAACTGATAAGTTCCTAGTCAAATTGAAGCTACACTAAAAAACTCATTTGAAAAACTTTCACATTCCTTCGAATGCAAACTCAGCTTCATTATTACTGGTAGCAAATGTCAGTGATTTTTACGTCCATCAGCTTCAATTTCGGTGTGCTTTCATGGGAAATAATCATTAGAATCAATGCTCATACGTTGGTCCATAAATCTTGCATCAAAAGTATTGCCTGCATCAAATTTCATAGTAACATAACAACTTCTTTGCATATTGGAAATCTTATGCAATACAATATGAAATGTAGACTTGAAACAGCTAAAAATCGTAAGCAATCGCATCAATTGATCATCACGAATTTCTCTCTAATTCAAAGGAATAGTAAAACCATAATAAAGAATTAGACTTTAATAGGCTTTAGATTTTTGGTGGCCAGAAAGCAACATCAAATCAAAATTGGTGCGGTTCTCTTTATTAGCTTCTATCTCACTATGTCAGCGCTGACCTTTTCTTGAGATTAGAGAGTACACTATTGCTATCGGAGCTACTATTTTACAAATTTGTCAGAGTCATAAGCACTTGCTTCTTTCAGAAATTTTCGTACAATCTGGTACCTACCTAATGCGTTTATCACTTTATTTCAGCAGTCCCGACGATGAATCCAAAATGCCGCATTTTTCCAAATTGAAATCGTTGAACATCCGCACTCTCCATCTGTGGCTCTGTACTAAACGAGAACAGCTGTTTATCAATGCTGTTTTGATCCAGCCCTTGCAGACCACATATCAGATTACATTGCGTAGATCTCTCTCCGCCAGACCGCACAGGACTCCATCGCGTTTCGCAATTTATATTAGCAGCCGCTGCACTTTCAGAACTTCCAAAGTAAACTATCTTACGTGATTCTACGAATGTTTTAATGACCGAAGTTGATTCTTCCTAATACGAACTATTTGCCTTGATATTCTCCAAAAAAGGCACCAATATATCTCGCAGCAGTCCACATCAGAATGATTTCTCATTTGGTCAGGGTGCTTTCATACCGCGCCGGCAGCCGCCGCTACCTGCCTGTAGCCGCTTTTGCCCACTATCCCAGTAAACCAAGACCTTTTCAAAAAGTTAAAAGATTGTGCTATCTTTAATAAATATGCGAGTATCCACACTAAACCAAGTTTGAGCAAGATTTGTGCTTCCGACATTGGGATCCGGATAATGAAATAGTGCTCAAAAGCGGCCAGCGGCGGCGGCGCCGTATGAAGGCATCCTTATGCGTTATAGCACTTATTTTTACTCGAAAATCAACCAGTTCTTGGACTCTTCACTTTTTGTACAAATTAGCAATTTTTTATAATTATGACTTATGCACAAAATAAGTAAACGTTTTTTTTCTTTTTCAAACCTGTCTATCATTGCATAAGGGCGGTCAGAACGGAACAGAAAATAACCCGAGGCAGCTCCATTTTCTAAGTTCAGCTGGCAGTATGTCGACAGTTTCATTTGGATCTAAAAATTCATTCTACTGGACGTGTAAAACGATTAACTGTAACTGCATTAGTTGTAAGGTTTATGCCTTGTTAACGAGGTCTGTGCGTCGGAGCAAAACTTGGTATTTTCGCGGCGACCACTACGCGCAAATATTGTATATTGTCGGCACCTCATGTACTTGTATTCAGTTATTTGATACACTCCAGTGCGCAACAAATAGAAATCAAAGGAACAAAAAAGCAAGAACAGCCGGGCTCAAATTTAGTAAAATCAAATGCATCGTTTTGATCTCCAAACTGCGTAGCAATATAACGAGCAAAGGAGTGGTCATTGTCACCAAATTGATCTCAAGAAATCATAGGAGTTGAATAATAGATCTATTATTGAGAAAAGCAACTACCATAAATTATCCTCTATTCCTACCTCCCCAGTCTCCTCCACTCCTTCCCATTGATGCAAATCGCATAGTTCATTATGTTCGTAATCGCATCAGTCACTTGGTGACAGAAAGTTGTAAAGACGACAATCGCGTGCCGCGGTGGGTGGTTACGACCTATTCGTGAAATTTGTGTATATAAACAGAAGTGCATCGGAAGGAAATGTTTAATGTGGGATGAGCTGGCTTGTCAATATCCATCCGGGAACTCAGCTTTGTGCTGCGCTTCTGGGGCACATAAGCAGGTGCTCCCATATAAGTTTTCTGACGATTCGAAATTTCCTGTCCGTAAAATTTAATATTTTTAGCATTATTTCTATGGTCTTCCGATTATTGATGGGATTATTAATTTGAACATCAGCATTTGCAGAAGAGAGCGTGCACTTTTCGCTGAAGATGGATCACGAGTCATTTAATAGAACGCCTCCGTTGAGACTTTGCTACCAGCTCAGCCCCCATCCCCTCCCCTTATCTTCTCTCAATCTGTTTTTATCATCAAACATGATAGAGTTAGTAAGCAGTTCTTTGGTCATTAGAACACATGCTGCAACGCATCTGCAAAGCTTGCTTTGAAGGGGCGGGGTGACGCATGCTATGTCCCCATTGTAAGGTAAAATTATTTGAAATATCCTATGAATCCAAATGAGTAGGTAGGGCTGCCAAGCAGACAATCTGAGTGCATCTTGCTGTTTCTACATTCAGCATGACATAAACGAAAGTTTCAAATCAAAAACGGAAAACCCTTACTCTTTGCCCGGGAATGCCTCCATTTGAGAAAATCGCCATGCGAAGATGTTAAATCTAAGAAATTATTTGAGGATAGCTACTTGTCGCACCAATTTTTTGTATCTTCCCTTTGAAACTTATCATAATAGATGCGCAGAACTGAGAATAATCTAAAGTGGATTTGAAGCGCATTAACATACTGTTTTACTTTGTAATCAAAATCAAGTTTTTCGAAAAGTTTATTTCCTGTTAAATATCAATGAGTGTTCACTGGTGAAATAAATAATTTACTGAAGACTGGACGGGCGAAGATTCACATTTGTAGTCTCGCTAGTCTGGATGCAATCTAGCTAATCAGGGCTCGACACAGCTAGCACCGCGTCAAGCTGGATATCGTTTTTGGGACAAAAAGCAAAAAAGATATCTTTGTAGCCTAAAAGACACAATTAGGTTACGTTTTTTAAATCGAAGTTTCGTTTTATGACGGTCTTTTACGTTCAGGGGTTAGGGTCAAAGGGGATTTCGTACGGAATTTTCAAGGAGACATCGTTTTGAATTCCCTGGTTCCAGCTCGTGCCAAGTCCTGCAGCTAATTATTCGCCGGTTTTTGAGGATACCTCAGTGCCGTGCTTTTAGATAATTTAAAAGCTCTTGAGACATTTCCTTTATATTCAGTGTGATCAATAAGATTCCATGTTGCCTCCATTGTCACAACAGGTTCGGAGGAATGCAAGAACCTGCAGGAAATAAACACTGTCTCGGAAGTGGGTGGGCGATGTTCCAAGACAAGAGAGCGAATTCCAGAAAATTCATAGAAGTGAAAGATCGCAACGTTAAATATGCAGTCTTTATATTCCTGCGCAGGGCGTTTCACTTGAATGCCTTCATGTTTCTACAGATGGGGTCTTATGCCATTCGAAGAAGGAGCTATGGAACATGCTCATTTGCAAAGATGCAGTTTTTTTGTTGTTGTGGAACTGTGAAAACTCGCTGCCACGAAATTCGTAATTTTTAGAGAATGCGATGCAGATCTCACAAAAGATCAGCAATTAGTCATAACAGTACCAGCGCCGCACACGTGAGCGCCAGTAAGTAAAATTGGAAAATTGTTCGACTTGAGATTGTGCAGAGATTCCTTTCTTTCGCCTAGCTTGAGTGGTAAAGTATTCTCAATCACAGAGGATCATTACCATCTGAACTTTACATCATGGAAACAGCTGGACGCCGCTTGAACCAGATAACCTTTGCATCGACCATATGAGATGCCTTTTCTATTTCATTTTCTGCAAACATCTAGTACAGCAAGGATAATTGAGAAATCATGTACTATAATTTGGTTTGAAGTACTCATCAAATTTGGCAGTTCACGTACTCTATGTAGATAATAAGATGTAACGAATTATAGATTTCTAAGCGATTATATTCTGCTTGCCTAACATTTGGTGCCAGTTCACTTTTGTCTATCATCAAAAAAAAAAGTTTCTCACCCAAAAGTAGATACTCTGCTATAATTATGTTGTTAGACCGGAACATACTTTTTTTCGCTTGCGAAAGAAGTTCATAACTTCCATAGAATAATCCCAATGTTAAATGTTCGTGAGAGGTTGCAGCTTTTCTTTCAAAAATCTTCTGCATTTTATGGCAAATTTGGTAGCTCACTAAAAATGAATCTTCATGATGCTTCCGTATTAGCACTTACTGTTAGGATTTCTTGACTAAAAGTGTAAGAAGAACAATGCGAGAATTTTTTTCAATGGTAGGAACTATGGAAGACAAATTGCTTTGCAGAATTGCCCTCATATTATTGAAAGTCATGGAATTAAAAGATGGTAATAGACGATCTATCCTTTATTATCCCAAATTTGAGGATTTGCCGAAATTTTTTGGATATTTCAGCGGATAAGAAATTAACAAGACTTATGTTACTTGTTACGATTTAATTTACAGATTCTGGATTATTTTTTCATCTCTACTATTTCAGAGGGATCTGCTCGATTGGTAAGCATGATTTTCAAAAAGTAAAAGTTTCGATGACATACTCCTCACCTGCGACTGTACTACTCCTCCACCCAGCTAGTGTATGTATATTCCTTAGCCAGCGCGATTTTCTCAGCCCTCCGCGCGCGACGAGGCCCTATCGCCTCAGCCACGCACGTTCATTCACAGCCCATATCGCATACTATGCGCTAAAGGAGTGGTTTTTCCTAGCCGCACCACACACTATTTCGTCCATGTCGACGGCGAACCCTGTTATATGCACAAGTCTGCAAGTTCTTCGTTCGTGAAAAGTCGATTTTGCACGCCTTGGACTGGATTCCGACGAACCAGAGCGCCGACAGGACTCGCCCTCGGTGCTGGCGCTGACTATTCGATACGACATATAAGTGGGAGGAAGTCACTTTGGCCTTCTTAGTCTTAGTGGACTGGCCAATCGTGCTTGGTTAAGCTGGTTAATCCATTACTGGAAGAAATTCCCCTTGTTTGGAGTGGGAAGGAGTAATCTACCATATGCAGGCAGCAGCGCTTCCCAGCTGGCATTGGCTACACCGTCCGAGTTGCTCCGCAAGTGCAGATCGCTGAATAATCGTATCTGTTTACCTGCACATTATATTATTTTACCTCAAGTCAATACCATAAATATACTCGGTCATCCATCACTCATTGAAGTCGCCCAATGCGGAAACTAGCCCAGATCTTGCTTAGAAAATTCGACTCATTAACCACCTCCTGTCCTTTTCAGCTAATATGCATCTCACGATGTTGGCTGTTGATATAGAACTCTGATTTTTTTAGAATTCCGTTTCTTACCTTCCTATAGACGGACTCTAATTATTAACCCCTTTCCGGGACTTTTCAGTACATGGGGAGCCAATATATTTGTGAAAAGGTTTGAAGATTATCTATTTTTTGAATATTTCTACTCTCCTCGGAGGTACATCTCATGTGGTGAAGATTGGTCGAAAATCGTTTTATCTTTTAGTACTATTTGAGTCAATCATTTCTCGAATTTTCGATGGTTCTTGATTGAACATTATTATTTTACAAAACATGGTTTTACATCTAGGTCTCTTGAAATGGGAAGATATTATATGAATATCATTGACAATTATGAGGGACACATCTTCGAGTCGTGAGATTTTTGGGCATAATGGGTACATGTTTTATTAGCATGTGAGTCCTTCAAGATCACAGAGTTGCTTACAGGCCAAAAACTGCCCTTGATTCTGTGTATCTCAGGTTGGTTATATTTCTTGTCGAGATTGTTTCTGACTGTTATCTGTTTATTTTGTGTACCTTTCGTTGTTCGTCTTTGCACACGTGCTGCTATATCTAACAATAGAATAAATAAATATCTCCCTAGCCTTTTCCCTCTCCTGGCCCCCTTCCAGCGCACTGTACTCTTGCACTTTTTCTGTCCTTATTCACAGGAAGAATCCGATTTTTAAGGTCGCACACACATTGCTCCGTCATCGTCGGCACGTAGCCTCGCTTCGCTTTGCCGCGTTTCTTTTCATCTCTGTCCTCGGTCCGAGTTCGCGAGGGCCTCATTCGCCCATTCTTAAGGTCTCTGGCGACGACTGCCCCTCCCCCCCCCCCTGTGCGATCCCCGTTCAGCGCCATGTGCGCAGTTGCCAGTGTGAATTTCATAGTCATATCCATTACATGTGGTCCGCTTCCCATTCGTTGATGTGTGTGTAATCGTGAAGTGCAGAGTGTTGAGATTTTGACATTGCTCCAAATATTTTCTTATTATTTCGCTATCAACAAAAAAGTTTTCTTCAGCATATGTTCATTTTCTGCTGCAAAGAGAAGGAATAGAAGCGAAGAAAATAATTAGCAGTCATTTCCACAGCGTTCCAGATTCAGCGCTCTTGTTAACTATAAATAATTCTCAGAATTCTTTTGAAGACATTTTTCTGTTTGCTTAGATAACACAATAGATTTGTGACTTACAAGATTTTATCTAAAAGGAAGGGAAATAAAGAAAATATAGCATATAGCATACATAAAATACAAAAAAAATATAAAAATTCTTGTATCCCTTTGGCAATCATATTCTAACTTCTCATTTGTTTCATTATAGCTACTTTTTTGTTTGTTTTTTCTTGAAGAGAAAATCTTTCCTTCATCTTGATCATTAGTATTTGGTTATTTGTAAACTCGACATTTTTGCGTAATGATCCAAATGCGTGTTCCTGAGCTTTCAAATTCATTTATCCAATATTTAGCCTTTTGCATTCAATAATTATCAATTTTTATACATTCTTCCAGTATGAGCACCTGCTGAGTGTAGGCATGGTATTGTGAAAACTTACAGATTTAGATATTGTAATGATTATGCAATTGTTGTTCCAGCCGATGTTTAATCTTCAACATGTATACTGCATATTTCCACAAGCAAAACTCTCCAATCTGTTATTTTCCACCCCCATAATTATACTTCTAACTAATAAGGTATCCCTCCCCCATCTAACCTCATTGCCTTTTCTTCCACTGAGCATATCTTCGGATTAGTGCTTCCGCACCTTGAAACCTGTCACATTGTCAAACAAATCCCATTATTTTGACATCCGTGTGTCGAAGCGTGAACTCCTCCTTCGCCCACAATTACGCGCCATCACTGCGCGCATTGTCGCATTGTAAAAAAAACTTCTCTGTCCTCGAACTTGTGCCCAAAATGTGACATTTGAGTGCATAATAGTCTGACAGCAGAAGTCGATTCTGTAGAGCCACATGCACTCCTAAACTTTTAGGTCTATAATCTTGCACCAATTATTCAGACAAATTTGAAAATGTTATATAAACATGTACTTTTATCATGTTTTTCTGTTAAATATGTGTTGCATTTATCATATATATCATATATATTCGAAAGCAGAAAAATACGATCATAGGTCTTGAAAACGATGCCAAACCCGAAATCAACTCTTGTAGACCTCCGACATTTTGGGGAGGGGCTTAGCAAAAATTTCAAAATTATGCTGTTTATTTTTTTCTTTATCAATTTATGTGTTCAAGCTATGAAAATGCTGATTTCTTGTTTATGATTACTAAGAAGCACATGACCTTTTTTTCGCATAAGTGATCAAGCCGATGGAGATTGAGAGTTGTCAAAAATTCTGGTAACTTATGGACCAGAAAATCTGTGGGTAAGCGTGTTATGATCTAGACCTGGGCTGAGGCAGCTTCTTCGAATCCTCGTCATGTTTTGAATGAAAATTATGTATGGTGCACAGACGGCTTCCGCATGAATGCCTAAGATAATCCCATATATGATTAGGTAGTCCTTCAACGATATCTCACATTCCTTTCATACTCCTTTTGCTGAATTCAAACACAACCACGCTATTCTCGTCAAAAATGTTTACTTAGTCCCTTTCAAGTACTGTTTTTTTCGTATTCTGCGTTAAGCATTGGAGAATTCATAAGGTTGCTGAAATCTTTAGATTTCTGAGAATGATTCAAAGCGTTGATTAGTGTGCATTTTCATACCTTACTAAGATTTGATTCTTTGTATATACTTGACTCATTTTGGAAGCAGTCAAATCGAAATTTAGATTGCATTTGAATTGTATTGTATTTGAAAGTGACAGCTATGAAGTGTACGGAATCAATCGAATTTTGCCGAAACTAAAAGTTATTAAGGATCTCGATTATTTTCGCTTATGCTTTATGTTGATTTTTTATGCTTCTTATCTCCTTCACGCGTCTATCCAAAACATTGCATCAAAACATAAATGATAATCATATAGAATGAGGCTTGCTTAATCAAAAGCTTTGTAATTTTCTGACATGAAAAGAAAGACGACGTTTAGTATATCACTATGCATTTTTCAAACTAATCTATGACCACTTTGTTATTTTCCCGAAAGTCTTCTTTTTATTATTTCTGTAGCCCACGGTGTTACGGTAGACAACAATAGTCAGGTCATATGCAAGCACCGTGGTTTTTATTCCCCTAACAATGAGAATCTTTTCTTTATGTGTGCATACATTAGCCTACATCTGTTTCACACGCTCTGCACGAGTTTCTTTCCACCTACATCGTCGTACGTTCCCGCAAGTTCACATAATGAGCTGATAAGTGTGGAAGACATCCTTGACCTAAGCCGAGATCGATCTGCCACGTAGTGCACGATAACGTCCTTTACTCGCTTTTCAGTTTGTTTTTGCGAAACGAACTGGTAACTTGAAAGTATTTCTTGCAAAAACGTCTCGTCGTGTGATTTCAGGAACAGGTTTTCAATTTTTGGCTTGGTGAGTCTTCTAGCAAATTCGTTCTTTGAACTTTTGTGGTCTATGTCTCATGAAACTAATTGTATTGCCAACAAAGAACACTTTATGCAATTTTAAGTAACAGAATATGTCATCTCTTATTACTAGCATACTTTAGATATGGGGAGGGGGGGGGGGGACAAGAACGGAAAATAATCGAGTCTTTCTTTGGAGACTGCTCAAGTTATAAAATTGTGCATCATTCGTTAAATTGCTTCAGCATAGATGTGGAACAATATTATACCTTGTACTCTATCCATATTCTACATTCAACTTTCCTGGCAAAATTCGAAGGACCATGGTAGAACCATGAGTTGAAAGAATCACTTTGCTTTTTCTTATGGAACCATGTAATTTTGTCTCTTTATTTAGTGTAACATATCTGCTTGCTGCTTGAATTCAGCAGAAAAGAGAAAAGAAAGGATGCGAGAATGTATTATAACTAGTCACGATGAAATTAAATAATTTTTTTCTCATTACTGAACTTGTTCTAAAGAAACTTGAATGACCAGTTCACTTCTTGTAAATTTAATTTCATTGCTTCATTTGCTCAAGAACTTGAAGAATTCATAACTTTGAGTCTTATATAGTTTATTGAGAAACAGGATGCTCATTTCGGGTTACTAATTGCTGGTTACTGGTTTCTGGTTTGGTATGTAATTTATATTGAGCTCATTTTAGAATAAGTGTTATTGTCCTTTAGGAAAAATGTAAGGTTGCAGGTCAATGCCTTTTTTATAGTGTGATAAGCTTTGATTGCTCGCAAAGGATTGACATTGTTTTGCTCGGTAAACATTTGATTTTTATGATATATTATCGATATAAATTAATGACTTGTTAAACTACCGAGGATGAAGTTATTCTCAGGTTAAAATCATACATTTCTTCATCAAAAAATCTAAAATGAGCTTGACATGTTACATAAATGTCTTTCATGGCTTGTCATCACAGATCAGTTATTTAAACGATGATACTACCATTATTATAACCCGGCCTATTGCACCTCCTCCCCCATAGTCCGAGAGGATCCGAACAGGCTTTCGTACTAGCAAGGTGGTCTCGTCGCCAGTCTCGTGCTAGGTCTTCATCAAGTTTTTCACACCTGTACTAGTCATTGTAAACTCAACGAATGACGAATCACACGTCATAGTTTTGCACCCAAAAATTTTGAAAAGTTTGAAGTGCAGCTCCTTCGCTTTTGTTCTATCCTTGTATACTTTTCTGTTCAGTCAAAACAGTACTTTTCAGATGTTGGGCTTCGGACTGTTATTGCTGTTGTTTGGCAGCTGTACAGCCGATATATTCACTGCCATAGCCGACATGCAACGGATGCTCGCTAGCGAAAAAGGGATCAGCAATATCATTGAGAGCTACATCCAAGAAGAACAACATCGACTAGACGAACTCAAAAAGTGGGTTTTCCGCGTTTCCTGGCATTTCTTCCTCCGCTGATGCATGGCCCGTAATGATGACTGATAGTACTGTGATAAAAACGTGGGAGAACAGCGCTGTTGTGGATGGCTGTCCGACAGAGCAAGGTAATAAATTATAGCCGAGAACGGTTGGTCTAAGCGCGTAGGCCGCAGGCAGTCGTTTATTTTGCCAGAGAGGTGATTAACGTGGATCAACCAAGACCAGATTTTTCGGGGCAATACTGAACGACTTGAACTTTCGATTATTTTTTTGCTCTAATCGCATAGGACTTTACACACTTTTAAGACTTACTGCAAAGCAAGGCGTAACTCGAAATTTATTGAGTTGGAGCTAATCATCAACTCAAATGTTTATTTGTGACAGAAGAGTGTTCACTTAAGGGCAGGACATACTTCAGTTGCGACGCGATTTGGCACTTCGCCAGAACTCTTCAGATTCAACACTAGCAAACTGCGCATAGTGTGTATAACTTACGTGGAGTGATAGAATGCCCTATTTCCGTGCATCTAAAACGTGCTTACAATGAGTTATGGACAGTTGGGATACTGCCAAATCGCGTCGCTACTGAAATCGCGTGAAGTATGCCCGACCTCTTATTTACGTCCTTGAAAAATTCTCTTACAAGGTGAATTTGAACTATTTAATTGAAAATCCTGGTCATTCATAAGTAATACTATGTCGTAAAAATAATTCTGTTTTTCGAATCCCCATGCTTTTCTTGTTGGTTTTTATCTAACATTTTCTGAGGAAGTGTAAATCAAATCTTCTACTATCCCATACCGTCAACTCAAAATTACCTTTTACTATGAGAATGCAGTTATGACCCATTATGGCTAGATTTCCAAAAGCTCATTTCGTTGAATTTCTAAGCTTCGTATTCGGGCTGGGATGGATGTAGAGATAAGCAGATGTGTATAAGGATAGATACAAGTTTTCTTTATTTAGCGATAAAATATGTTCTGTTATCTTGAAATTGTTTGACAAAAAAACAGATTTTCCGCATTTACATGCAATGAGAAAATTGGAGTATCTCACTTTTTGCGCCCTTTCTCCTCAGGAATATAAATTCTACTCAAACGGATTTTACCCAATTCCCATCAAAGTGCTTTATTTAGGGAAATTGAATAGTTTTAGGCCCAAAAATTTTCTGCAGCACCTGAAGGAGCCCCAAAAGGGGCGAATCATTTTAGCCACACTAATTTACCACTTGAAAGGTTTTATAACTCTCTCCTACCCCAAACTCCCCTCCCCGCTCCACCATTCCATCCGCCATGAAGTTCTTCGATCTAATTATCTTCACCTCACTATCTAATTAGTCAGCACAAATCTCCCTGACCATTCTCTATGCAGTTTTTTCTGGATGCCATCTGACCGTAAGATAGTTGCTCCTCCGTAAGAGCACAATTTGATCATCATCACTAATACGTAGAAAAAAGATGTTTACTTGTATAATAGCGCTGTCCAATGTGAAAGTCGAAAACTCAACTCTGAAGGTCTTTCTGAGGCAAAAAATCTGCACTTTTAAGCATTCGCACATTCTTAGGAAAAGTAAACAACTCCTACGCTAGTACAAAGCCATAGCTTTGTGATCTCTATTCCAGTATCGGCAAAGATGGAGTGCAATTTATGAATAAGTAATTGTATTTTACAAGATACTGTTTTAGTCACTTGAATGTACAAATGCTAAGTAGCAGAACATGTTTTCTTGCATAAATTTGCGCGCGAGACTACGCCTTGTTTTGGAAAATCGTGCAGATGTGTACATTTTCCCTAAATTCAATTGCTAGAAAAATGAAATAGGAATGCTAATTGCAAGACGGAAACATGTATTGGTCTTCTTGTTTTGACTTCAAACCAAAAAGCGAAGTTTAGCAAGAACAAAATAGCAATTGATGCCACACGACAGAAAAGGAAGTCAGTTATGATTTGAACCGTTTCATTTGATAAAATTTGGCTCTAAGTTTTCCCATGTCTTACTGAGCACTTCTGCGGAAGACCCGGAATTGATAACAAAGCTCCATCTAGAGAAAAAGAAACGGAATTGTAATGCTTGTGACATCCAATTTCTGTACACTCCTTCTAATTTGCGACAAAGTTTTTCATTTGGCACTCTCACTTACAACCAAGATTGAATGTGAATAAATTGTTTGGCAAAAAATATAGAAAAAGGATGCAAGCTTTTCGAAAGGGTTTTTTTGGAGATGGTAAAGGTTGCTATTGCTTCACGAAACTTATAGAACTTCATCATGAAATCACTGTTGACAGAAATATTCTTTACGTCACCTGTCTTACC
The DNA here is from genome assembly GCA_958299035.1 of Cylicocyclus nassatus. Classification (NCBI taxonomy): domain Eukaryota; kingdom Metazoa; phylum Nematoda; class Chromadorea; order Rhabditida; family Strongylidae; genus Cylicocyclus; species Cylicocyclus nassatus. The sequence goes on from CATQJL010000305.1 coordinate 43,162,355, forward strand.
CATACGTTTTCTGGCAAGACAAGCACTGCCTGCCATAGCAGGCTCGCAAAAAGCTTTCTAATGGCACAAAATGCAATATACATTTTTGTCTAAACACCGTAACCCTCTTGACATCGACGTAGGCTTCAATTGCATGCATTCGAAGATATGAAGGCTGCGAATGGTTTTGAACAGGTTTTGAACAACTTTTTGAGGCTGGTGGCCATATTATTATTCCATTTGGATGCATCCTGATTAGAGCTTGCTCTGCAGATTCTTGAATGTGTCGAATAAAAACTGAAGTTTTTGGTGTGTGATTTTCTGTATGTATTTTATTTGGAGTACACATTTTTCAAACAGCATCGGATTGTGGAAAGATAGGACATGAAAGAGAGTTTGAAGGCTCAAAGACAAAAACTAAAAATTTGGTTATTCTCGTTTAACTATCATTTTGATTTAGTGAATGTGAGACAAAACTTTTCCTATTCATTAGTACTATTGATAATCAATAGATCAATATAATCTATTAATAATCGTAATAAAGACGACCCTGTTGAACTTATACATTCGTTGGATGCATCATGAAACATAAATAAATGTTGGATTATTAATAGATTATCGATTATGATTATCAATAGCACTATATCGTATAAGAAAGGTTTTGGCTTATATTCACCAAATTCATAGTCAGGGCATGGCACAGGTGGCTTGGCAAGCAAGCTGGATATCGTTTTTGGGGATAAAGCAAAGAAGATATCGTTTTTGCGGTAGAGCATAACGTTGTCTTTCGGTCTGCGGCCGGCACGCTTCCGGCATGCCGCTAGCAAATAAGCAAAAGGTTTGCTTACAGCGAAGTGAAGATGAAATGACACCAAAATCGGTGTGTAAATGGGCAATGGGGAGTTAGGACTAAGTGTGAAAAATTATGAAAAAATTATGTGAACTAAAGGCGTGCTCAACTTTTTTTCGGAGTTAGGTGGCTTTCAAGCCACCTGGATAGCCACCTGAGGTGGCTTAGGAAAGAAAAAGTCATAAATTTTTCCTCCCTCACATAATTTTTCTACTTTCTTTACATACTTTTTATCTACATCCCAAACCCTACAAACTGGTTCCTAAACCGCCTCAAACCCCCTTCTCCCCGCTTAGTTATAGCCCCTCGAAAATTTTGAACGGCCGCGGAAAGGCTGCTCTAGGCGCGTATTGCTGCACGATGGATACATCATGCCGCCATTCCGGAGAATATGAATATCAGCGCGTGTGTTCAATGATTCTTTTTCGTTTTTTTTGCTGTTGCTTTGTTCCGTTCCTTTTCATGTATTTTCTCTTCAAATATCTCGTAGCGGATGTCGTAATTTTATTGAAGTCAAAGGGGATTTCATTTTTTGCAATTTCGGGACGCCACCTCGTGCCGAGCCCTGGTCTAGGGTCAAAGGGGACTTCGTAAAAATTTGCAAAAGTCAAGGGGGACTTCGTTTTTTGCATTTTCAACTAGCCACCTCGTGCCGAGCCCTGTTCATAGTTTAACGGGGATAACACAAATTTTAACTCTGTCTTTGAGTTTTAAATGAATAAAAGACTGTTAAACAAGGGAAAAACATATCAATGGGTAAAGATTCGAAGGCTTCAGATAATAAGATAGAAATCCGTACTTTGCAGATTTGCTGACGAATATTCTATACGAAATAAGGATGCTGCTGATGTTGGCCCAGACTTCGTATCAAATCCTATCAATGCATACCTATTGATCAAACGATTGACTTCGGAATGGAAAAGAGTAAGTTAGCATGATAGAAACCCATTCATGTGATAGAAGATTGTTCGAAAAGATTTAGGCACTTTGCTCATTTTGCTTTTGCTTATTTACGAGTTTTCTAGGTCGAAGACATTATGCGCGAAAATTTGGCCGATAAATACATTCAAAACATCACGGAAAATCGCGAACGAAATCAGGTAATTTTGCTAATTGTTCTCTTTATGTTGACTTAGTTATAATTACGTTCATTCACTGGAGTGACTTCTATTTACAGTACTCGTGCGCTGATTTTCGGTGGAGATTTGCGCTTTTTCCACCAAATGTGAAGAAAAAATTCTAGGTGAAGTTCCCTGAAGAAGAGGATTTGTCTGGCGCTGCAATCGCCATTCTCCGTCTTCAAGATGTGTATAAATTGGAGAGTGCAGACCTTGCTGAGGGTATAATAATGGGCGAGAAGGTCGCCCATTCTCTCACTGCACATGATTGTTTTGAGGTCAGTTCATAAAAAAAACTTTTTTTAAGAAAATTTTGACGAGTATTTATATTGAGTAGTCAAAGAATAATGGCGTTTTTTTGTGATTTTAAAGTTAAAACCGATATTTCTCGGAAACTAGTGCTACTACAAATGTGCAAATTTATACTTATACTTCCGAAAGCTTTTCGTATACAACCGCATAAATGGGAGGGATCCGGATCTACTAGAGCGAAGTCTGTCTTTTATCAATTTTCCTCTTTTTTTCATAACTCTTATCCACGAAAACATTACTCACGTGTACATATCAATAACTGTGTGCCTACTATGCGTATGACTAATTAGGAGATTCACTGGATCCTTTGGGATTTGAGATCCGACTTTTAGATTACTCAAAACTTCTTACTATTATAGTTCAAACTTCATATTGAACACAGCATGATTATTTCTGACATCTTAATACAACCGCTATTCGATGTTGGTTCCAGGGTTTTCTTATCGGGGAAAAGATCCTGTCATTGCTTTCGTAAAAAGGAACTAAGAATGAGAATAATAAATTGAAAAGAAAAGAACTCAAACTTTTTAAATGGAGGGCAGAGCTCAGGACATTTGGGAAACCTTCCCAAATTTTCTAAGCTTGGCTCTGAAGCTGAAAAAAAGTCGAGAGTTGCATTCAACGAAATTTTGGTAACCTATTTATATCAATAGAGTTTATAAGTTTGGATCTTACATGATTTCATATCTTGTGCATACCACTATCATAAGCCAGAAGACATTCCTTCCCTCTCCTCTCTTTCTTAGTCCAACATTGCTATACATTCACAAAGTTTCTCCCTAATATTGAATCACTAAGTGGATAGGACCGAAACCCACATCTCGTTCATCTTCAAATCTGTAGTGAGTAGAGTAAAAGGGGTTTGATTGCAAAACGAGGTTCGAATCCAATAGCATCTCCTTTTCTGCAATCATCGGCTGTTTATGCCATCTTTGTGCCCTCATAGTAAGCAGCATTGAATATTTCAAAATCTACAACTCCAATTCTTCTGAAGTTTATTGACCTATCCTAGTCTTTCACATAGGAATGACTAAGCGAAAGAGCACTCTTTAAGATCGAACATTCTCCTTGATAGATCTCGCCTATGTAAGTACATTTTTCATCTGCGACATCTGCGCTGTAAAGTGAAATCTCATTTGGCCTTGATAAAAAGGACAAGTCACTGCATTTTTTTGCAGTGATAAATGCAAGGAATTGTACAAAGATCTCTTCTGAAGATAGACCAAGTTCTAGCAGAGAATTTTGATTTTCAGGTTGGACGAGCAGCATATAATCAAAGAGACTACTATCACACGCTCACTTGGATGCAAACAGCTCTGAATAAGGTATGCACTAGTATTAGAATGCTTTAAGAGCTTAAACGTCTACTCAGCTGCTAAGCTTGATCACAAATCTAATGGGATGTTTATCGCTAAATTTTTTTCCAATATGCAGAATAATACTCGTTCAAAAGCACTGTATCAGTCGTAAAGTCGTCGGTCATCCGCAATCACTAAAACTACAACCACTAAACCACTAAACCACAAATTATTATCAATTAAAGGCAGCGTACACCCACAATTTCGCCTCCGATGTTTTTGTTATTCTGGGGCCTTTCCCTGATTACAGTTATGACATTAAAATTCACCAAAAGTCTCAAAAAACCCCGATTTCCAGGGATCCTCTCTTCAGGGGCGGACGAGTCTCGAACTGCTCGTCCCCGTCGGCATGCCAGCAGCTGCAACAGCATGACAGCCTGCAGTTGCAACTGCAACTGCTGCATATGCTGTCGTGGTTCGTCGCCCGAAAGAGGCGCACCGCAAAAAGCAACTGCACTGTTGCAACTGCAGTTGCAGATGCAACAGCAGTTGCAACAGCAACTGCAATTGCAATTGCAGCTTACGCTGAGGTGGATTTCGTCCGAAGGAGGCGGAGTGAAAGAAAAGGGGCGGAGTGAAGGAAAAATCAGTCGGGTTTTCTCCGCTCAGAAGCAACATTGGGAGACCGGACCAACGCAGCTGGTCTTCTTCTGGACCCTGTATATACACGGTATAGAAAACTGGGTAACTCAACTTTTGGGTGTACGCTGCCTTTAAAGGCAGGGTACACCCAAAATCTAAGTTACCGAATTTCCTAAATCTTTCTATACCGTGTATATACTGGGCCCAGAAGAAGACCAACTGCGTTGGTCCGGTCTCCCAATGTTGCTTCTGAGCGGAGAAAACCCCCCTCAATTTTCTTTCACTCCGCCCCTTTTCTTTCACTCTGCCTCCTCCGGACGAATCCACGACAGCGTAAGCTTCAACTGCTGTTGCAGTTGCTGTTGCAATGCTGTTGCAACTGCAGTGCAGTTGCTTTTTGCGGTGCGCCTCCTTCGGGCGACGAATCACGACAGTATATGCAGCAGTTGCAGTTGCAACTGCAGGCTGTCATGCTGTTGCAGCTGCTGGCATGCCGACGGGGACGAGCAGTTCGAAACTCGTCCGCCTTTGAAGAGAGGGTCCCCGAAAATCGAGGCTTTTTGGGACTTTTGGAGGATTTCAATGACATAACTGTAATCAGCGGCACGGAAAGGCCCCAGAATTACAAAAACATCGAAGGTGAAATTTTGGGTGTACGCTGCCTTTAAAGAGTGTGTACTTAGTTTTGGAACACCCTGTGGCAGTGGCGTATCCAGGATTTCCGTTGGGCGGGGGAGGGGGGGGGGAACAAAATTTCTTTCTAGTGAAGGTGCTGGCGTCAGTAAGGCGTCTGAAGAAATTTTTGGCATGCTTTCCAAGATTTTTGCCGCCCTCCCCTCGGTATGCGAATGCCCTGTAGAAAAACCTCATGAATTGCCACACTTTTTAAAATTGTCGAAACGTTGGCTACACTCTGGTGCGATCACCAAAATTCACACTTTTGCTGAAATTAAACACACTCGTTCTCAAGATATTTTCACCTGTTGTTCACACAACTGGAATTTTTCCAGACTACGATATCTACATGTTTTCTGCTATAACTGCTCCTATAGTTGTGGAAATTTTTTATGAGCATACTCCAAAATTATTAGCAGTTCTTTATTGACGGCTGATCTGCTCTTATATTTACAAGTAACCAAAGGCTCCTATAGTTGTGGAAATTGGTTATGAGCGTTACTCCAAAATTAATAGCAGTTCTTTATTGACGGCTGATCTGCTCTTATATTTACAAGTAACTGAAGTCGTGTAACCTTGCTTCTAGAATGTTCGAATGCCAATCGAGCAATAATGATTGACATAATCCTCGCCTTATGACACCATCCATTTTTCTTTGGCGGGTAGTGCTTAGCACCGTCATTTTTCTGAAAATCATCCTCAGCGGCTTGCGAGACTCAAACATTCGAGTGGATGTAGTATATATCTTATATATAAAGCTGAATGTCTGTTTGTCTGTATGTCTGTCTGTATGTATGTATGTATGTACGTATGTTCCGAATAGAAAATTCCATTTCTGAACCGATCCGGACCAAACTTGGCACACATACACTTCGGGCCCCGGCGGGTGTCATAGGCTACTTTTCGTATCGATCGATATCGATTTTATCGATTTTTTGCAAAATTTGAGCTACGGGGCTGGGAGTTGGCACAGGGGGGTAAGTGAGCATGCTGATTACGAATACAATATTAGTTTTCGAAACCGCGCATTACTTTTATCGATTTTATCGATTTTTTGCAAAATAGCTAGGGGGCTGAGATTTGGCACGGGGGGTAATCGAGCGTGTTGATCACCCCCGTGGGGGTGATCAGCATGCTCGATTACACCCCTCTGCCAAATTCCATCCCCCTAGCTCAAATTTTGCAAAAAATCGATAAAATCGATAAAAGTAATGCACGGTTTCGAAAACTAATATTGTATTCGTAATCAGCATGCTCAATTACCCCCCCCCCCCCCTGCCAAATTTCAGCCCCCTAGCCCAAATTTTGCAAAAAATTGATAAAATCGACATCGATCGATAACGAAAAGTGGACTGTGACACCCGCCGGGGCCCGAAGTGTATGTGTGGCAAGTTTGGTCTGGATCGGTTGAGAAATGGAATTTTCTATTCGGAACATACGGCGGAGCCGGGTAAGCCAGCTAGTCTTTCATATGGGACAAGGAATCAAAAATTGATGACAGGATGGTCTTGCCCGTCGTAATCCTTCGCAGTAGTTGGAGTACCAATGAAGGGCTAGCTTTGACTTTCATTCACAGTTGTGGGACTACGGTATGATCCAAACGGGTTTTACACCACTGAAAGAAAAATCGCATTAAAAATTTTCGCAAAAAAGCTGCGAATAACTCATTCCAGTTGATACTACATAAGTTCGTATCCTACATCTAATTCTCAATCAGAAATTCGCCTAGTTTTGCACTTATAGCATTTTTTGATAATCTGATTATGCTTTTGAAGCACATCGTCAATTACTAATGGAGCGGATGAACACCGCTATACAGGGTGTTAAAAAGATGTCACTATTATTTGATTGTTAATAACTCTTTCGTATTGAAGTCTTTCGAGAAGCCTTAGGTATTATTTTGCAGAGCTGGCTTCAACTTAGGCTTATCTTATGGAGCTTATCACAGATCTGCTCTCCATTACTGTAGGATTACGGTAAGAACTTTGAAGAGGGTTTTGAGCCATGAAAGGCCATGTTATCCTCAGAAAGGAAAGAAAAACCTGAAAACTCTCACAATGGGCTGATTACAGTCGAATCATTTTATATGGTCATGTGTGCCAATGCACACACAGTCTACCTTTGACGTCCTCATCCTGATTTGCAATCGCAAAAACGCAAGAGTCTTACCGATTGTTATCCATTACATCAATATGAGGTGATTAGTACCTAAAAAGAAAGAAAGTGTTAAGAACACATTGAAAACATTTACACAGGGGGTGCTTCCTCCAAGAATCCAGGGTGGGAACGCCAAAGCTGGACTGTGTGTGCAATGACACCCATGATCATATGAAATAATTCGACTGTAGAGTTTGCTGATTCTATATATGAAGTTCGCAACTTATCATAATGCATCATTAAAAAGTTATGCGAGTAGTCAAATAGTAGCAAGCACCGTTTTTATGCTCCTAAAAATTATGGTTATACCGTGCAAAAAGCTTCACTTCTTGTGCAAAGTTGAGTATTATTCAGCGTCTTCAAAAATCCTCTTATACAAGTATTCTAACTCATTTGAAAATTTCTGAAACGGCATTTCTTCACAGTGTCACCATATGCTTGAAGTTTCTTCCGCAATCCTACAGTAACGAAAAGCGATCAGTGACGTTCTATACAGTAAATCTAAGTTGAAGCCAGCTCTACAAAAAGGTACCTAAGGCTTCTCGAAAAACTTCATTACAACTGAGTTATTAACAATCAAGCAGTAGGCACACTTTTTGGGACATTCTGTACAGATTCAAGTTCATCTCCATTTTTTTAGCGGTAGCTATATCATAATGATAAGGTGATGGAAATCTCTATCGTGATTTTAGTGATGAAGAGCCGTAAATTTGCGCTGAAGCTTGATAAGTACCAAGGAAATCATGAGGAATACGTAGGCAAAAAAGATTGTGATGATCAAATAGTGCACAAATCTTATTTTCGGGAATCCCCCATTTACATTTTATTTTTCGCCTTGATATGTAAACCAGCACTATAACCACAACCTTGATTCGCATGAAAAAAATCCCAGCATCCTGTTTTCTACTTCCCATTGACATGTATTATAGAAATGAAAGTAAGGAACCGAAAATGTTAAGGCACCCGCGCAACGTACTTTTGTTTACGCTTAGTTTTATCTGCCATCATCAAAAACACTCTGAATTGAGTAGACTTGTCTACACTAATAACAAGACAATGTAGAAGCCATCTGCCAGCGTACTGATAGTTCCACTCTCCATCCTTGTCCTAACCACAAGAGTTCTTAATTTTAGCTGGAAAATGAAGAGGAAGAGACAGTCGAGGAAGCAGAAATTCTAGAGTATCTAGCGTATGCTCTTTATCAACAAGGTAACATTCGTCGTGCACTGGCTTTGACAAAGAGGCTAGCCGTTCTCGCACCCAATCATCCGCGGGCAAAAGGTGTTTCCTCCTCTCTTCCTTTTTAACAACTTTTGTAAAAGCCCAATTCAGGAAACGTGAAATGGTACGAGGATAGATTAGAAAGCAAAGACTTGGAAGGAGAACTCCCACCTATTGTTAACAAGGTGAGTTTGAATACATCCGAATAATGGGAGAGATGTATTCAGAATTTAGCGAGTTGAAAACGATGGTATTGTCGAGCGAGACGCTTATGAGGCTCTATGCCGTGGTGAAGCTCCGAAAGTTGATCCATCTGAAGAAAAATTGCTCTACTGTTATCTGAAAGTAAGATTGACACTAATCAGTATTCGTCCTCTGCGGCTTTCAAGTCACTGTTACTTGTGTTTCAGATGGACAGGCCCTTCTTACGCCTGGCTCCAATCAAAGTCGAGATTTTGCGTCTCGATCCTTTGGCCGTGCTCTTCAAGGAAGTCATGTCGGAGGAGGAGATGGAAGTGATCAAAACAGCTGCCATCCCTAAGGTACTCTAGATTGTAGCTGTAATCTTTATGGACAAGCAATGTTTTGAGCTGGAACGTGCGACCGTTAAAGCCGGAGATGGTTCTCTGGTCACTGTTGATTACCGTATCTCTAAAAGGTAGTTTTAGGTGTGATGTGACTTTTTCAAAGGCAGTGCCCAGGTAGATCTGAGACTTTGGATTTCTTATGTGGATAATGATAGGAAGGCCTTCAAAGCTATTGCCCAAGGCGCAACTTATATGGATCTTTAGTGACCAAGAGGAGAAATCCTGTGAACTCTATAGGGTGGCGAATAGTATGGGCATCACATTTTTCATTGCAAAATTTTAAATGAAGGACGAGATTTTGTAGGATTATCGCTACATGCTAAAAATAGAGGTATCCTGATATGTTATTTCTACAAAAGTGTGCTTCTGCACATGCATACAAACTTCAGCAGCTTATCCTGAAGCTAATGCATCAGAAAATGCTGCGTGAAGAATGTACCCGTTGCGTGCCTCGGGCGATAATCCCTTTGCGAATCAAATAGTTTTCAAGGCATGAGGTTTTGTAGAGCATAGTCTGAATGATAACACAATGCCGTAACAGCAATAATTTCTTCTCTCAAAAATCAAATGCGGTATGTGACATGATGCTGACTGATCGCACCGCAGCTCCTTTCAAGTGGAAGCAGATTCCAGAGTTCCGTTTGCATTAGAAGAGACCAGTAGGCGCGAAACTCGTACATCTTGATATAGAGGATGTCCATAAGCTAACGACGCCCAATTTTGCGTGGAGGCGCTGAGGGACGACGCGATTTTGCGCAATATTTGCAGCGTGGGAAAGTTTTGTGATTATTTACGAAAAGTAAAGTGGTTTTGTAAACAGCTACAATCACATTGTTGAACAAAGAAGTCTACAGGTTCCAAGGGTGAAAAAAACTGGAAAAAATACTGGATTGTCGAAAAAATACTAGGCCTAGGAAGTGTATGATTTTGCAAGGAGTGTGGGCCACCGGTGGTCCACATCGTCGTCAGTGGGTTAACCACATTATGATAGAATATTTCAGGAAAAAGATACATAGACGTTGTAACGCCCATACTTACCGGCCACCCTGTAGAGTCCATACCTTGTTTACTACCGCACTCAAGGAGAGTGTTTTGTCTGCTCGGAGAAAGTGAGATCTGGACCGAAGTTTAGATTTAGCTCGACTAGAAATGATGGAGCCGTCGCTTGAGTCACACAAGGGAAAATGAACCTGACTGCCATTCCAAAATTTTTTTGAAACGTCTAAAAATTCTGGTGGTTGAGTCTTTACTTCCACTGGTTCTATTATATGACTTCATGCATGATCTGTAGAGCAACTCAACAATATTATCAAATTTTTGTTAATTATAAAGCCTCTGTCACAGTATGCTCGTCCCAGCCTTTGAATCAGGGATTACGCTATCGAGAAAAACTTATATACGAAATCAATGCCGTTATCCCAGTGATGATTTTCAGTTTTTTTCGCACAGTTTTTCGGGGGCAGTACTAGTGGAAATTTTTCTTCAAATTTTTATCGTGCCTAAAAATGAAGGGGAAGAATAATTTTTGTACCGCTAATCTTACAGTAAATTAAAATAAGTTGAAATAAATTGAAATAATGTAAATTGAAAATAGTTCTATAATACGGTTCTTGAATATCCGCAGAAGCTTCCCACACAAGAGAGTTATCCATTCAACCATTCGATACATTTTTTGGCAGCCTGTATCATGTCAGTCATAGCAACTTTTATAGGTAGGGTCTCGCCTTAAAGGCAGCGTCCGGGCAAAAAGTCGATTTTGAGATTTTGTGCTTACCCGGGCCTATTCGCTATGCTGAATCCGAAAACCACCACTAGAGAGCGCGATTTCAAATCACTCGTTTGTACTTGGCCGGTAGCGATGTTAGGGCGACTAAAGGAGCCGAGAAGATTGCTCCGGAAGCTGGGAGCGAGAATCCACCCTCTCGGACGCTCCGCCCCCTGCTGATTTTCCTCCTGCGTTAGACCCCTTTTTCGCCGTTTTCGCGCTCTCTAGTGGTGATTTTCGGATTCAGCATAGCGAATAGGCCCGGGTAAGCACAAAATCTCAAAATCGACTTTTTGCCCGGACGCTGCCTTTAAGCGCTATTCCTTCAAAAATGGGTAACACACACTGCGTAATCAAGACCCACTTAGAACCACTCGATTTGAAAACTGCCCAATGCTTCAAAATTCTAGTAAATCGAAAGTACCGTTAGGGTTGGCTTGATGAGGAGTTAGATTGAATCGGGTCGTGTTAGGTGTACTGCGCACAACTGATCCGCAGGTGAAGCATATTGACTTTAACGTGCGGTTGCGTCTTATTCGGTCAAGGCCCTCCAGTCAGTATCTGTAAGAAGTCCAGGAGCCGGTCTTATCTAGGCATTGCCTTTAACACGTTGTTAAACTCCCCACCCGCTTTGTTTTATAACTAACATTCTACAAAGGATTTCCCATTTGTCATAAGTGAGCAGCTGACTTGATAACAGAATTCTTGGAGATTCTTTATTTCGTGCCGTTATTTGTGTTTCCTCTACCATGCACGATGAGAGTGTCAGTTTTCAGCTAAAACGTGCTACTGTACAGAATGCTAAAACGGGTGATCTGGAACTAGCCGACTATCGTATTAGTAAGAGGTACATATTGTTCTTTACAATGTGTCCTACACTGTTACAAATTTTCTGTTTTAATTGCAATGCAGCACAACGGTTTGTATTATATCAAATAGAAGCTTTTCTTGCTTTACTAATAGTTTTTATTGAAGGAAATTTTCGCGTTTACGAGTTCAAGCCCAGGAGCACATTCTGTCAAAATGGATTTCCGAGGGGTTCTCATTATGAAAATCTTCGCAGTTTGTAGGAACAATTAGCAAAAGCGGTCGAAAAATAAAGGTGTGATGGGCAGCAAGCACACTGTTTGCCAAATAGATACTCAACTTTCACATTTGTAGCAAACATTTTAGACACTTACATGCATAGAAGCAACACTAAGACAATTCCTGATTTGCACACAAAAATTTTTGCGCATATAAAGGGCCTACTTTGCTAAGATTTAAAAGTGTGAGTTTTGATGACTTTGAGTATAATATGAACCACTGGGTGGGAGCATCGCTGTCAAAATGGTTAACTCAAAAAATTGCTAAAAATTGTAATCTCTAGCTTCTCTCATTTGCGTTCTTTCTGTCTCAGTGCCACAAATTTAGGATAAATCTTTCAGTATTTTTGGCTAAATCCTGCGAAAAATGCGGAACTTTTGTAACAGTCGAGTACTAATGTCCTTTCAATGTGTGTATGTGTGTCTACCAAGTGTTTTAGTTACTAACAAAACCCGATTTGTCATGGACTTCCTCCAAAGCCTTTGATTGCAGCGCATGGTTGAAAGATGAAGAACACGAAGTTGTAGCCCGAATAAATAGGAGGATAGAGGATATGACAAACTTGAATCAGAAAACCTCAGAAGATCTGCAGGTATCCAAATGTTGAAAAAATTTCTTGTAGAGCTCTAGTAGAGATTACTTATAAGCAACGTTACTTTGGACTTGTAACAAAAGTAGAGTGACTATATTCAGGTACAAAACTACGGCATTGGAGGGCACTACGATCCTCATTTTGATTTCGCAAGAGTCAGTCTAAGTTCTTATTTTTGCAGATCGCCAACTATGGCATTGGTGGTCATTATGCTCCTCATTTTGACATGTCGACGGTAAGGATGTGGTTGTGCATGCTAGTAGGGTGTTAATTATAGATACATAAGTTGCCGTCAATATCAAAGTCACTGCTGCAGTTGCACATCTGAATCGAATATTCTGCAAAATTTTTTCGTAGAGCTAACTTGAATACTTCAGTTTCAACATCACAGTTATTCACAAGCAGAAGCAGTTCGCTTACGCACTTTGTTATCCAGGACATTCTCAAAAATGCGCAACGAACAGTTTTCACTCATCTCTCTCTCCCCCCCCCCCCACCACTGCTTTTGCCACAGCCACCATCATCTCATAAAAGCTTCGTGATCAACAGCGGACCACCCAATCACAGACCATTTCGACCTTCTACATTTTACCTACAGTAATCACTCAAATTGACATTTTAATGCAAAGTGAAAAACTAAAGCTACGACATCGAACGAATCAAATTTGAAAGGAAGACGTAAATTCGGGTTTTCAGAGCACAGAAGCAAAAACTTATAGCAAAAAGACTTCAAAAGAGTTGTGCTTAGAGCTGACATCCGAGACCTTAAAATGTTGTGCAACTGCACTAAGTGACGCGTGAATTGACGGCGACAATATGCAGCGGCTCCCACAACTTTGTTATAATCTCGTTCTGTATATCCACACACACACACACACACACACACACACACACACACACACACACACACACACACACACACACACACACACACACACACACACACACACACACACACACACACACACACACACACACACACACACACACACACACACACACACACACACACACACACACACACACACACACACACACACACACACACACACACACACACACACACACACACACACACACACACACACACACACACACACACACACACACACACACACACACACACACACACACACACACACACACACACACACACACACACACACACACACACACACACACACACACACACACACACACACACACACACACACACACACACACACACACACACACACACACACACACACACACACACACACACACACACACACACACACACACACACACACACACACACACACACACACACACACACACACACACACACACACACACACACACACACACACACACACACACACACACACACACACACACACACACACACACACACACACACACACACACACACACACACACACACACACACACACACACACACACACACACACACACACACACACACACACACACACACACACACACACACACACACACACACACACACACACACACACACACACACACACACACACACACACACACACACACACACACACACACACACACACACAGTTTCTAATCTCTTTTTCATTTCCACCCTCGCAATCGTCAAAATGTGACTAACATGGAAACTCGACTTTTTATTGAACGATGTGTGTTTTAACAACTCACCTTGTATGGTCGAGAGCCGAAAATGATTGGAGAGCCTAAAAACCTTCAACGCCTCATTTTAGAGAGGCGAAAAGGAACCCTACCGAGTGAATGGCAACCGCATCGCTACCGTACTATTCTACGTAAGTATCTCATCTATACTCTGTGTATTATAGAAGGAGGAGATTAACGCTTTCAAGACGCTCAACACCGGAAATAGGCTAGCTACTGTGCTGTTTTATGTATGTAAGCTTGATTTTTCAATCGCTAGTGAGACAAGCTAGGTGTAGCGACTGAGGAGGGGGGGGGGGTGGAGAGAGAAGGAGAAGGGTTCGAGGAAAGGAGAAGCAATCTTTAGTGCGGAAGGAAATCTAAAAGTTACAATTCTGAGGGTGTCTCACGAATTAGGGAGCTGAGCGCTCTGGCAGAAAAAGTTTTGTAAGCGCACTAAAATTTTAGATTCTGGAGAAATTTCAGTTGTTCGTAAGAAATTCAAGACTCCAAACGCCATCTGTGTAAGCACACTACTGCCTTTGTCAATGGAACAAAGAATTTGCAGAAGTTAATAATGGAAATACATAAAGTGAAATATCTGTCGTTCCACTATAGACTCTTGGCAAGATTTACTACCATTTGTAATTTTCTAGTTGGTGGTCTGAAAGGTCAAGGACTTGCCATGGATGTTGATTTCATATGCCTTTGAGGTAGTTAGCTATAAGGGAGAAAATTATCTTCTCAGGGGAAGTTCAGGTCCGGAGAGATTGAATGAGCACTGGTCAAATTCATCCTACAGTTAATTAGCGAATCTTAATACAAAAAAAGGCTAAGTGGAGGCCTCGGTGCAACTCATCTGTGGGCTTATTTCCTCGTTTTTGTGAGCAAGAGGCGTAATTGTAGGCGTAAGTAGATAAAGTCCTCAGATAAAAACTGTCAAAGCGGGAGCTCATATCATACCGCAAAAAATGAAACACACTCGAAACTCTGCCTCAACTTTGTCCTGCACATCAAAAGCATCCTTGGTACCATGCATCTGTTCAGAAGGCTTTTTTTGGTCGGATAGATGAATTCACATTTATTCAACTTTGATGTCCCGGTTGATTTGAGAGTGGAGTGTTCACTGCAGTTGCAAGTCGTTTCCTATGTTGAATCTCTACAAAAATCATGCTTGTAGATGACGAAGCCTGAGCGTGGAGGAGCTACGGTCTTCAATCATCTTGGTACCGCCGTATTTCCTTCAAAGAGTGATGCGTTATTCTGGTACAACCTAATGAGGAGCGGCGAAGGAGATCTTCGAACTCGACATGCAGCCTGTCCAGTACTGCTTGGAGTAAAATGGGTAAGAAAGCAGAGATTTTTTTGAACTAAGGTGTCCATGCAACATTTGTAGGTGTCGAATAAGTGGATTCACGAGCGAGGTCAGGAATTCACTCGCCCATGTGGATTGGATGAAACAGTACAGGAGTACTATGTCGGTGATCTCAGTCCATACACACACGGTATACGGCATAAGTATAATGTGTCTAATTTGTAGCCCCTGAGACTTTGTCTATATCACTAATGACTTTCACAGGGATGGGTATGTACGATAACTGATGTCTTTTGAGCACTATGTGCTTGCTGTTTTCACACTGCTATGTGCTTGTTGTTCTATACGGTTTCAATGAAAGTTGGGATTAGCTTGCCTTGAGTAATTATATTATTAATAAATGTTCACTTTGATATATTCTGAGCTCGGAGCAAATGATTGCAAAAGTAACAGGTGTTTGCCGCGCATTGTTAATCCACAGGTGTATGTAAGCCCTACCTACATCTACATACCGTCACCGTGTTTGAACACGTATTCATTTCAAGACCAAACCAGTAAGCCATGAACATTATAAATATGACACTGTAGTCTTCGTCAGCCATTATAGCGAGCCAAGGCCCGGCGCAGATGGTTTTGGGTCAAACTGCACTTCATTCCTTGGGTAAAAGCAAAAGCGGTATCGTAAAACCAGCTAAACATACATAGAAGTGACCTCAGATATACTAAGCAACAAGTTGATACATGAATGACATGCTCCAGTGTGACTTTCTTCATCAAGCGCGCCATTTTCAAAATAGTGCGTAAATAAACAAACGACTTGTTTACAGCGCAAAGCAATCATATAATACCGAACTTGGGCTATGGATATACAATCTTACTCCAGTCTACATTATGCAGAAAGTTTTGAAAATTTATGTCCTAATGACCGCTCCGTAACTCGTTGGTTTTTAGACCATCACCAGACCAAATGGGTTGGTTCGGAGCATAAATAATGAAGAGTTTACATAAGTTTTGGCCCTTTTGATTTGGACGAATGGAACGCCTGATCTATCATATACCGAAGAGAGTGAACCAAACCGTTGTTCTCCCCTTTTTTAGCCAAAAATAGTATAAATGAACGCATAAACAGATATGCGCCCCTATCACACCCTGCCAAAGCGTCATTCAACCTGGCGGCAAGTGTTTTTTTTTTGTTTCGTTGTTTTTTCAAACTGCTGCTTTCTTACCAACTTTTACGAGCTGAAAATATCTAAACAGAACGCTACAAACCAGTCTGATTGCTCCTTGCGTTATATATGGGCCGCGTAGGACCTATGGGAAGTCGGCCGGCTTACGCGCTACAGACGAGAGCAATATACGAATTGGGGTAATTCAGTATATTTAGTGGCAAGAATGCTAAGCCATTCATGTATATTTCATATACTTTGACGTAATTCTTCTGAAAACACTAAGGAAGTGGGATAGGCAGTATACTTGGGTCCGAATCAAATAGAAATTCGATCATTTGAATAGAACATTCAAATATACTCGCATTCGAAATTCGATATTTGGAGTTTTTCCATTTTCGAATAATACTCGAAACTCGGATAATCAACAAACGAAGAATCGAATAAAATTCGAAAACTTGAATGATTAAAAAAACGAAGTTCCGCATAGGTCTTATTCGAATGTTTTATTGTAATGTTTATTCGAATTCACATTCGCATGAACTCCGTACTCAGATTATTCGAGTTTGTTGCAGACCCAACTGCTGAGTATCAAGCTCGCTTCGTCTGCGATTTTTTCCGCAAAACTCGGTAATGCATCTTTTTGCAATCGTGATGACCTTTGAACTGTATGAAAAGTCGCATTCCGACAATAAAAAAGAAGTGGATTTCAATTGATGCTTTTTCGATCAATGAGATAGTTCGCACTGCTACCGGCACAAAATCAGCAAAATAACAGCTATCAAGTCCAAGCTCATGTTCCGAGTTCATATACTGAAAATGTGTTGACATGCCTGTCTTTCTTTGCATTGCTCATGCTTTAGGTACGCAAAAGTCCAAACCAGTAAGCACTCTTGCTTATAGAACTCATACTGCACAACTGCCTCTATCCTTTACCTTAGAGAATTTCGCGAATCGGTGTGTTTTGAGTAAAGGACATTGCAGCTGTAATGGAGGATAAGACGGCTGCTGAAATTTGCAGTCATATCATTTTGCAATAAAGTTTTGTTTAGTACAAATAGTTCTGTTATCACAGTGCATCCAAGATTTTCACGGAAGCTTGCAGGCACTTTAACACCGGGAGCTATCAGCCTATCAAGTATGGTAAAAAAAGGCTAAAGCCGGACGAAAAAGGTCCACATTGAGATGCGAGCTTTGATTATGATAGGCCGCGCACATACTTCATGCAACAGCCGTACGCGATTTGCCAGTTGCAAGATGCTAGCTACGGAGTGGGAGTTGGTACAGGGATAAATGAAGGTGCTGATTATGAATAAACATTTACTTTGTTGCCTTTATCGATCTTTGTAAAATGTTGAGCTACGAGGCTGGGAGTTAGTACAGGGGTAAATGAGGGTGTTGATTATGAATAAGCTTACTTTGTTGCCTTTATCGTTTTTTGGAAAATCTTGTGCTACGAGGCTGGGCGATTTTTGGAAAATCCGAAGGTGCTGATTATGAATGGATCGACTTTAGCCGAATATGTCAGCAAGTTTTAGATTTGGTTGCTCTAATTCGAATATTTATTCGAAATTCGACTCCAAATGTTCGAATATAATCGATATTCTTTCATTCGCTATTCCTGATTTTCCGAGTACAGTCTGCCCCAATCCTAACCAGGCCAAAATTGGCATGGCGGGAGTCCGCGTCTCAAGGGTTTCGCGGTCACGCCCACGGCCTGCTTCTCTGCTCTCTCTCCAATCGTTTTGCTCTCTCCGACAGCGCGCATAGGCAGCGCAGACCGCTAGCGCTGGGAGCGCGCAAATTTACGCCGACGGTTCGGCCTGATCCCGATTGAAGCAGACTGTATATTTGGAATTCACTCATTCGAGAACTTTCAAATCTCAAATTTATTCGATATTCTTTCATTCGAAATTTTCCACTTTCGAATTATTCGATATTCGTTTATTGAAATTTTACACTTTCGAATTTATTCGATCATTCATTCGATGAAAAATTTCGAATTTACCCAAGTATACAGGCAGCGATAGCGAGCGCCGAAACGAACCGTTGTAAATAATTACTGAATTGAAACAACAACGTTTCCACTTACAGGCGCACGCTAGACATGCATGAATTATAAAAGGGGAAAACACAGCGTCTTCCAAAGGCCAAACGAGGTTTCAAATCACAGGTGTTATCTATGAAATTTGCGCACCTGAATTTCGTTTATGGGAACTGACAGAGAGGGAGCCTTTGGGTTCCCTCATACTACGCCGCTGCAGCGCAATGGAAATATGCTCACGGCAGCAGACTTTTTTTTGATGTATCTCTATATTTGCTGCACATTCGTGTCCCTCAATAGTGTTCCTTCACATTATGCATTTCTTCCTCTCTTTTGCTTTGTTTATCCTTCTATCCTTTGTTTATATCAATGATTGATGGAATGACTTAGGTTGTTGTGCTCCCTCTACTTTCGAGTTTCACATTTTGTATTGTAACTGACTGCACATTGCGTCATCTGGTAGTATATTGGTGTATATGGTTGTATGGTTGCATGTTGTATCTGGTTGTATATTGCGCTGTTAACATCTCCTTACAAACACATCACTGGATGAAAAGGATTTCTCTTCTTCATACTGTTAGACTGCAATTGCAAATTTGATGCGCCATTGTTGCCGCAGTTTGTTTTCTTCGCTCACAAAACACCATTCAAGTTTTGGCGCTGACTTCACAGTTCACAATGTTAACGTATCTGGGGTCAAAACTGTACCAGCAAATGATGAAATGACGCTCGTAATGATAAGCAATTATAGAGATACATCAAAAAAGTGGAGCTCTGCTGCCGTGAGCATTTTTCCATTGCGCTGCAGCGGCGTACGCGGCGTGCGCGGCGTAGTATGAAGGAACCCTTTGACTAGGCACGGCTCATAGTTAGAACCGAATGTCTTTCGAATATTTGTATTCGAATGATTTATTCGAACTAGAGAAGTCGAGTATTCAGAGAAGCGCATTTATTTGATTATTCGAGTAGTCGAATTACTGAAAGAGACTTTTGTTCAAATATTTGTTTATACGACGAATCGAGAAAACAACTTATTCGAAAATTTATTCGACTATTCAAATATTCGAATAAATTTCGAATAATTTGTTTTTACGATTCGTCCAATAACAAATATTCGGACAAAAGTCTATTTCATTTATTCGACTACTCGAATAATCAAATAAATGCACTTTTCTAAATATTCGACTTCTCTAGTTCGAATAAATCATTCGAATACAAATATTCGAAAAATATTTGGTTCCAACTATAGCATGCACATGAAAAGTCCGGGTCAGAGTCAAGAACAGTCTTCTTGATTGGGAATGAAGCTTTTGGCGATGGCTATAGCGATATTTCCGAGGCTTTTTAGCGATATTTTGTGCACTATGCTCGTTTCTTCAACTCTTTTTTAGGCTAAGCTTGGAGAAACGACTAATTTGAAAAGTTTGCTAATAATTTTCTGCGGTAAAGTAATGTCTTGATGTATGTTTCATTAAACTTCATGTCAAAAACTTCAACTCCCCATGCATCATTTTCCCAATTTTACGTGAAAATAGAGCCAAAGAAACGAGCATATAGTATGAAACATCAGTAAGCAAAAACCAATTCGTCACACCATGCAACGACTACAAAATACAAAGAAAATACTGCTTAAGCATGAAACGGATTTGACGGTGCTGCAACCGGCATGCTCTAGTTAAGATTATTTCGTCCACTAGTCTACTGGAGGAGGGACGACTATACACGCTTGTTCCAGACAGTATGATCCAAAGTAAATGCGCATATAGCATGCTGAAGGGTTGAGCCCGAGTGCGCGGCGTACGGGCGTACGTGACGTACGCAGCTTACGCTACATATATTTCATCAAAGGAGCGTATGTCGCGCAGTCTGGCCTAACCCGAACGAGAGAGTGATTTCGAAAACGCAGATTAATCGCGAGGCGATGCTTGTGTTTCGAAACTGCTGCAGAGCCAAGGCTATGACTCATCGCGTTTTGGCGGTACGCATGGCGCTGTCGTTAGCAATTGTGAAGACAGCAATTTCGTAATTATGAGCTTGGACTATAATATTCTCACCCTGGAAACAGGGCTTAGTTTTGGCTCTCCTCCACAGCCGCCAAACACAGGTAATGTTAATATCAATTTCTTAAAGGGCTCTGATTCTAAATTTCATCACAAATTACAGAGAGAAAGCTCGGTTTTTTGTAATTCAAAAAACGAGCAAGGGGTGTTATCGCTTAAAACCGATATCGACACGTTCAAGAGCTAAGACATGGCCGAATAGGAGTGTTTCTTGATAGTGTAGATCTGCTCTCAGGAATAATCTAAGAAGAACTCGCCAACTTCGCCAGGATATCAAAAAAACTAACTCTACTTTAGTTTGCGCGACGACCGGCTCTTCGGCCTTCAACATACCCGGCAATCCCGGGTGCTCATGGAGCCAACAACCCTCCCTTTTCTAAGAGGTGATTGCAAAAGATGGCATCGAGCCCCACTGTCGGTCACAGATGTGCTGGTTATCGCAGCGCATGGAACGGGCGTGGCAGCGCTCAATCGAAATTATTGTCAGCACCAGCGCCTATGAGAAAGTCGACAAATAGCGCTAGGCACCTTGTAAGTATTAACGCACTAAAGCTCTATCAGCGGGTAAGTAAGAGTTTTTTCACTGTACTGGTCTTAGTTTCCTGTAACTCAACAGTATTATGGCATACTAAGTGTTCTCATTGGCAGCATATGCAATTTGAGTGATGGAAACACTCATAAGCGAACATATGACAAGTTTGTATCGCAGTATGATAAAAACGAGGCAAAGCATGGTACGCCACTTAAAACAGGCGTCGAGCATAAAAAAACCGTTTTCCAGGAAACATTCTCGAAGTACTCTCTAGGTCGCCGCGCTAATAATTTATATTATCTCCTATGTGCTGCTCATCCGTTCACCCTCAGAAATGCAGCCATCGTCCACAAAAAAAGAGAACAAACGTGATATGGTGGAGCAGTTGCTCGAGAATATCACATCCTCGGATCAGCAAAAGCTGCAGAGTCGTCAAAGCGCTGCGGCGGTTGCGTCACGTACGTGGCTACAGAAGACGAATCATCAGCATTGAGTCGCTTGCCTTCTCCGTTCAGCTGCCGCCTTTAACTTTAGTGTCAGTTGGAAATGTCAACGTTCCAAGACGGCGCACAGCTTAGAGTCGACGGTGACTGCAAGCAAGGAAGATTTGCTTGTAAAGATGGGACTCGAATGTTCTGGTGCCTCAGATTTATGCGCTCCCGAAAGAATTTGCAACCACAGTATAGTTTTGGAAGTATACAACCACTAAACAACTCAATTGCTATCAAAAACAAAATATCAGTGATACAAAGACAATATGGAGACTGAATTGAGAGGGGGAGGCTCACGGCGTTCGACATCATAGCTAGCGCAAGTGAGAAAAACATGGGGAAGGGGATTACAGCCGAAAATGCCATACAAAACTAAAACACTTTCCGAAGATTGATCACAAGAAACATGTGGGGGCGATGGCGGACCGAGAAGTAGACATGTAGGAGAGGGGGGGGGATCCTTCCCTGAGAACGGGTTGATTTATGAAAGTCAGGTAAAACTAAAATCAAAAGCTTTCATTGCACACGAGGCTTATTTATACTGGCGTTCGCTGACTGGGATGCCAGCGAACACCGCAAACACTGCATTCAAATTTAGCAAGTGATGGATTCGATCACGCCGGAAATGCCCCAGATTGATCCATGCAGCTCTACAAAAAACGAAATAAGAATGCAGTAGGTCTGCGCCACAGAATAAGGGCAGGCGAGCGTTTAGACATAGGTGCCATAAAAGGAAAGCTCGATTCCGGAATGTACTAAAGTGATCAGTAGTGAGATGTAGATGTGGACGACGACTACACCGGGACATGGATGCTGTGGCATTCACTGAAAAGATGCCATCCCCCACATGCAGACGTCGCCGTGATCGTCCTGCTGCACTGTTATGGATAATGCAGTTTAGCTGCCAAAAGTAGGAAGTGCATGCACTTAAGGTGCTGAACTGTACAAAGTTTCACCCCCTTCGTGTCCTTACTCAATCTTCAAATCAGAGGTTAAGGGATTTCTTGAGGAGATGTTGTAGCAGTAACGATAAACAGCACAAAAGATTCAGCTCCTAATCGAGGAGTTATTCTTTCAGTTCATGATTCTTCTACTGTTTATTTCGGCTTCAAGAGTTCAAACTGACTGCTGTCGGCCATCTGCAGCACCATGGGACAGTCTTCTTAATTCCACTGAAATATGTTGAAGCCAATGAAGCCCGCCTCTGCAAGGCCGGAAGACCCGGGGACACACTGGAGTCGATAGCATAAACTCAAACTGTCATCTTTTCGTTGATCGAAAGTTGAATGTTAAGGCGAAAACAAGAACACTACGACGTGTGGATGGCTTGCTTCGACGTTGTGTAGAGGTTGGTTCAGGCACTTTGCTGGCGTGAAAGAAACGGCGAGATTAAAGATCGTCTCCGATGAGGTTTCTGAAATAGAGACTTGGTAGAAGATTTCACAGACTTCTTCGAATGATTTGTACATAGATGCAATATGTATTAAGCCCAAGTTCATTTCCCTCTCCTCTAATTTTCATAGGAATTCCCTTGTTTCATATTACTATAGTACGATACCCACTTCCCGACCTTAACTAAACATATCGCTTTCACATGTTTCGAATACTTACATTCCATTCTGTTACTACCGCTTTCACATGCCTCAGACAACAGCTTACATTTCAAGAGGTAACAATCGCTTTCGGCTGTCCTTCATAGGCTCACGTACTTTCTCACTTTTTATGATAGCAATGGCGCTACAAATTCTGTTGTATAACTAGTTGTAAGAAAAACTCCCGGCAATAGTTTCAACCAGTCAAGACATTATGTAGACTATTGAAGAAAAAGTACTAAAAAGCAACTTACTGCGACTGCGTGGCTGTTGTCACAAGACAAGTGCAAAAGTAGAAATTGCGCAAAATAAGATACTCGAAATTGAAGTTTTCTTTCTTTTGCATGCTCAAGAGACATGCTGTGCAGCAAATGCCGGTCTTTGCTCAATATGATTGACTTCGCTTTCCATAATGAAGTAAATCCTCCTCGTGTATCGGCACACAACTGTTGGCAGGATGTACGGTATGAAAGACAGTACTGCAGCGAAATGCAATTATGCACTATTGCATGCTGCTTCAAAATAACGAAGCAAAGGGCTATGGCCTTACACAGATACATTAGGGACATAAAATGATATGCCAGTATAATTTACAGCAGATAGGGAACAGAGACAAAAAACTCACCGAAAGGAATGTTCAGGCTTCCTTTGGTCATCACAGCAAATCGTGCATAAATCATCCAACCATAAGCAACTACTACTCGTCTACTTATATGTATACCGCTATCAAGAAGAAAAGGACCAGCTTTCTAGGAGAAGAAAGAAAGATTTTTGCAACCTAGGAAGCAAAACGAATACGGAAGATAATATCGTGATAAGGCGCTGTTCTAGAGACTTGTAGAAAGACTAGACATCATAGGGATAGAATCAGATAAGAAAAGTTTCTGGCAGATGTTCGAAATAGCCTTTGGCATCATCTCGACTCATGAGCGCTAACGCGAACCGATTGAATAGTTACTATTCATCATTTCGAAGAGCTCATACCTGAAATAGACGAAAAACATTAGAAAAACAACAAAAATTACTTAGCAGGCAGGTACCTGCTCCACGGCCAAATTCCAATAATGCGGGCCACAAAATTGAACAGTGGCAGCAACATGATGGAAAGACTCAACTGCTCGATTTAGAAAGCGTTTACAAACCAGTTCTTTTTCTGGAAATGCAAGCAAGTGTGGCCTTGTTGGTTGGAATAAGGTTGACACTTGTCAGTGCCAAGCACTTTTTCGAGCAAAAGTTTCCACAGTTTCCACACAATTTTTGCGGACTTTGAAAATTTTAACTTCAGAGGACTTACACTGTAGACAATCTATTTCCCTCTTGGAACGAAAACCATTTGACAAAGCTGTGATCTCCGTGGTGAATAGGTTTGGAGGCAGTGTTTGGCCAGGAACAAGTCTTTTCGCTTACCTGGGCTCACCTGTTTTCTTTTATCTGAAATTTCTTTGAAAATCCTTGAAGAAAGCAAAAACGACAAGAACAAGCTTTCCCAAAGACTCCTATATGGAGTACGGGCAAGTGAAACAACCGCCAAGGGTATGACGCAGAATCGCTTCAGTTTATCTATTATCTTGACTGCCTCGAAAGCTCTCTACCGCAGGACAGGAAACATAAGTGGGAGGCTCCACCCCTAAGGCGTAAGTCCTCCAAATTTGGCATTTGAAATACATTTAGAACTAAGCACTTCCCAAGCAAAAATCTTCGACTTTCACACAACTCTCATGAATTTTGGAAAATAATAAAGAGCATTTTCACTGCAGAGAAAGGACCTACCATAAATGTAGTTACAGTCAGCTTCATTTGAGAAGTGATTGCCTCAGTATTGGAGTGCAAGATCTTGATATCGGTAACCTTTTAAGTCAATTTCGTTCATGGTTTGTACTGCAATTATGAAATAAGGATCGTACTTTACGATGGTGACACAAACGCTAGTCTTGGTTAACCCTTAAAAGAACCAAAAACAGCACTTTAGATTTCGTGATTTCAAGTTTGGTCGTTAGAAATACGAGTGTTGCAAGTTAGCCTCAAAAATCTCAAAGCTTTCTTACAAAAAATTAACCAATACTATGACAAGCTATGACCACTACTATGACAGGCTTTATTTTTGCATGAAAATGCAGAAACAAACATTCGCGATGTGATTCTGCGTGGTATCTCCCCTTAGTACTGCACTGTCTTTAGTTGGACAGGCAATAAGTCAAATTTTTGGTCTTGAGCTGGATTTTCGTGAAATGCACAATGATAGGGGCAGAATAATAATTCTCGTGATTTTTTTTGTGACAGGCTAAATGAGCCTATAGCGACGCTCCAGTAATTTCAGAACGAAACACAAATTTACGAAATCCGAAGAGCCGTTTTTGCAAGCTTGCATTAGGGTTAACCGAAGAAAAGTAGCGTTGTTTCCCTGAGATTATCCGAGGTAACTGTTGTAAAGTGCGAAGCTTTTCTACATATGCAATGCAAAACCATGAATTAAGTTTAGGATCTGAGAATTTATCGAACTCTTTTGAATCACGCAAGAGCTTTTGCACCAATCTAATGTTAAAGGCAGTGGATCGGCAGAATAGACCCTTCTCGGATTTTGGTGGAGTTAGGCAGTAGACCACCTAAGTACACTGTAGTACCAATTTCACCTTCCAGTTCTTGGTCTAAGTCCTGAAATCGTGCTTCAAATTCCCACCAATGACGCCCACTCAGTGCAAGTGGGCGGGGCTGGTGGAGTTTTGAAGCCCATTTTTCAGGATTAAGCGCATGAATTTGCAGATAGGGTTTGGGCTACAGTCTATTCGGGGGGTCTACTACCTAACTCCACCAAAATCCAAGTAGGGTCATTCTGCCGATCCACTGCCTTTGATTAACGAGAAAAAGCAAGTTGTAGCTAACAGTCACATCTTCGTTTTCGGTATCAAAAGAAGAAGCAGATAGTATAATTATATGTCTACCTTCAAAATTGATTTTCCATTTACCAAGATTTTCTGAATTAAAGGATGAAAACGAGATGAAAAGTCAACGCAAATTACTGACAATAGAATGGTCAGGACCTGGTCCGCCAATGTAAACAGGCTGTATATCATTGCAGTCGTCGTGAAATACTGATCTGAAAGTGATGTTCATTATCTACAGAGCGACTATCTGGAGAGAGTTATGAGTGTGCAAATATGTACATTTGTCGAGCATTCCGTAACGGATGCTCCAAGGCAAACCAGAAACTGGGCCTTTCGCCGCCTTTCTTCACTGTAATTATAGTACAATACTCATGATCGCTGTAATACGCCCTTATACTGCCCTTTCACGAACTTATTTAATTTAGTTCTCTTGAACTTATAAGTTCTCTTGAACGCTCATAACTCCTTACAGAGAGATCTTCCTTGTTCAGCAGATAATAAGCAGATGTTTCAAATAAGATTAGCGTTCCAAGCCAGTGCCATAATATACGGGATTGGCGTTTGGATTGGCGGACCAAGTGCTGACCTTTCCCCTGTGAGCGTTTAGTAGTGCCCCGGCACACCCGAAGAGCGCCCCATAGGATCGCTAGTCTTATACAGGGTCTCCTGGGAAAGGTGCACAGTGCTCGTTATCCTCCTTCCCTGACGTCTTTTGCGGATCTTAAGGTACTAGTTTGTAGAGGTGGCTTCGACTTTGTTCTAATGTGGACCGAATGACCGATCGCTGCTCATCACTGCAAGATCGGTCAGGGCTCGGCACGAACTGGAACCAAGGAATTTTTAATGCGAAATTCCCCTTGATTTTCAGAAACTTTACGAAGTTCTGTCTCACATTTTTAGAGATTCCTCATTCTTTTCTACTTGGCTTTTCGCCCTTTATGAAAAAATCTCCCATACCCGACCTTCCACTTCCGTTCCCTCTCTCCCCATGCCCTTCCACCTCGACCTCCCCATTCCCTCTGCGAAGACAGAAATAAATAGTGAATAACTTTTTCGTAGCTGGCAAGATTAGGACGAGAGGCAGTCGGTACTCCCGGCAGACTTATATTACCCGTCTGGATTTGTTCCATGCAACTAAATCCTTTGCGAAATCCAGCTTATTCTTGAGGTTGAGCTTAATCCAGTGTCCTAGATATGCGATCGAGGATAATCTTCGTAAAAACCTTGTGCAGCAAATGCAGCAGGTATACTGGACGGTAGTAACGAAAATCCTCCAGTTCGCCTCTCTTGTGACGGCTCTCGAAGTTCCTCACTGATCGGGAATCCTTCCTTTTGGAAGCAAGATGTTAGAAACAACGCGAGAATCTCGGGTAGACTGCATGTGTTTGATGAGCGTAAGAGGTTGGTAGAAAATCTTCGCAATAGATTTCATATTGTATCGGGAAGAAGCCGGAGTCCCGTCTTCGTTTGATAGTGCAGCCAGCGGTACGTGATATTCGCAAAGGTCTCTTCGGCCCTTCTTAAAGGCAGTGTCCGGTCAAGATGGGGGTTTTGGGATTTCAGTGCCATGCGAGAGTGGCTCCCCTCAAACACAACATCGCGCAAGTGCGACGTCATAACGCTCGACCTGAAGCAAGAAAAGCGACCGGAAAGCGGGGCAACTTGCGCCTTGGGGCGGCGTTCTCCGAGCTGTCCGAATTCCTGCTATGCGACAGAGTACGCATACCGCCACAGTTAAAATGTAGGGTCCCCCAGAAACTTTGCGTCTCTGCCTTGGTGGGGAGTCGAACATCAGATTGTGAGGCTTTGGAAAACGTATTTTCCTGTCGTTTTTGCGCCTTCTAATGTGGATTTTCGGATTCAGCGTTGGGCATAAGCCCCGGTAAGTGGATTTTGTAGAAGTCGAGTTTTTGCCCGGACACTGCCTTTAAAACTCTTCCTCGGCTGCTTCTAATATCTGTTGTCTGCCTTCCTGAGATCCTCCTGCAAAGCTGTTCCCTCTGGTGTTCCCTACCAGTCGCTTGAGATAAGTTGCATCGGATCCTGCCTTAAAGATCTTCTTCTTTCGAGTAATCCTTCAGTAGTCTTCGAAATCTTTGAAATGTGGTTCAAGTTCTTTTCGGAAATCACTGAAGTGTACATTCAGCAATCTCGCAATCTTTTCAGAAGCGGATCCTAGTCATTGTGATTCCTTCTTGATGGGCGAGTTGACTTAGTATGAGCTTTTCCGACCTGTTGTGAACGTCATAAACGTCTAAACGACCTCCATATGTCATGAACAACATGCTTTTTTCTTGCGACACTGCGGCAGATCTTCTTTTCTAGCCTTCGACTGAATCGTATCTTCGCTCGACGGAACTAAGATTGGAACTACTGAGACATCGAGCAAGCTCCACCTTAAGTTGGAGATTTCCCCGAGAGTCGTTCGTTTCGTTGAGCAGTTCCTATCCAGGTGCACCGTCCATGCTCTTTCTTGACGAAGACAGAATCTTCATGTAGTAGTCGTGCCGGCGGAGAAAGGCCTAGTGAGGCAGTTGCCGGAGCCCATATCCAAACTTTCTCCTGTATTCTTCCTACAGCGGCATTTTGATTTTCGCGTTGAAGTCGCTCGCAAATAAGTTGTAGGAGGAATTACCGTTGCAGGCGACCTTTTCATAGAAAATATCTAGTTCCGATTCGTCAGCTACTGATGTTAGGAAGTAGCAGTTAATGTAAGTAACTGGCACTTATGAAGTTGGGTTTGACAACCAAATGTAGAGTTAGCAGAAGGAAACTATATTACGTGGGGTAGCATGATGACTGTAAGCGATAGCGAATTACCGAAAAAAAGAATGCCAATACTGTAAAAAGAAACATTTGGAACAAAACATATCACCCACCAACAAGGAGGTAGCGAAGAGTGCCAGGACTTTTGTAGTAAAAATTGCTCCCAAAAAGAACGTTCAGTGGAGCTTAAAAAATTTACCGTTTGATGGCACCCGAGTTGAAGCTTTGAGGAATCCAAGCTTACTTGCGCAAGCTAAGTGTTGTAGCGCATCAAGACGGTACGATGCCTGCATCTTTATAAATGTTTACATTTTATCACTTTTATGTTGAGCGGTGTCAATATTGGTATAGGTAAAGGCGCCGTAAAACCTAATTGCACGCGCCGTGCCTTGAACACCAGCGTAAGCGAGCGGTCGTCACGAACAACTGTCGGCGTTCACTATATTCCAAGAATTTTTCTTTAACTTTCATGTTGTTCTCGTCAATGCAAGGTATATCTTGACGAAAGCTCCCTTCAAAAGTCAAAAAATATGTGTGGAAAGGGCGCATGCTCATTGTCGCTCACAAAAAGCCTGTAGCGCTTCGGGACCAAACGTTTCCAGGTGCACCGCGCGTTGGTGTTCAAAGCGACGCGTGGGCCATTGGATTTTAATGGGGCCTGTATGATCTATTGGCTACGTTTTCACGTCAGCGTCACCTACGAAGCCTAAAAAAGTTCATTCGAGTTCAATTCAAGTTGAGCAATGTAGCCGTTCATACTCAGGACGAGCTAGCTGTATAAACCATCCCTTTGATATGATCATTTTACTATCGAAGTTCACACATTTATGGCTATGATATGATCTGGTAACTACGGTAATGCACTTTCCTTTGATTAATGTTGGTGCGCGACAAATTAAAAATGCTTCTTCAGGCTTCTTCCGTTCCAAACTCGTATGACAAAATTAAAGCAGCTATATCAAGCGTCAGATTTTCATGAGCCGCTCTGAGTTGTGCACTTGACAGAAGGATACCCAAATCGCACATTGCACTGGCATTCAGCAAGGAAGGACATGTACATTCATAAGGTTCCTTCGGGCATTGATAAATATCTAATGTCTGAATCAGCGAAACACTTCTACGCGAGTGGAGTTGCGAACCTCTGAACGTACACTTTTTTCCACTGTCCAGTCGAATTAACTACAAGTAACGTTGTACCATCAATAAGAATGTCGATAGCTCATTGGAAGAGCAACTAGCTTTCAACCATAGGGTACCGAATTCAGATCCTATGGGTAGCCATTTTTGCGGTTTTACCAATTTCCTTATTATCTGAAAATCATCTCAAACAACTAGTATCACTGCTTCCCTTTGATTGCTCGATTCGGCTGACAGGGCAAAATCTGTTGGTCCGATGGTCCGTAATTTCTTTAGCGGAACCGTTTCTCACAAGGGAAGGATAGTAACTTGGATTCGCCTTTTGAGATGAGACACATATATCTGGAATCAGCTTTGAACGCTGATTCCAAATTTGCTGTTCCTAGCTGCTTAGCATTATTCCGAAGCGAGTTATGGGCTTGCTGTTATGAGTAACTAACGAACTTCTGAATGTTGTAAGACGGTGTGTATACAAAAATCTGCTCGAAAAAAGTGCTAGGATGTTTAGATAACATCAGACTAATTCTTTCGATCTGAAGAGGGAGCATTATACAATTGCAAAACCACATAGACGTCGACACCGCAGCATCAGTAGGCCGAGGAGCACGCAAACTTCGCATAGAAAAGAGACCATAACTCGCTTCAGGATAAGCTAGATACAACATATTTGGAATCAGCGTTCCAAGCTGATTCCAAATATGTGAGTCTCATCTCAAAAGGCGAATCTAATTTGGTATCCTTCCCCTGTCAGAAAGCGGATATGTGGTTGGTTAGTGTCCCGAAGGGCTCAGTGGTACATCTCCTTGCTGGGCGCCAGTGCAACCCGGCATGCTTCCCTTGTCAGTACAGTTGCTCGATCATATCCTTAAAGGCAGTGGTTCGGCAAATCTCAACCTAGTCAAATTTTCGCTTACCTTGGGTTATTCAATGCGCTGATCCCGAAAATCCACTTTTGCGAGCTTGAAAACGGCGAAAACGAGCGTTTTTCAATGCCCTTCCCTTCGGAATTGGACGAGTGGAGCAAGGCTGATGACGCTGGATCGTTGCGGGACCCAATGGTTATAGCATTGCGGCGGGCAGCCTCCAATGATGAGGAGGAAATTGCCAACTCGTCCGGGAGCGTGTAAGATTGGCCTGCGCGTGTAAGTTTGAGAGCCATTCAACAGGGAAGGCATGCTGTGCAACCAGGATTGCACTGTTTTCATACTTGGGCAATAAGGAACCTATCGCATTGAAATCCTGAGTTGTTGTGTTTGCCGATCCACTGCCTTTAAATAATTACTGTTGAGCAGAAGTGCATGGCGAGAATTTACTGAGGCAAAGCTTTTTAAACACTCTGATGTACAAAATGATAACAACGGGCAGGGAACAGTGAATCTTCAATGTGTTCACAAACCTCTGTATAGTAAATCACACTGTTGTGTTTAAAGTCTCACCGCTTAGGAGGTGCGCAAAAGCTGAGGAGTCACATGATTACTCAGTTTCTCATAAAGCTAAGAGAATTTATCAGTCGCGTGCAAGTCAAGTATGAGCATATTCGGAGTCTTCGGCTATGCTTTCTTATGGAGTTTCTTATGAATGATCAATGGAATCCCAAAAGGCGATACAGTAAGGCGATAAGGTATGAGTTCTTCTAAAAGAGACGGTGGATTCACATGCACATTTGCCAATTTTCATACCCCCACTTCAACTGTACGATTTTTCACAATGATTCAGTCTACAACCGATCCTGGATATTATAAACGCTACGCACATATGTAACGATTTCTTGCAGCAAAAAAGCATAGTTTACGTGATCGTAAAAATCTGCAGTATTGAATAATTTTGAATTGAGCAATCATGTACTGCATAAAATCCAAGTAGATGGAATGAGTGATAATAAAATTGCATATTTGCCATAAGATATCTAAGCAGAGCTCAGTAAATAGTCCTTGTGCCATAGGCCTAAGGCATACCTCGCGCGATTCCGGTCGCTGCGCGATTTGGCATAACAGCGACTCTTTGTAATTCACAGTTAATGCGCTTCCTTTGGCCAGGACTTGACCCATTTGCAACAACTTACACAAGCTACCCGCCTATGCGTTCGAGAAGCGCGCACGATAAATCTGTAGAAATCTGGCAAATCGCCAAGTCGCTTGAAAGCGGCGATTTGGCCGAATCGCGTCAGGTATGCCTTAGGCCATATGCGATTTTACTTGAGCACATATTTCACTTATTGCAATTACTCTGCATGGCATATTGCAAAACGATATGAATACTGAGAAGTTCTTCATGTAGGTTCTTTGCGCATTGCTTTGTAAGCTTGCTTTTGAATATAAATCGAGTTTTAAGCTGATCAACAATGGTGAATTGTCCTAATATCACTACACCATTGAGAAATTGCTACCCAGTAGGAAAGACTTTTTTTATTCAGTTGTTTCCAAACGAACTCGAATGCTAAGAGGTTATGGTAAAAAAACTAACAGTAGCTTCATACAAGATTTTGGAAAGAGTCACAGTTCTATAGGAGTTGGCAGATTTTTGTTAAACATAACTTCTTTGAATAGGAATCAGTCTTCACGCTGACCAGCCGTGGTTATCTGTGACGAAAATCTCTGTAATACTGAAAAATTTTTACCCTGTAGAAACAAGATTTTTTTTATTTGGATGTTTTTATTCAGAACATATCACAATTTCTTTGGTTGTGACAGCGGTCTATTGAGAAATCCTCATCGTACGAAATATTACTCCTTTTGTTAGATCATAACTGTGTTAAAATGGGCCATTGTGATGATTTTTTGTCCTGGACGGGCTTCATTCATAGCTTCTTTGAAACATCTTGGATATTTCGCGAGGAAGTTTATTTCCTGGTTGCGTTGATCCATCAACTCTATCAAATCCGCTCTAAACGCCGTTTTTCGCGCCTGGCGGTCAGTAAGACTTCCTTGGTCCACATAATAAGTTGATGAGTGTAATAGAGGACATCCTTGACCCGGACTGAGATCGATCTGGCACGCTGCGCACGGTAACAGCCTTTGCTCGCTTTTCGGTTTTTTCGCGAATCAGTCGAAAGTCTGCAAATCTCATCTCCGTCATCTAAAAACTCCCTTCTCTTGCACAAAGCCATTGATCGCTTTCTGTTCATCAGCTCTTCCTCCGTGATGTTTCATACAGACTGCAGATTATAACTATCGGAAAATCTATTCACTAGTAAACATAAAACTCATAATTTTCATCCCATTCTGAGCTTTTGCTTGTCCACAGTGAATCTAGAATGCCTGCTGAAATACTTAGGAACATTTCTCATACATGCCTCTTCTCTAAGCTATCGCAGCAGTCTCTAGAAATTATTGATAGAAATAGATAAACAGATAGAAAAAGGGTGAAAAACTTAGCTTGTGGCGGCCATGAATCGCCAAAAACCATTTTATCTCTATCCTTGCTAATTTGACTATTTGTTGTGTACGAAAGAGAATGGTTACATAGAACAGGAGCTCATTAGACAGTTGAATAGCTTAGAATTTTTGATGTCTGCAGTTTCTGGGCCCATCTTTTTCCTTTTATTATTAACACATTACGACCCAAGCCTTTCTCGGCCCAGCCAACATTTTTCAGATTAATTCAGGCACAATTCCATTTACAGTATACCTACAGTAGCGCTGGAATGCTGGCAAAAACAATAGAGGTTGTATCTAAATCCAGTATGAATGAAAACTTCCAGAGTCGGTTTGACACAACTTAACAGCCATTTCAACGAGAGTCAAGGTGTGTCAAGCCTTGACATACCATGTGTGTCAAGCAGTCGTCAATGTGTTAAGTGAAAGTTTTGCTAGTTTGAATGATTTGCCATGGCTTCAAGATACTGAAACATACAAATACGCAGAAATCTAAACAAATCTTAGCGGGCATTCATTTTGTATATTTCTGAGTAATATAAATGCAGCAATGAGTACTTTGTAGCTAATGCCCTCTCAATGCAAACTTAATATCTTCGCTTGCTATAATCTATGCAATCTGTCTGAAGATCGCAAGCGGGATATCAAATCTCCAATCAAGATCCTGTTTTCCTTGCAGTTGTTATCTGCTGGCACTTATTAGGATGTGGATTTATATCCGCTGCATCTAGCTTATGCCCTCCCTATAAAAAAACATTGGCATGTTGAATGGGTGCGTTATTACCTTCTCCGTCACCAAACTTGCATGATTATATCAACTCATCTATCTATCTTGATATCATACGAGGAATTATTTTGATTGTGATTTGCTCTATAAGATTTTAGCTAGTCTGTAATGTCAAAACATTTGATAAAGTAGGATGCTCAAATCTCAATTATATATGTCCCACCATCAAACTCATTTATTTGATTTTTTCTAGACAAAATATTCAAAGTAATGAAAACTCGTATTCTACACAATTCACACATATTCGTTTGCTCTCCCAATCCATCGTTTTGAAAAATTTCTTTTTAGATGCTTGGTCTCAGCTTATTATTACTGTTATTTGGCTACTCTACAGCCGATATATTCACTGCCGTAGCGGACATGGAGCGAATGCTCACTGGAGAGAAAGGAATCACAAATGTTATCGAAAGCTACATCCAACAAGAACAACAACGGCTAGACGAACTCAAGAGGTGAAATATCTTTGCCCATACGGATAATCCGATCATTTGCTGCTGTGCTACCCTTGACAATAAATTACGGACGAGAACGTCTGTTGGGAGATGTGCTCATTCGCCAGCAGCCGTTCACTTTGCCAGAAAATCGCCGGTTATATGGGTCAAATTTCCTTAGCTCTCGTTTTTCCTCATCACTCTATAATCTTTGTTTTTGCAGTTACTTAGTGAAGCATGGGAAATCCACTTTCCGCTGCGATTAATAATGCTAATTATTGAGTTACTCGAAAAATTTTTTTTTTACTTTTCGTCACTTTTGTCAAAACACAGATTGATGAGTTTCGATGGGAATTTTTGCAGCTTCCTTCTGCTATGAGTTCTCTCTTGATTAGCAAGAAAAATTAAGTTTCTCAACGGTCGCCTCTAACATAGCTAAGTAGGGTGGTTCTTCGTTACCTCGTTGATTTAATCTTTTTTCTCAGTAAAACCTAATTCAGCAAATCTCTTCGCATTCTTTTCACTTCTTTTTCTGTGATTGATCCTCAAGACGGCATTTGCTAATACTCAGACCATGTTTGCATACAAACTCAACAACTTAATCGTTGTCTGATAACATTAAACCCTAAAACATTGGGCTCTAAAATTCAAAGTATTAGGTTGATTCATAATTAATGCACGTTTTTCGAAATTCATCTTCAAAGCGCCGTAATTCTTCTCCAACATCATCTTTCAAAGAGCAATAAGAACTGTTGCAAAGAGCAAATCTTTGGCTTTACAACACATACTTTTGTTCGTAGACAAATGTGACGAGAAAGTTTGTAGAATCCGAAAAATGCCAAAATTTTTTTTTCAGAAACCTCTATTTTGAGAAAGCATAACTTACTGTTAGAGGTACTTCGCTCATTGTGTAGCCAATGGTCAAGAGAGCAGAGGCAAAAAAACTCGGATTTTACGGTAATTTTCCACGACGAGATACTGCAAAAAGTTCAAAAGTGGTCATTTTTTCTAGCTTTTTCAGAAAAGCGAAAAAATGTCGTTTTTGAAAATTTTCAAAATTTTTGCCATTAAAAAGCTGGAAAATTTCACCGTTTTTCTATCACTCAATATGCTATGTCTATTCTTTGTGTACAAAGCAAAATCGCGGTCATTGGTTTTTGTTTTAAAGTTTTATACAACTTCGAAGGGCCACAACAAACGGCCAAGTTTGTGGTTGAATCTCTCATCTCAGAACTTGCGAAATTCTGCTTTATAGAGATTTCTATAGCAGAAAGCTTCGCAATTGTTGGGTATATTTTTTGAAAATAACACCTTTTGTTCTCAAGGAATTAGAGCAAAAAGGATAAAAGGAAAAATTTCACGTTTTAGTCCCTCATATTCCGAAGCGTGAAATTTGGTATCATACAGAGTGTCACGAAAAAGAAAGGATACACAAGAAACTAGAAGAAAAGCTCTTTCAGATAGCATTGAAATTTTTAAGAAAGATTCAGTTTCCTTGCAAAACCAGCGCTTGGAAAAACAAGTGACAAAAACGTGCATTAATTATGAATCAACCAAATATGTCGTGTGGTTTTGGGCTATTATATTAGGTCGTTGCGAAGGTAATGTCACTTTTTTTGAGTGGACGCTATATTTCGTGGAAGCAAAATTTTTGAGAGGTTTCGGTAGCATTCGATGCAGCATTTCATTCTCTTTTTAATGGTCAAATGAGCATTGCACAATAATCGATAAGCTCCAAAAAATTACCAAGATCTGCGACCCATGCTTTTTGAGAAGGTCAAGTTCCATAGTTTTTCTAAATTTTTATAACAATTCTCCGAAGGAGTCCAAGTGACAGGCGGATTATGCAAACTCTGTAGAAAACAGCGCCATTTTTTTCTACTTTCCAAGCTCGTCATAATTTTTGTTGGAATTACCGAATTTTAGCAGGCTTGTCTTAGACACAAATGCCTCAAACACCAATAAATTTTTTGATTTTGAAACTTACATAGGTGGATTATGGTTTGACAGTAATTTTACAAAGAAAAAATGAGCGTTTACCGTTTCAGATTAGCAACTTTCGGAAATATAGGTACAGCTTGTGGCGCCCTGGAAAACCTGAACTATGATGATTTTATCCCGGAAAACGTTATGAATCGGAAACCAAAAACAACCGGTAAAAAGAGGAGAAGAAGCTGCATCGAATGATACTTGAGTTGCCTGCAGATTGTTGTTCTGTGAGGCTTGAGTTGACCAAATATGGAATTTGATAGCACTGAAATATTGATTCTAGAAACTCTATATAAGAAGCAAACTAAGGAAAAGAAAAAATTGTTTTGTGTCCTATAGGGCTTGCTGTATTTATTTGTTACTTGTACATCTTCGGGGAATCAGTACAAAACTATAGAAAAATAGCAGAACTTGACCATGATAAAAAGCATGAGTCGCAGATTTTGGTAATTTTTTGAGAGCTCATTAAATATTTTGCATTCAAATTATAATACAAACTTTAGAAAGAGGACGGAATGCTGCATCGACTGATCACAAGAGCTCTTGAAAATCTTGGTTCGGCGAAATGTGGCGTTCATTTGAAAAAAGCGACATTACTTTCGGAACGACCTAATATATCCAGATTTCAGGATTTTTGAGAACGCGATTGTACGAAATTCGTTGTGAGCATGTCGCAAGGAAAAGAAATTAATAACATGTTGGATTATCTTGTCTGTTCAACAAAAAGTTTTTTTTGGTTGAGTGCGGTATTTCACCGCACCCGGGCAGAGTGTAAACTTTATAAAAATCGCTCGAATGCTTCATTTCTGTACGCGTCAAATTACTAGGGTACTGAAAGGGTGCTGCATGACGAAGGGGCGCACAAGCATTAGTTTAGCGGGCGCGAACGCTGCGCGCGCGTTTTTTCACCGTTACAGATCCTGCACCTCATGCGCTCCATGGCTAAAAAAGCCGCGTTCGCGCCAGAAGATACTGCGCCTTCGTCATGCAGCAGCCTATAACTATCTAGCTTTGTGGACGCGAGGTGCAAACAATGAAATTCCTTAGGCGATGCATGGTACAGTCCAAGGCATTATCCATAAAATCATAACCATACTTTGTAGATTCGCTGACGAGTACGTTCTTCGAAATAACGATGCTGCAGATGTTGGACCGGACTTTGTAACAAATCCTGTCAATGCATATCTGTTGATTAAGCGCTTGACTTCGGAATGGAAGAAGGTAAGTGGTAACAACAGGAGCTGCCCATTAATTCAATGCGAACTAATAATTGGTTGTTATGGCTTCCTTGTTTCCGCAAAATTTATCTTGTAAATCCTTTTCTTGCAACCAATAGACGAAGCTCCGCAGAATTGATGTTGCCAATGTTATTTCTTTAGGGTTCAGTATCTAAGGTAAAGATTGATGAGCATTTTACGCTCAATCCTAACTTATGAAAATTTTGCACATAATAATCAGTCTCAATAATTGCAAACGACTATTTTTCGCCTCTTCATCTAGAGCCGGATTTGACGTCAGAGTTTGAAACTCGAATTATCCACTCAGGTTACGATTTTGGGTGATTGAGCAAAACTTTCTAACACGGAAATTATCCCTACAGTTCCAATTACAACAAAGAAAATTACAATTAATCGAGTACTACTCATGTAATTCAGCACAGCAGTTATGAAAATTAGTGATGTTTGCAAAAGCACAAAGCATTTTTGCAGCCTATTAGCTTCATAGAGATTCTAGTACCCCAGAAAAATAGTGGAATTCATCGATTCTGTTTCCTTGAGCATGAGTCTTTTCCAGGTCGAACATCTTATGCGCAACAACGTAGCCGACAGATACATCCAAAATATCACGGCAAATCGAGTGCGCAACCAGGTAATTTTTCGGAACCAATTCATTGAAATTCAGGCGCATAGAGCCTCATTTCGCAGATTGATTTGCAGCCCATAAGCTTCAGAAGAAAATAGTGTGTCGTGTTTTTTTTGGTCAAGCCGTTTTTTAGGTGAAATTCCCCGAGGAAGAAGACTTGTCTGGAGCAGCGGTTGCCATTCATCGACTGCAGGACGTTTACAAGTTGGACAGTGTCGACATCGCTGATGGTATAATACTGGGCGAGAAAGTCTCGCATCCGCTCACTGCACATGATGCATTTGAAGTAAGTTTTCAGGAAAATGTTGAATGAATGTAGATATATTTAGAAGGGTCATAAATCAAGTGAGCTATATATGACTTGATCTTAAAAGGACACGATCCCAACTTAGGGCAACTGGAATGTACCGCATTTCACTGTATGCCTCATGAGCCAATTCGAAATCTACCTTCCATATCTGCGATGCGATTTTTTAGAAAAAGTTTTGATCAAAAGTGCGAATTCATCGGGGTCTCAATGCATGATGTGCTCAAAAATCCAAATTGGGAGTGCCTTACTAGCATGATACTGAGTGTAGTCATTTCAAATTCACATGTATCAGAAGCACAAATAATGTTTTTAAACAAATAATTCTTGAAGTTGTGGCGCTGAATGTTTGCCAGATTTGAACTTTTGAACGCTTATAACTATTTCCAAAGATCACCATCGCAAATATGGAAGGAAGAATTGGAATTAGCCCATCAAGACGATCTAATGATATACACTTCATTTCAGTTCATTCAAGTTAGGATTGTTCCCTAGTTAGAGAATAAATAAGATTAGAAAAAAAAGAAAAAATAATTTATAATGTCTCCTTTAGGTTGGACGAGCAGCATACAATCAGAAAGACTATTATCACACTCTACTTTGGATGCAAACGGCCTTGAACAAGGTAAGGTAGAAGACTATGCTTATATCATCAACAGTTTATTTATGCTTGATATCCTATTCCTTTTGAATACTCATCTACATCTGTTGATTGTAACATAAGTTCTATTACATTTGGTGAAAAAAAAACTTCATATTCCAATTTTTTCCTAACTTTTAAATCATTTTGAAAACTGTAGCTTTTCGATGCATGTCACACATGAAATTTCCAATGTTTAGATTTTCCGAAATTTCTAGTTATTTCGACGTTCCTACTTGCCTAAAAGAGCTCAAACTTCTGGATTACCTTCGTATTAGCAATGAGGTCCGATCCGCAAAATGAGAAG
Organism: Cylicocyclus nassatus; assembly: GCA_958299035.1. Classification (NCBI taxonomy): domain Eukaryota; kingdom Metazoa; phylum Nematoda; class Chromadorea; order Rhabditida; family Strongylidae; genus Cylicocyclus; species Cylicocyclus nassatus. The sequence continues at coordinate 43,201,967 of CATQJL010000305.1, forward strand.
ATGTAAAAGAGAAATGAGAAAACTTTTAGAAGATATCTAATGGAAGTTAAAGGCCATTGTAGAATAAATTTTGTAACCACTATGTCTTGTCCGTGATAATGGAAGTGAAACCAATGTAGAGGTCTCCTTTTTCTTTTTCACATTTCTTTGCTAAGGTTTATAGAGTTAGGATCTAATAGATGGCACTGTAGGTGTAGAGCAGAACATAAGTTGAAGGTTACTGCTTGATGAATTTTAGATTTGGATATGTAAAATTAATTTAGAACGTTAAGAAAAATGCTCATTTCGTAGGAACAATAATTTTATGTAAAGTTGTCTAAGTTTTCAAGAAAAAAGCTAATCAAAAAAGCTCAGTCGCTTTATTTCTGCCACCACCCCATAGGTTAAGATATCCGGAAGAACACAAAAATTCCAATGATGCAGCCACAAAAAAACCCTTTTTCGTGGAAACTAGCACTTGAGGCCTTCATAACTAGAATTTGTCTTTGGTTCATTTTGTTTTCAAAATAGGCGCAATCGAAAAGCATCAAGCCAGAAAAAAGGTGAATGTGCTGATCCTAGTATGTATAGTATACATACATCTCAATTTATTATTTTCAGTTGGAAAACGAAGAATTAAAAACAATACCAGAGGAGGAAATCCTAGAGTATCTTGCATTTTCTCTCTATCAGCAAGGAAATGTTCGCCGGGCGTTGGCTCTGACGAAGAAACTAGCAGAAATCTCACCGAATCATCCAAGAGCAAAAGGCTAGTTTGATTCTGACCTTACTTATTTCAAGTGAAAGTCTTTAGGCAACGTGAAATGGTACGAAGATATGCTACAAGAGAAGGATATGGAAGGAGAGCTTCCGCCCATCATTAATAAGGTGAGTGTGCATTTCCAAAAAGAAAAAAGAAGAATTGCTAAAGGTGTTATTTAGCGTGTCGCATATGATGGCATCGTCGAGCGTGATGCTTACGAGGCTCTCTGTCGTGGTGAAGCTCCGAAACTTGACCCATCAAAGGAAAAACTGCTGTACTGCTACCTTAAGGTAAAAATTGGTAATTAAGTTGGTATCGGTTTTTTCAATCACATTGTACAGATGGACAAACCTTTCTTGCGGTTGGCCCCAATCAAGGTCGAAATTCTGCTGCTTGATCCTTTGGTGGTACTGTTTAAGGAAGTTCTGTCGGAGTACGAGATGGAAGTGATCAAAACAACGGCAACCCCCAAGGCATGTGCATTCACGTATTCTTGAAAAAATAGGTCTGGATGATTATTTGGAGTACAATGTAATGTGTGCAGTCGAGATAAAATTGTATGAATACGTACGTACCAAAATATTATTTCAGCCTTTCAAATATTGTTCTAAACAATTTTGTACTGTTTTAGCTCAAACGTGCTACTGTACAGAATGCTAAGACGGGCGATCTAGAACCGGCCGATTACCGTATCAGTAAAAGGTGCATAGCAAGCATGTTGTATATTGTTGTCTTTGTAAGATCCTCGCCCACTGCCTCTATTTTCCAATATTCTTCATTTTAGCGCTTGGCTGAAAGAAGATGAGCATGAGGTTGTTGCTCGAGTGAATAGGCGAATAGAGGATATGACGAATTTGAATCAGAAAACTTCAGAAGAGCTGCAGGTACTTGTTTAGTCTTTTAGGATTTGCTTTTTGCAAATCGTTTATCCCTGAGGAAATTATTAACGTTTTATTTGTGTAATAAGAATGCAGAATTTCAAAATTGTGAGCTTTGAAGCCAGGCTATACTTGATTCTCACTTTTTCTCATTACTAGAACATTTAGAATAAACAGCTAAAACTGATGGAAGAAAGACTATTTCTATGTACGTTTAGAGTAGAAAACAGGGATTTCAAAGCATGTATGTAATAGTTGTGAGCGAATTGTGCAATGACCAGACCCTCCAGAACAGAATCTGAAAATTCGAGGGTGACTACAACATTTCTGTGCCACTTGAAAAGGCACATCACACAGACCTGTCGGATGGGGATTGAAAGACTTATATGAATAACACCCAAATCCAGTGGCGGACCGAGGGGAGGGGGCACTTCCTTCCCTCCACTCTCACCCAAAGAATGGGTCGCGAATAAGCGTTATAAAAACGTGTAATTGACTTGCTTACTATTGTAAATGACTAAAATAACTTTTGAAATTTTAAATTTCAAACTAGAACTGTGAAAAAGATTTCCTCGGGGGTGCGACGGCAGCCACCCCCTTTTCTAGATTTTAGGGGTTATGGACCCACAAAACTTCACCCCAAAAAATTTTCGGAGTGCGTGGTCAAAGCCACGCACCTCCATTCAATAAAAAAATTCTTCCTACGACCGCCGCTGCCAATAATCATAGCTAAAGAACTTGAGAGCAACCGAGACATAAAAACGTATTTTTTCTAGGCAAAATGCATCATGATTGTATCTCTCTCATTTTCTACACACAAGCAGCAGATATACATGCTATCCAAATATTGTACATTGCGTTTGTATGGAAAAACCATTATTTTTGTTCAGGTAGCAAACTACGGCCTCGGAGGGCACTACGATCCCCACTTCGATTTCGCACGAGTGGGTTTGCTTTCTTTTTTATGCAAATGTAAGTGTGGCGTATGTAGTCTACAAACAGAATAGCCATTTGCGCGCTTTGTCTGATACTTGTGGAAAGCATAACATCTTAAAAATTTCGAATTCAATTTCCTTGAACCTTTGCAAAAATTGCGCTTGACCCAGTCGACTCGCTTCCTGGGTAACAAACCGCTTTATTTTCAATCCATTTTGTAAGCGCTTTGCCTAATCAACAACCTGTGTTTTTTTTGAAAGTAAAGATTTCAAACCTATAATTCCGAAAAGTCTGGGTTGCAAAGAACGTTGCAAAAATTCCAAGACCACTGAAGACTTCATTGTTTTCTGGACAAATTTCTTGCACACTATACCATGTCATGCCTTCGCAATCGGGCAAAACCTAGTTAAAATGCCATCCTTGACTTGACGATGTCATCAGAACCCATTTTAAGGAAACTAAAACTATTTAGCTTGTAGTTTGCAATCGCATCGCTATCGTTGTTCTTTGCAAGCTGACATTCACTACATTTGCATTACAGAAGGAAGAAAAGAACGCATTCAAGTCACTCAATACTGGAAATAGAATAGCCACCGTGCTATTTTACGTGAGTTTCAAATTTATGAATATTGATTTGCAAAATGCTTATTTAATCGACGAAGTGTAGACATAGGTTTTTGACAGACTAAGTGGTTGGTGCTACACCCATAAACTCCCATCTTCCACAAAATAAGCTCTACTGGCAACGACTCATTCACCACAAATAATTCTTTTTATGACAACTTTTTCTGTGAAAAAGATTTTGAACAGAGAGGCAAATTTTTTATTGCTTAGCGCTTTTGGCACATAAATGTCTAGCTGTATCTCCCAAAGCAGTGCACCTTGTAAGCATAACGACTCGACAAAGGTCCGGTCCTGCTATTTTTTCCCCGATTCTTGAAATTTGCTCATGTATTTTGTTAATTTTCTATGTTCCCCTTCAAATGGTGAGTCCCGTACTAATTCGTTCTGGAAGCTACCATGTGTAGTACGAAAGACAACGAATATTTCTGTTAACGTAACCTTTCGCTTGTATACTGGCTCGCGATAACATTTTAATGTTAGCATGAGTAGCACGACCGTTGAAATTTTGTCAGTTAGTAGTCCCCCGTATCCTAACAGATAAAAAGCCACACCTCTGCTATGTCAACTTGTCGATCACTTTCATGCACTAGGTGTATCATCCTAATTGCTCATGCAAGAAAGTTATGGTTGATAAATAGTCCAAAAGCTGGTCATCGTTCGGGGCTTGCATTCGATTTCAGGATTGTGTTGAAGTAATGACTTAGTGAATTTTCTCAGCATCAAGTTTACTTTTGTAGCATGTCTATTTCTTTTCGAATCATCTTCCTAAGCTTCTGCTGGTTTGTTTCTGAATCACAAAAGCAAGTTTCAGGGTGTTTCTTGTTAGCGAAAGCAAATTATCGTATTAGGTGGGTCCGAAAGTTCTGTCGTTTCATTTTCAAAAAATTGTTACTTTGCAATTTTGCAACGGATTCACCTCATTATATTTTTATTAGAAAGAGTAAATCTTTCGCTTTCAAATGCTGCTTCGTGGAACTTCTTTTTTGCTCTGATTGCTGAGATAAAAATGGAAAAGTAAGACCTTATAAGCTTTGACCATTTTAAGTTAGGTCACCAAAAATCTGAAACGATGCAAAAAATCTGAAATCGCCAGTAGATATGTTTTTTGGCCTACTCTTTGCAACTGTTAAGAGTTTGCACTGTTTGGACGTTTCTGTGAAAAGTTATGATTTTCACGAAAATTGATAAATTAATTACTTTTGGCGTTTTCCATAGTAAACTCGATATTCATAACTTCTCACAGAAACGTCCAAACAGCACAAGCTCTTCACAAATGCGAAGGTTAGGCTAAAACACATATGTGCTGACGATTTCAGATTTTTCTGCAGCTTTCCAGATTTTTGATGACCTAAGTAAAAATGGTCGAAGCTTATATGGTCTTAGTTTTCCATTTTTATCTCCGCACTTAGTGTGAAACAGAAGCTCTACAAAACAGCGCTTGGAAGCGAAAGACTTTTTCTTTCTAATGAAATTACAAGCAAGCAAATCCGTTGCAACAGTGCAAAGCTACAAATTTTTGAAAATGAAACGACAGAACTTTCGGACCTACCTAATATTTCTCTGATTAGTTCGTAGAAAATCCCTTCAGCCTATCTTCTGTAGAACAACACTTATTCATCAAACTCCTGAGCTTGTATTGCATAGTTCTCGAGGACTGAGCTGATTGAGTACTTTGTTTATGGAGAAGCGAACCTTGGTTCAATTACAGATTTAGTTAAACTCAGCTCTGATTAGCAAAGCTAAGAGAATCTTTCTAACCCTCCTTTAAATCAAATCCGAAAACAAGTTTTCTTATCAATAGTTCAGCTTTGATTTCATTTCAAGCATTTTATACTAGCGTATACAGGAGCTAGCCTCTCCATAAATCAAACCACTTTGCTCTTGATATGAGACCTGCATCATTCATAAGGTTTTTACATCCTCACTCATGGGTAAAGCTGTAAAGATCCTATGAGTGAGGCAGATTCCGCATCGAGAGCAATCAAAGTTTACAAATGCATTCATTGTCTGTTGCTTTTTTTCTCCATGGGGGTGATGTAACAGAAAGCTCAAAAGAGGTATCGAGGTATCCCTGCCGGGGTAAGATGGAGTTAAAACCATGATCCTGATCCTGCCACCATGATTTGAATAACCCCTGAGTTATCATTCTCAAGCGAAAAAAGAAAAAGACACCAGCGCGAATGGTTTTGACTCCATCCTGCTCCGGCAGGCATAATTTTTTGAGCTCTTAGAGGCAGGGTGGAGTTAAAAGCATTCGCACTGGTGTTTTTTTCTTTTTTTCGCTTGAGAATGATGACTCAGAGGTTATTCACATCTTCTTCGTTCATACTTGAATCTATGCACTTATTGAGCGTGGGCTATGAATTTCATTTTTGCAGCACAGTTTGATTATTTGAGAAAGCAGCGCTCATTATTTATCTCATTGTTGCAAATAGAAAACTTCGTTGAACTAATAGTTCGTTGAGCGCAACGCTGAATGCCCAGATAAATAAATAAATGGAATAAGGAAATATTGGCTACCAAATACTCACAAAGCTGCATTTAGATGGCGAAGCCCGAACATGGAGGAGCGACAGTCTTTAACCATCTTGGCACGGCTGTATTTCCATCAAAAGGAGATGCACTATTTTGGTACAATTTATTGAGAAGTGGTGAAGGAGATATGCGAACGCGGCATGCAGCTTGCCCCGTACTGCTTGGAGTAAAATGGGTACGTAGCTTCTGTAAATTTCGTAGGTGAAGGTTATCGTCTATAAATAACTCTAGGTTTCCAATAAGTGGATTCACGAACGAGGTCAAGAGTTCACTCGCCCATGTGGATTAGATGAAACGGTGCAAGAACGCTTTGTTGGAGATCTCAGCCCGACTTCCAAAAGTAAATCGTCACTTCAGTAGATGACATTCGCTAATGCAGGACGATATTTGGCCCTATATAAGTTGCTGAAACCAGAATTCACTTGTTGTTCTTTTGGCACCGTAGTTCACTGTTCCATACATGTCTTTCTTCAACACGACTTATTGGAAAATAGCCTGCCACCTATTGTAGGATCTATTTAACTTATTAACTGTTAACTTATTTTGATGCTGTTTTGCTCTTTGTGATAAATGCTAGTCTTGCAGTCTTGGATGCTAGTCTTGTCATTTTTTGCGAACCTTTCATTAGAACCTCAATGAAGTGCATTCGTACCGGAATAGGGAGCTGAAGGAGGAAATCTTTTACCTCAGGATCTGAACATAGCGCATGCTCAGTTTTATGAAAATTCTACTATTCTTGGCAATTAACACGTTTCGGACCGGTGCTGCACATGGTGAATCACCGAATTCGCAGCCGCCTCCTGCTTCCTATATTATGTTTCATTCATAGCTGATGATGTCATCCTATTGGTATAAGCCTACTGTCTCATATATCACCTTGGTCTTGTATCAACCCACTTCGTTCGGACAATGCAGCGACAAACAGTAAATAGCCGAAAATCCGCGCGGCGTTGCGAACCTCGCGTGCGACGAAACCTTCTCGCTATTCATTTTTAAGCTGGATAAATCGCATTTTCAAGGGAATTCCTCTCGTTAGAAGGCATAGGAGAATACAGGAACTGATAAGCAAACGAACTTTTCCTATTCTGAAAGACGTAAACGCTCCTTGTGCGGTCATAGTACGAAGGTATGTTACACGGACGTCAGGATCACGATTTGGCAATTTTTTTCTGTAGGAGTTAATTTAGTTAAGTTAGCATGCTTATCACAAAAACTGTGCTACTTTTGTGAAGTAGCGCGTTTTTATGATGTTACAGCGTATATGGTAGACCGGATCGGATCAAAACCTCAAATCTAGTTTAAACCGTAGTAAATGACCACTTGAAGATATGAAAAGACTCTTTTAGGAATAATCGAGGGCGCTATTCGGCTATCCGGGCCCCAAAAATTTTTTGGCATGGATTTCGCTCAAACTTGGCCCAGAGGGGTTATCTGACATGCTGTTCACGAATATCACCTTTTCTGCGCAGGAAAATGCCTCCCTGCAGGGTTACGGTAGGTATACGATAGGGGGTCAAAATCACGGATTTGCCCGAAACTTCGTCTAGAGGGGTTATTTGGCACGCTGAACACGAATATGATGTTTATCTCGTGCGACAGCGCCATCCGGTGGAGTTACGGTAGGACTACGGTAGAGGGTCAAAATCACGGACTTGCCCGAAACTTGGCCTAGGGGGGTTATTCGGCCCGCTGATGCCGAATATCACATTGGTTTTGAACCATAGCGTCATTTTCTCGGGTAGCTACACGGTAACGGGTGTAAAGCATAGTTCTGCCTGAAACGGGTGTACGACGATTCGGACGACTGTGAAGCTTTGCACACACGAACACCGCCGCGCGCTACACACCATGCTGCGGCTTTTGCCTAAGCAAAGCACAGGGGGAGATACATTTGCCGATTTGTGATTTTGACCCCTACCGTAAACCTACCGTGACCATGCAGGGAGGCGTTTTCGTGCGGAAAAAGTGTGACATTCGTGATCAGCATGTCAGATAACCCCCCTGTACCACGTTTGAGCGAAATCCATGACCAAAGAATTTTGGGGCCCGGATAGCCGAATAGCGCCTAATCGAGACCATGATCGTGATTAGGATGATGAAGAAGTCCCTACACGAAGTTTTACGCCAATTTGAAATTTTGACTAACCTACTATATACCCTTAATTCACACAGGAAGGCGTTTTTGCGCGAGAAAAGTGTAATATTCGTGATCAGCATGTCAGAAAACCTCCAAGTACCGAGTTTGAGAGAAATCCACGTTTCTGAACTTTTGGGGCCCAAATTTCGGGATAGCCAAATACCTCTCGCTTTCATTGCAAAACATGCGATCATGACGTCAAATGAAGACGATGTGGAAGTACTCATGAGAGCAGTGCGAATAACAACATTTGGCGCAAGTTATTCATGAACAAAGCTTGAAATTATGCAAATGAAAAAAGTCGGTCCCCAGCGTCCCTCGTGCTTCACATGGTGCAGCACGAAATTTTGCCGCGCGCGATTTCGCGGTCCGAAACGTGTTAAGCATAAAAAGTAGGAGAGTAACCATACAAGCTGCGACTTTCAGTGCTGTGCATGACCCCTTGGAGGGCTGGTGGAGATTTCAAGCGCAATTTTCAGCACTTAGCGCATGAATTGGAAGGTGGGATTCGGGCTACAGTTTACTTGGGGGTCTATACCTAACAAGACAAAAATTCAAAAGGGTCCATTTTGCCGATCGCTGCTTTTAAACAGAAACCAAAACTGCGCATAGAGCGTGCGCAAAGAGCCAAACGCGATAAAGTGGTGAATTCGCAGCGCTCCTAGTTCCTAATAAGAAACAATTTTTTTTACAATGTTGCAAGGTTTCGTCAAAAACTCGGGAAGCTTTTCGATCAGAGCTATACGCCACTTAGGCTGGGTTCATACTGATTCCCATGTTCCGGAACTGTTCCCGCACAGTCCCCACTGTGCTGGAACTGTTCCGGAACTGTGCTGCATGCGCTGCAGCCGCCCTGCCCGCGTTTTGAACGGCGGAAGTTGGGAAATCGTGACCGTTTCCAGCGGGTTTTCTTCCAGATTTCTTTCATTATGGCCTTATTCCTCTACACCGCTTCCCTTTTTGATCAGCAGAACTTCGAACTCGAAGCGGGGTTGAAGAATGAGCGCTTTTCTGCTGCGGATGTGACAAACCGTGTGTTCCTTACTCGTCTATTTTCTCTTCGCTTTATTTTTACTCAGAGCTATTCCATTTGTTCCAAGAAGCCGCTTCGTAGTTTTCATAGCGACTGCTATGAATTAGGGAGCAAGCGAGCAATTCTAAAATTGCATAAATTGGGACTTTTCTCTTGTCTTCTGATGAGTTTCGTTTTTGGGCATTCTCAGCCCTTTTCCCTTTTCCATACGTCTTCTCTCTTCCTTCTTCTACCCCGCTTCTCCTTGTGATGAGAAAAGCTGTGGAATTGAAGCGGAGTTGAAGAAGTAACCTCGCTCTGTTCCGTGTATCCAGGCAGATTGGTCTTCGTGCGCTCGTCCACTTTCTCTTCCATTTTTGTTGAGGCCTACTTCATGTGTTCTGGAAACCTGTCTATGTCCCTTTCAATACAGATGCGAGACTACGCAGCGACTTCCTTGAACACATGAATCAAGTCTGAACAAAAACAGCGAGGAGAGAATGTACGAGCACAAGAACGCACGTTCTGTCGCATGCGCAGAGCAGAAAAGCGCTCATTCTTCAACCTCGCTTCGAGTTCGAATTCTGCTGATCAAAAAGGGAAGTGGGATAGAGGAATAAGGCCAAAATGATAGAAATCTTAAAGAAAAACCCTTGAAAACGGTTAAAATTCTCCAAATCCCGCCGTTGAAAACGAGTGCGGGGCGGCTTTAGCGCATGCAGCACAGTTTCGGAACACTTCCAGCACACTGCGGGAACTGTCGGGAATCAGTATGAACCCAGCCTTACTTTTTGGTGTCTTTCTTCTGGTCGCCTGCGCCTCCACTTGTCGTGGACCTCGCTATAATTTCCCCACCGAGGAATTTGACCCCGATGCCATTTTTCCATTGTTTCAAATCAGTCTTGTCAAATTGCTTATTAATCTGGAGGTTTGGAAAATACTGACAACTGTCGTCGAGCTCAAATTTTTGATTTTAACGGAAAATCTGGCAAGTCCTGGTTTTAGAATTCTTCCAGTCTTTAGTTCAATTCTTTCGATGCCTGTATTCGATGCACATCGCTTTCGTGTACAGATGTAAACAACGCTGATCCAGAAAGCTGCAAAAAAGCGCGTTTTTCTTCGTAGCATCTATGGATGAGTTACTCATTTCCAAACGGAGGAAGTTGCTTACTAAAAATGACAGATCAATGTAGAAAATGCTTTGTCTGGAAATTCACGCGGGTGGGAAATGAAGGACGCATCAGACACATTGGCTTGACGTGCGGTTTGACTTTGTAGGAACAAAATTCTTGATAACTAATTTTGTTTATCTCTTCCTGACTATCGCCACTTACAAATTGTGATTGGTTTCAAAAATAAAAACCAGAAAAAAATTGGGAAAAGAAGCAGCTTGGCTATACCAATGCAAAAAGGCGGTCAGAAAACATGGGATTTGAATGCTCCAAGAAAGATTTCACACTTGCTGCAGAATTATTTCCGGGATTTCCACAACTCCTTCTATTTCCTATTTCACTTAACACTTTTTTCCTCTATCTATGGGTGAACAACCTTAGCTTCCTACAGCTTCAGATCAGACATCCATCACTTTTCGGGCATAGTTTTCAGATTATCAATGGTAGGGTAGGAAGCTGCAGTGCTCGAAGAAGAAGCTGCCTCAGATACTTTAGAAATTAAGGGGGATAAAAACCACCTAGAACTCTGAAAGATAGCAAAAACTCAATTATAATCTTGCTAGAGTTATGCAAAAAACCTGCTCTGTTGATATAAAGGTTGCGCTAAGACCTTCCCAACTTCTTCCACATTATACCAGCTGAACAAAAATATTTATTTTGGTTGAAATGTATGCAGTAGAAAACGAAATGGGAGCAATAATGCTTGATGAATTTTTTTTCATTGTTTCGGCTCAGCTGGTTTCTCTGTAGGCTCTTTTGTTCTTTCCTTATGCGGAGACATCGCAATTACAACATCCTAGAATAGAGGTTGAGGTTCTAAGAGTTTAAATAAAGAGTTTTGATTTATTAGAGACTTAGTAAGTAGTGATCGATTTGATGGGAATGAAACGTACCCCAGTGGCTTCGTCTTCTTCCGTAAAACTATCGGACTCAGTGGCCCGTATCGACTGGAATAATCAGTTTTTCCGAACACATAAAGAAAGGATTGATTGAAAGGAAAAGAGAATGAACTGATTTTTGCAATTTTTGATGTTTGAAAGAACGCAATACTTTCATCTATTAGATGCAGTGGTCAAAAGAATGGCCGTAGAGCCCACTCAGATTTGATGCTCAAATCTTGCTTTTAGTAGGAACAGCATAGTATGGATTGGATCCAAGACTACTTATACAATACCACTCTCAGAATGTGCAAAATTTCCGTGAAAGGCGGGATTCCGGAATCCCCGGAATTCCGCGACATTCACGGAAATTTTACACATTCTGAGAGTGGTATTGTACTGCCGGGTGATTACATTGCTATTTGAACATTAAGCTCAACAGAACGCATTTGTATTGACGATGCATAAGTTCTTCGCGAGTCTTAGGATAGGTCCCGGCTCAAACGTGTAGTGTTAAAGGCAGTGTCCCGGCAGATTCGCGCCTTGGGAGATATTGCTATAGTGGGGTTTCTGGTCATCTCATTGACCTCCAGACGCAGTCCGGCTGGTTGATGTTCCTCCTGGACCGAGAAAACAGCCCTTGAAACGGCGCGAGCAACCCCAATCGGTGCGCGCTCGGACGATTTCTCTTACCGTTCGGCGAGGGACCCCACGACCGCTCTCCTGCATTGTGCATGGTATCCAAAGCAAAAATTACAGGCAGTAGGGTCTTCGTGCCAGGCTTCCCAACTTTCCATTGAAATTCTCTTCCGAGTGCCTTTCTGAAACTGGGTAAACGCCCCAAAAAAGGTCTTTTCACGCGTTCAAAAGCTCAAATTCGGGGTCTACGGATCAAAAAGGCCCAAAACATGCAAAAAGATGGGAATGCAAAATTTGCCAGGACACTGCCTTTAATGTAAGCGAAGTCTTTTCCGTTTACCGTCATGGCGCGGGCGCGAAGGGTTCTGAGGACGGATTTTTCAGCCGTGGATGAATCATTTGCGCTTCCTCTTGGACAGTGCCTTAGCTAGGAACCCGTCATCAGTTTCTAGGAGTAAAACGCATATGCCCAGATTTGCCTGGAAACTGCTTTCAAGGAAGATTGAGGAGATTAATGCGTACCACATCATCGGCAACCAACTTAGTCGTCACATCGCAAGAATCGTACGGCTTCATTTCATGACAGCAGCAACTGTGGTGTCCTTCGCGTGCAACAGCCGCAGACCGTTCCGAGAGAGGCGAATGTACGAATGGTGGCACTGCAAATAATAATCTTAGTCTCACAATCAGCATTCAAATGCAGTGATGTGACAGTACAGACACGGCCGGCCTTTTCTCTCTTCTTTTTATTCAAATTCCAATAATATGTCGCAACAGCAGAGCATGCCGCAACCAATAGAGAAAGCACTATGAGTTTCCTGTAATTCACTGATGATAATTCTGTTATCAAAAACGTCCAGAAGATACGCATGCCAAATTCCGGACTAACATGCGTGTTTGGTCGCATTGGACGGACACTCTGAATATACTTTCCGAGATCTGAGAATAACAAGCATTTTTTAAGCACCCGTCTTTTAAATACGCGAACTTGCAAATCTGATTAAAAAGTCCTTCCACTCTTCTTTCAACCTCTAACCGCAAAGTTTGATACTGTGAATATAATCTGACTAGGCTGAATAGTTTTTAAAATTTTGGAGTTTCTGCTCGCAACATGCGACACGGCTACATGATACGACAGCAGTGACAGTGGATTTGTATATTGATAAGGTACTTTCAAAGTTGTAATATTCTTTGGAGAGGACGGTTGTAACCGACATTCCATTGACAACAACAGTTTTGTCTCAAAACTCAGTCAAGATTTTGTTTGTGATTCCAAAAGCAAATGGTTAGGCAATTTCAAAAAAGAAATCAGAACTCCTCTGATAAGTAACCTGACCCCTTAGCCCCTGAAAAGCAATCGTAAGCGTTGTGCCATTCTCCAGCACAAATTTTGTGCATCTGAGGTAAGGTGTAATAGTTTTTTGAGCTTACACTGTCAAAGTATGGGGATGATGTGGTCGGTAAATACTCGATCTGAGAATTTGTCGCTTACAGGGCTATCCGATAAGCTCCTTCAAAGATCACTGTAAAGTTCAAATGGCGAAATGACCATTTCCCAAAATTATTTTAGACGAGTGCAACTGTTTTTTTTTCAAAAGTTTAAAGCGAGAGTCGTTACGTGATGCTCACGGTTATAACGTTGTGGCATCTACCATCGACTCCCTTCGTATAGGAGAAGTTATGCCAATCGGAGCTTGGCCGTTATTGATAGCCCCAGATTCTCGACCGTCATGTTTTGATCCTTCCGGGGCCTTCTCATAATCCTGCTTCCGAATATGAAGTCGACAACACGCGAAAACTCCGACACTCCGTTCTGTAATCCCGCACGCCGGCTTTCCAGAACAGTGATTGGCCTGATTGGCTCGGCGTGCGGGGTGGACGGGCATGGATGGGGAGGGCGGTGCCGTCTGGGGTCCTCAAGCCTCTTCGCTAATTGAAAGCGAAACTTTGCGCCGCGGCTTGCGCATTAGCTTGATAGGGAGTTGTATACCATAAGCTGCCAAAGTCAAGACCCCTAACTCAAGGTGGACGGTGCCTTTAACACGTTTCCTTATAATCAGGGAAAGTCCGCAATCAGCCCCCATACGAATCTGGGAGCGCGTCATACTTTCAACGCTGAGATGGGGATCAAAAGCATGCCCGTTCGCGAGCAGAACTGATTTGCGCGAGCGGTTTGCGGCAAACTTCTCGGCGGGGCTCATGTTGCATACTCACACCGATGCGGTAATTGACGGTGGACATGCGCTAAAGGGTCAGCTTTTCACTATCTGCTGAACTTCTTATGGTGTTGTCATGCAGTTACGCGTTACAGTTACAGTCTGTTTCACTCCGGAATAGGCGGAACTTTTGACGTGGAGCAGTGCACCCGCATCGCTGGAAGCCTTGAGAGCGCACAGCGTTGGTATTCTGCCAAGCAAAGATTGAGGAGAATGAAGAGACGCAGACATGGGTTCTTAGCACGATTTGGTGTACTATAACTGCGGAACGACGCGAACCGTTGCGATGCGGACGCCCACTGTCATACCTTCGATAGTCTAGAGACAGGGCCTCAAAAGTGAAGGTCGTTTGATTATGTGCCCTCAAAAAAAGTGAAGGGTTCTTATAAAACCACAGAAGAAGAAAGTTGCAAAACAGCTAGTAAAAGCAAAAGAAACTCTTGCAAATCGGATAAAAACGCTGCAATGAGTTCGAAATCTTTCATTTGGCGGCACTGCAGGTATTCGCTCCACGTGATCCACAACACGGGGAAAACGAGGAAGCTAGATTTTTCTTCGTGTTTTTCCAAAAACAACTATGTTTTGAGCAACGATTACCAAGAAAAGATAAACAAGAAAAGAATTGGTTTTTGAAAATGCAGAGTTTTTTTTACCAAGTCAATGCGCGGCAAAGCCAGAGTAATTTTTCGTGCGCCCTTTAGATTTTTACAACCGCATTGTGGTTCCCGTTTTCTGGAGCGTTGTCTAAGTTGTTGCGTTCATTATTCTGAGCAATAGTCGTCCAAGCTGGAGAAAATTAGTTGCGAAAGTACTGAAACAGAGCAAGGTAAAGAAAAACACACTTTTTACAACTTTTGGAAAAATTCAATCACAATCAAAGAGATTAAGGCTGGGTGGTTGTCTGCATTATGAACAGAAGCAAGATCTATAGAATGCACGAAAAAACCGCGTGAAAGGAGTTGAACTAGGAGAAAAATAAGTTTTCGAAAACACGGTTTTTCCGATTTTCTCGTTCAAAACAAAAAATGTGGTTTTGGGACGTTGTCAGCGTGAAAATAAAGATCAAGAGCTTCAATATGATATATAGCTTGCTAAAATTGGGTTCGAAACAACGAAGAAAAGGGTACCAGAGCCAAATGCCCCGCGCCCCGCGTTTGGGGTAGCTAGATAGCGCGCAGCGCGCGGATACGCAGAGAGCAGCGGAGACAGACCAGAGCCGCATATGGCTCTGGTAGGAGATCTCCGCGGGGTCTCAACGAAACCTTGCAAAATTATATATCATTCTGATCGTCATGGAACGACGAAAAGCACTGACAACGTCCCAAGCGTTGAAATCTACTCAATAATGAGGTAGACTAGCATTTGCGCGAGTCCCTGCGCAAGATTTAGGCGGAGTTTCGAGTTTTTGTTCAACTCCCACAGCTTCCCTAAACTGCTGAAACTCACTTTCAGTGAAATAGGATGTTAAGTGAGAGATGTTTTCTTCAGTTATGGGGAAACGTTCACAGAAACGTTATACTTGGCGTTAAAAAGACTATAAAAACGCAAACTCTCATTTTGCTGATATAATAAGACCAGTGCGTCACCTCTGCTTCGCAGAGGCTCGCATTGGCTCTAATATCTAGGCCCTACTCATTCTCGCATAATGATGGCATTGGACCTCATCGAGCAATGCCGACTATCACGAACAAATTGTAAACAACTACTCATTCCAAAAGTTTTTTTAATGTGAAATCGGTGATTTCGCATGGATGAGATTTTTTGCACGAAAACAAACGTAAATTTATAAGGTTTTTGAAGTTTCCATGGTCTTGACAGTTGCAGAAAGAACAGCAGGAACAGCAGTCACCGTGAGCTACATCTTTGTGCAAAAATCTCGTCAAATGTTCTGGTACAATCTTGGCAAATTGACCATTTGCGCAACCAATACTTTTAGCGCCGTTTTTGTAAAGTAATGAATGATCACTTTTTTGCGCCTAAGTTCATGGGTTGCACATCTACTTGGCGTAAACATCCATGACTCCGCAAAAAGCGGGATTACGGACCCAATTCTGCGGCTCAAATGCAAAGTGGATCCGTTTGAGGCGCAGTTTCTGAGGGATCCACTCAACAAATCTGCTCGTGCTTTTGCGTGTTGGACTTTTATGCGGGTAGCATGCGCTATGCAAAATTTGAGCCCAGGAGGTTGGCTGGAACACGCTCTACGAATTTCGTAACAGCACACACAGACACACAGACATACAAACTCAGACACTCGCTGTTGACTCGCGCCGGAGATCCGCCCCTTTTTACGGGATTCGCGGGGAAGGGCGTAGACATGCGCGAGACAATATTTTGACAGCTTTTGCGGTTGTTCGCGAAAGGAAATCGGGAGATGATGAGTGACTCAGCGAGCAGTTTCGCAATATCGACGCGCATTTCAAATCTCAGCTCATGTTGCATCATTCCAGGTTTTTTGCTACCTATATCCAAGTTCGTGCATTCCATCCATCCCACCTAAGCCCTCTTATTCCCATTAATTTCATTCCAATCCAACATTAACTTTATTTGAAATCCAATTTTGAAGCTTCTTCTCTAGAAATCAAAGCTCGACTATCTCCGTGATAGTGGGATTGTGGAATTTGAGTTTTTGTCCATAATAGCCTAATATGTTTCAGCATGTAAGTTTTGGCTTTATTTTTGTGCCTATTTTCTTCACTGGTTCTTAACTTACATGCTGAAACATATTAGGCTATGAAGAAAAACTCAAATTACAGGTAACTGATCGTGAGCGACTTAGCGACTACTGCGGAGAGACGGTGCACTTAATTCCACATTTTACGGATGCAATAATCCAGTGGGTTGAGCAAGTGGCCAGGATTCCCGTTGGTGGCACATTGGAAAGGCCAGACGTTTGCATCATTGAGGTAAATAGTATGTTTTCATTGCCATTCTTTACGTAAATTTTGATTTGTTTTGGTTTTTTTTGAGTCACTCTCATTTGAACTTACCATTTTCGATGCACGACATAGGACCGTGTTGCTTGTTTTAAAAAGAAATTGAGGGGGGTGTATAGTAAATCGTCCATTCCACGACAGCTCACCTATGCCACCTATGTCACATACGCAAAACTGCCAACCGACGCATTGTTGTTAACATGTTGTTGCTGTTGCAACATGCTACTTGTGGGAACGGCCATAGGTTGTCGGTGTCGTCGATGTTGTCGATGCTGTGGGGTGTGGCACGCCACATTCACGCCAAACCAGTCTTGCTGTGATGTAAGCTATCTTTTCTTTAAATTGCTTCCTTGCCCTGCGGAGAAGAAATGGGCTGACAGTGCTGCAGCAAAAGGAGACGAGCAGAAAAAAGGAAGTGAGTGGATTACCACACAAATCTTAATAGCTTTTGTTCTGCATTGCAGAGGTGCTCCGTATTGTTGACAAGAAGGAGCTGTCAGACTACGTCAAGCGCTTTTCAAATTTCCGTTTCTCAATTTTTTGAAGTGTCTGATGAATTTCTTTTGGACATAGTGCTCATTCTCCTTTCGTAAAGTATACACCTTGCACCTGCGTCAAGGAAATAGAAAAGACCATCCCCGACAAGTTTTAGCCCATCTGCTACTAATTCCTTCTAATTTGCTGTACTTACATATCACTATCATATCATTTGCCTTGACTCTACTCCCACTTTTGCGTATCACTTATTTGCAATCCGAGATTCTCATTGTTTAGACGGTTACTAAGTACACTTCTATCTCATCATGTATCTCCATATCGTGAAGCTTTAAGCTAGTAAGCATAGTAGTTTGACTTCCCCGAAGTATCCTTGTGCCATTTTAGAAGTAATAAATTGGTTAAGACTTTGTAGAATTCATATATATGCGTGTACATATATATACATATATATAATGTATATTTATACATACACATATAATATATACATATATGTAATGTACAGCAAGTAGGGATAAAGCGAAATTACTGCTGCGAGATAACGCGCTCCATTTGCGTCCGGACAACAGGATGTGTCGCCCTCGAGCTGCCGCGTATTTTCTGCAAGATGCGGGTCGCGTCAAAGTGTTGTCTCGGGCAGCATTGTTCCGACACATGATGCTGTCTCGGGATTTCCTCGCGAGGCCGATTACTTGTGTCGCGCCTTCATTCAGCGCTTACACAAAACTTTGGGCTGCGCGAGTCAACAGCGAGTGTCTGAGAAGTCACGTAAACATCCTTAGCCCGTTATTATAAGTAATGATAATGATATTATTCCCTACATTTGCTTCATTCACATTCATTCCGATAGAGTCAGGGTTAAAACATCGCTTAGCCCCGGATGGCTTTTTGTTTTTTTAGGTGAAGGTTGTGTACTAGCAGAGCGCTCAAAGCGAAGGCTGGCAGAGTACATGGTTCTATGTATCGAGAGTGTGCAACCAATCCAATTTCTGCCTAAATTGGGTTGGAATTTACTGTACTTGAGCATCATAGCTTTCCTTGGTGGCTCATACCCCGTTATCAACTGGGCTACCATGACGGGCCGCTCGCTTAACGAAAAGTCTATACATAGAAGTTGCGATTACGCGGCCAGCGTAATCTTGAGCAATCCAGCTGATTAAGGGCAAGCACGTCCTTATCTGGTTACTTGGTGTGAGAAGCGTTTTGATAAAGCCAAGCAGATACACTTTTGCAAAGCCATAACAGTTTTGTAAAATTTTGAATGGAGCGAACCAACCTCAGAACCATAACCGAATAGAAATGAGACAAACTGTAGTGAATATAGATAGCAACTTGCACTAAGCTCCACATGTCAAGGTTGGTGCTTGACAGTGTGCCAAGAGCGAGGTGCCAATTTTTGTTCCTGTGTTGCTTTTGACGTCTCTTGGGAACTTCCCATTCTCACGGCCCCACTCACCTACGGGCTAAAGAAACCCTCGGGAGGTTTGGCAAATTAGCCTGCCCTTCGGGATCAATCAACCCTCTCTTTTCCATAGCGACGACGCATTCGCAGCGAGTGAGCGCTAAGCACCGATGGATCGATGCAGCAGATTCGAACGCTCAAGCAATACGCCCGCGAGCGGCACGGGCCTTAGTGTTTAGCTTGAGCTGATTGACAAGGGAGCACAGGGATGCAGACTGTACTAATACTTGCAAGTCATGCAGCAATATGAGCGTTGCATAGGGGAAAGATAGGGTAAAGCTAAGCGGAAGGAGTTTTGTGTAAAAGGGAGGCGAAAAATTCCAAACGTTATTTATATCAGTACTGGTGAGGTTCAAAAAATTATATATTGAGAATGAACTTAGAAAGGTGATAAAAATAGAGGCGATAAAGCTGAGGCTTTGGGAATTAAAAGTGTTTTAGAGAAGTATTATTGTGAAGATAAGCTTTTGGATGTCATTCGGCTTAGGTCTCAGGCTATGAGGAGTGTGCATATTACAGTGCTGATGAGAATTGTGCGCTACTCCGTAAATGGCCTGAATCTACTGTAATACCGGACTTCATACCATTGCATTTTATTGAAGCGGGGGAGCACGTCATCTCAATACCATTACAGTCATACTCATTCTTACAATACATATGTGTCAAAGTTTGTGCTGATCTTGACCGTATGCTTTTATAGACTCCTTTGCGCGTGAAATGTTGAGCTCATAGGCAGTGGCTCGGCAAATCTCAACCCAGTCAAATTTGCGCTTACCTGGGGTTTTTCAATACGCTGATCCCGAAAATCCACTTTTGAAAGCTTGACAATGGCGAAAATGAGCGTTTTTCAATGCCCTTCCCTTTGATCTTGGACGAGTGGAGCAAGGCCGATGACGCTAAATCGTGGCAGGACCCAATAGCGTTGCGGCGGGCAGCCTCCAGTGGTGAGAAGGAAATTGCCAATTCGTCCAGATGCGTGTAAGATTGGCCTGCGCGTGTAAGTTCGAGAGCAATTTTCTCGGCAGGGAAAGCATGCTGTGCAACCGGGATTGCACTGATTTCATAGTTGGGCGATAAGGAGCCTACCGCGTTAAAATCCCGAGTTGTTGAATTTTGCCGATTGCCTTTAAATCTTGCCTACATATGTCTTCGACCCTGTAGATGGTTTTGGGCTAAATAGCCTAAAATCATATACGAAGCCAAAACAAACAAAA
Organism: Cylicocyclus nassatus; assembly: GCA_958299035.1. NCBI lineage: Eukaryota > Metazoa > Nematoda > Chromadorea > Rhabditida > Strongylidae > Cylicocyclus > Cylicocyclus nassatus. The sequence continues at coordinate 43,221,843 of CATQJL010000305.1, forward strand.
CAACATTCTATAGGAGTCGGGCTAGTCCGCGCGATTTCGTCGCCTCGCAATTCTCCAGACAAACCAATTGTTACGAGTTCGTTGTATGCATCACATTGCATTTCAGTTGTGATGTTAGCCGGGATTAGTTCTGTCGGAGAACTGTCACAACCAAAATGCAAGGTGAACGACATGTAATGAACTCGTACCTAGTGTCTTGTTGTTAGCTGTCTTGTTGGGAGACTGCGTGGCAATAAAATTGCGTAAACTATGCCCGAGGCCTTGTGCGGTTGGAAATTCCGGGTAGATGGAAAGCCTGTTTTTGTAACACCCGTACCTAAGAAGATACCTCATGATTGTGTCTCCAATTATCGGCCATTGAGTATCACTCCAATTCTTGCTGGATTATTTAGGAAAATTGTCAAATAGCAAATACAATGACATTCAAAATCAAAGCATAATCTCAGAGCACAGAATGGATTCCAGCAGGAAAAATCAGCTGTGACTTTTATGTTACAATTTGAGTGATTTCACTTATTTATCAGAGGAGAAAAAGGTTACCAATATTGTCAACCTTAATTTTATGGAGCATTTGACAAGGTATCTCATTCATGACTACTCAAACTAAGACTAGATGGAATTCATCTTTCTGTCGTTTCGTGGGTTGCTTCCTTTCTAGATAATCGTACATTTAGTGTTTGTATTGAAGCTTTTTCTTGTCTCGAGACAATGTCTACTGTAGTCCCACAAAGTCAAGTTTTGTTTTTCATTCTCTTTGATCTCTACGCATATGAGCTTCGTCAGTTAGTGAATCATGCGTGACATGCTGTGGATTCGCCGATGACTTAAAGCTCTACAATTCAGTAGTAGGAAAGGCAGATAAGGAAAAATTGCAAGAATCATTAAACCGAGAAGTATAATAGTCTGGTATTTCTAGATTACCTTCTTACAGGAAAAATCAAAGTTCTTCACTTAGAAACCCTAGTTATTGGTTGAAATTATCGCATAAAAGGTGATTTTTGAGTTGAAGAGATAAGATATCTAGGGTTTCCAATGAATGGTCGACTTAATTTTGTCAAGCATTGCGAAATTATTGCAGCTAAGGGATCGGCATAACAATATGCTCCCAGCCAGGGTCAAGCGTGTAATGCGACTGTGCAACGGGGGTCGTACGCGGGTACCTATGGTGGGGGGGGGGGGGGTCGTAAAAGGAGGTAGTTTGGATAAAAAACCGTAAGCATGGAAGGAAATCGAATGGCAAATAATTATTATGTGTTCTTAACAATAAATTCATGGAATGCCGTGTACCAATGTATCAAATAAAAACGATTGAACAATAATTTGAAAACATTTGCAAACGTAGAAATTCACTTCATTTGCTGCACTTTTGAATGATTAGGACTTAGTTCTCTTTTTTATGAGAATTACTATTTCTCCCGCAAAATATTGTCGCAAACGGGGATCGAATTAGGGTGGCATGACTACAATCTAAAAAAATAACACCCTTAGAAGCTCACATGCTACTAAAGGTATGTATGTGTGATAAAGATGCTAGATTGGTGTAGACATCCTGCTTCCGAAGGCTCACACAAGACTCGCACACTCGACAAAAGCGCAAATTTCCATCAACGCTAATCAACAATAATTTGTAAATCTGTTTGTAATACGTTTCATACGGTCTTTACAATTTATATGTACTTTGGAGGTGATCTACTACATTTGTGCAGAATTTGGTCTTACTTTATAGCCTTCGGATTTTCTTATGATTTTCTGTATGGTGGCAAAAAATGACAAAAGGGGGGTCGTATCTGGGTCGCATCTAAATTTTTCCGGAGCTATTGAAGCTTGATGGCTGCAATGTTGCTGTAATACGAGGCCATCCTCCTACTTTCCCTCATAAAAATTGCAGGCTGTTTCATAACTTCTCTGGTAAGTCACAAAATTTTAAGCTCAAAAATCCCAGTTTTTGCTTTTTAGGATCGCATCTAAATTTTCGAGAGTCGCATCTAGATTTCTTCGAGCTCACTGCTCCTCAAGGGCTTAAACTTTTTCTATGGATAGTTTGGGTACTATGCCACAGCACTTGTTCATTGCAGCCTCTCAGTCTTTTTATGGCCCTAGTTACGAATTTTCAAACTACCGTGCTCATGCACGTTTTTGACGTCGTTCTGGACGGCGCTGAAGCGGTTTTTTTCGCAGAAAAAATTGTGAAAGAGGCAGGAAGTAAGCTTCTTAGTCGAAAACATCTTTTGTAGTTCAAGATTGTCATTTTTTCCTCCGTGCAAAAATTTGTGTCGCATACGGGAACCGAATTTGCTGGCTTGAAGTAAGCCTGAAAATTCAAAAAAAAAACTTGCAGAATCTCAAACATTATTGAAGGTGTCTATGTGTGCTACAGATGCTGGGCGCACCCATTGGCCTAAAAATTCTGCTTCCGAAATCTCACTGAAGTTCTCACGCAGATGTTTTTTTTGAGATCGGTTTAAGAAGGTCACCGCGAGGAATGTGGGCAGGGGAGGTAAGGGGGGTAGATGGGGGGGGGGGGTAGATGAGGTGGGGGGGGGTCGTAAATGGGGGTCCCGGATCTCATCAACACGCTTGACCCTGCTCCAAGCCCTTTCTAAAAGTGATGTTGACATTTTCATGCAAGCATATAAGATTTATACCAGGAGTGGTAGTAATTTGGTCGAAACCAACGAATGATGTAATAGTTCAATCATGGTTACATCGTGGTAAGCATGATCATCTTTTCACGGCCACTCAGTTTAATCGGTCATACAAAATTATGAAACATGCAAGTTACTTTCGGAAAACCATATTTGTTTCATGCTTGTTTCATTCTAAACCAAACTATGAATTAATCAGCAGGTTAACACCATTGTTTCCTTATCAGGTAGAGTAATGAAAACAGCATTTCATTTCATGAGACGCAGACGTGAAACCACCATATCATAGTTTAAAATGAAAAAGTACCCCCGACCACTTTTTCGTTTAAAACAATGATGTGTTGATTTTGCAAGTTAAGAAGAGTGAGGGAGATCATTCTGCAACTTACTATGAGAAAGCTCACTTGTTTATAGCTTACAAGGGAAGGATGGTCAGCCGAAGTGACCGTTTGCGATGGTTTATATACCATACTGGAGAGCATAAGACGCTAATTTCAAATATGTCTTCCTTATCTGCGGCGCATCCCTGCACGAGAAGTTATGAGCGCTTATTGGAGAAAAAATTAAATGTGCAAATAATATTAAAAACAATAGTAACATTATTCCTAGCGCTTAAATGGACCAGTGGTAATCTTTCCAGCATTAGAATAAATACTCTTAGAGGAGATATATCTGCACTCCGGCTTTCTCATTCAAGCGCTGGGAAAATATTAGCAACTGTTTTTATCCCAGAAGACACTCATTTTTTGCTTATTTTTTGCTTCTTCAAACGCTCAAAACTCCTCGTCCAGGAACGTGCCGCAGATAAGGAAAAGATTTGGAATCAGCGTTTTATGCTTTCCACCACGGTATGCAACACATCTCAGAAGGCCACTTTGACCAACCATCCTTTCCTTGTTAGATAAGGTTATAGGAAGGTGCAAGGTTAGAGACCGAACTGCAAATTTGGTAAAGTGCAATGATTGCGGACAAGCATGAGAATGGTTGGAGTTTCGATCTCCTCCAATGACTTTGCTTTGCAAGATAGCATTTCGAGGTTTCATTGGTTAATTCGTGGTTTCGTTGGGAAAATGATGTGAAGCTGCTGTTTAGCTGGTGTCATGAAAACACAGTTAACATGATGGTTTCGACCAAATTACTACCACTCCAGACTTTTAATGGAATATGGAACGGTAATCTTTAATCCAGCGAAGCATGGAATTGTGCAAGTACTGAGAAAGTGCACAAAAGTTTCATAAAGAATCTGTTGGTCAGAACTAAGATCTTATATGTGACTTTTACCCAATGGAGGGACCGTAATAAGGCCTCTGGACTGGTCAGCCTAAGCCGCAGGGAAAAGAAGTTTGATCTTGTTATGGCTCAACATATTATTTCGAGAGTGTCAACTCAATCCTGTCAACTTTTTCGAAATCAATTTTATAGAGAAGGACGTCAAATGGTAATATCAAGAGCAGGGATGGATGTAAGGCAAAGATCTTTACAAACAGAGGCGGCGATTTAGATAAGTCATGAGAAAGGGTATATTTCCTATTAACTATCTTAGTTCAAATATTATTAAGGACTATTTATTTCCTCCATAATTTCTTCTTTTGATTGTTCATCATTTGTTGGCAATTTAGTTTGTTGTGTTGCTTTGTTTTGTTGATTGCAATTTGTCATCCTGTCAATTGTAACATGAATAGATTATCTTTATGCAATAAAATAATAATCTAAGTCTGCCAGAGAAACAGCTTTTGAGTACCAACGTAGCTTGAACACTGCGCACATGAAACCTGTGGATTGCTGGCCGCTGGGGATCATCGGGGTGTACCAAAAGGATGACGCGGCTTTTACAACAGTAGTGCGTTTAATATGCTGACAGTATAGAGTAGTAGAAACACCTGAGGATGGAAGAAGAGCCTACAATTTGAATCCTTGGAGCTTCAAAATAACTTTCCTTTAAGCTGTGCTACCCTCTCCAGCGGGAATGCTCATGCATGCGGCCCTTATGGTTAGAAGAGGGGTAGAAGAGCGGAGGACGGGGGGGGGGTCGCATTATTTTTTGTGTTCCTCAACTCTTGTTCGACTCTAATCATTAGCGAAGTCGGTTAGTTATTAAACACTGAGTGTTTCAGCCTGTCAACCGAAAGTCCGTTATAGAAACGACCTCATACTTAAGTTGGAAAATAAGCTTTGCGATTTTTTTCGTACCAAATCTGGCATTATGTAGGTTTTGACTACAAATATGCGCAAACTTCCCCGGGAAATTGAACGACCTCGGAGTGTTGTCCTGCTGAATACTTTTCAAAGTCAAAATCTATTGTCTTCTGACACAACAACTACTACGTAAAATGAGTATGACTGCCTAGATGCATGCCGAATGACCCTCCTCGTCGAATTTCAAGCCAAAACTATAAGCCTGTGCCGTATAAACACAGTGACCCATACTGACGAAAAATTCTTGCAGAAGAGCGGCTGAATTTGTAGCTTACATCATGATCTACGTGAAACCTAGCTTACAATGAAGCCCTTTTAGTCGAAGTGGCTTTTCCACATGACACCTATATCAGTTTGTAGATCATTGAACGGCGACATCAAACCTGTCTTAATTTCCTGTGGAACACCTCTTCAAGAATAAGTTGCAAAAGTTTGAAAATCAAATTTGTCAAGCTTCGAGTGGCACAAAATTCGAAAAGCTGTACAAAAACATCTGTGCGGATTTCCACAGGCTGTGTCCTTTCCTTGTAGTCAACGTACTTGATACAAATCTGATTACCTACTTTCAGCTGTATTTGTAGCTTTCACTAATTTTGTGCAATTTATAGCATGACATGTTTGGACTTTCAAATACTCATAATTTCTTTCAAAGGGTGTTGTTCTTCAGAAAAAGAAAGCGGATTTAAAATCAGCGTAAGACGTGTCTAGTGATTTAGGTGTTATAAGGAGAAGCAACTTCGACCAAGAAAGCTCCTCTTGTTAGTTGCCTAAGGAATGCATTGAACTGCATTTAGCTAGCTGCTAAATGCACATAGGGCTTATCAAATTGAGTGTCGTTTGCGCCAGCATCTCCATCTTCGCGCTGGACTCTGCGTCTCTTCTGCAGCACATGTCCCTAATCACTTCCAATCGATTGAGGCTCCGCTTTTCCCACGCTCGCCCTGGGAAGGTGCTTAGAGAGCAGCCCGCGGAAGAGACGCAGAGTCCAGCGCGAATATGGAGATGCTGATGCGAACGACACTCAATTTGATAAGCCCTATATGTAAAACTGACGAGTTGCAAACTCAACGAGATTGATACCTCTTGATCCAAGCTTACCTATTAATGACGAGCTCTACAAAAAATTCTCGCAAAGCGCATCAAAACGCATCGGTTCGCCTCTCCATTCAGTCACTGAGGCAATCCCGAATTAGAAACTTACACAAAAATCTACTCAATTCATTGACATCACTTGACCAATCAAATTCGTGATAACTTTCAGCAAAGTCTTACGCAATTTGAAATTCAAAATTGGAGGTCTCCACGAATGAAAAGAATTGATATACACTGTAATTGCGTAAAAGTAACTCAATGTCTTGGTAATTTTACCGGATTCTTGAGCAAAAAAGGAATCTAGCAAACCATAGGTGCGATAAGGTGAGAATGACTCTCTTAGGGTGAAGGGGGTCACAGTGGTCGCAGCCTCTCCAGGGTGAAGGGTGTTTCACTTGATCGAGAAATTGTGAAATGTCGACCGAGGGGAAGGGGGGGAGGGGGAAAGAAATGCTGGTGTTCTCTCACAATTCTCCCTAATCAACGTTTTATCATTTTCGATTTTTTACCATCATTTGCTTCTTTTTTGTGGAGATTAAAGTAGGATTGAAAATCCCACAAAAACTGTCTGTTTTCGAAAGTACCATAGAGTTGAAGATGTGTATGCAAGAACATCTGTTTCGGGAATGATGTAGACAATTTTTGAGCATTCATAATTTTTTGAAAGAGAAAATTTATAATTGCTGTAGATGAACAGCAACGTCAGCAAAGAATTTGTTTTCAGAACCACCTTTTCTTCCGCTTTTAGGAATTTACAGTTTATCTGGAAGTTCGTCTGGAGTTATTTCCAAAAAAGTGCCGGCGAAGCTCGTGGGTAGTGATTTCCAAATATTTACGAACTTTTTTAGATAAAAAAATCCAGAACTTCTGTAGATGAAGATCTTATACGCCGAGATGGTTGACATCGGAACCATCTTGTTCTACGCTTTCCGAGGATATATAGTTTGCCTGGAGTGTTTGAAAAAAGTGCGTGATGAAGGGTGTGGGTAGTGATTTCTGGATCTTTTCGAATTTTTAGCAAAAAATTTTTTCTTTGTAGATGAACAGATAGTACTTGGAGATAATCACTTTTGAAACCGTCTCGCCCTCCGCTTTCAGAAAACATATAGCACGTCTGAGACCCTTCAGAAAATTGCCTGGGTGAAGGCTGTGCCTAGTGATTTTTGGAGATTTTCGAGTTTTTAGCCTAAAAATTCATAACTTTTGTAGATGAACTCTTATACGCCGAGATAGTCAACATTGGAACCGCCTCGTTCTCCGCTTTCAGAAAATATATACTTTGCCTGGGCCTCCACTTGAGCACTCCCATTATAAAATTCTTACCCACCCTTCCCCGGCACTTTTTTTAACGAACCCCAGGCAAAGTATATAATTTCTAAGAGCGGAGGACGAGACGGTTCCAATATTGACTATATCGGCATAAAAGATATTCATCTACAATATGAACTTATGTTAAACCTCGAAAATCTCCAAAAATCACTAGGCACACCCTTCACCCAGGCACTTTTTTGAACGGATCACAGACATTTTCTGAAAGCGGAGGACGAGGCGGCTCCGATGTTGGCTCCGTGTACCAGCTATTTATTTACAAAATTTATGAATTTTTCTACGTTGAAAACTCGTAGGTACCTCTATGAACGGACTCTCAAACATTTATTTCCTGAAACCAGAGGGAAACGTTGTTCCACGGAACTTTCCTCGCTGACGTTGCTGTGCAACTACAGAAGCTACTATTTTTCTTCCTTCTGGAAGTTCGTGAACTGAACTTCCAGAAGGAAGAACTGTGAATCCCTATAAATCTTCTTCCTCCTTTCCGATACACAAACAATTCCCGTACTAATATTCCCTTGGCTTAGCCTTACCTCACTGTTGATTTTTTTTTTCGGCTTTTGGTGAAGGTGATCACCTTGTTGCCGGTTCAGGGGTGAAGAGAGGGTGAGCAAATTCTCACACTATCGCACCTATGCAAAGCGGTAATTTGCTTAGCAAACTACCGCTTTGCAACTCGCAATGTTTATGAATTGCACGATAAGATAAGAAGTGATCAAAATTGAGGTGATAACTTAGTACTCATTTTCTCACCATTATGTCGATGTGTCTGCGTCGGACCGGTAGGATGAAACGGGTGGAGCCACATGGATCCGCACCTTTTAGGCAAGTCACTCTTTTCCTTCTGAATTTGATGTAAACTACTGCTCCTAGTAACTTATCGAAGATGCTTTAGTAGTTCCGAGTCCGACTCAGGTGCATCACTCACTATCACTAACAACTTCACTAACAAACACTGGTCTGTTGCGCAAATATTTGATGTAAGTTTAATCTTCAAATGAAGAACGAGGAGATCGCGCTAAAATAAAAAGAATTGCAGAACTGGATTTATGCCTGGACACTGCCACAGCACATATCACAATCAAGGTTTGGAGGGCGGCGAAAACCTTCAAGCGCATGCACAATCATAGCCTTAGCAATGGCAAGAGTTTATCATAGGTGAGGAAACGCGAGAAGTGCTTGTTTACATGGTGATACATATGACGCCGCAAACCACATCTTATCCTATCATATTCAACAAACTCAAGCCCTACTTGCGTTGCGGGCAGGTGCGCATCTCGCCGGTTATCGTAAGAAAAAGAATCGTAAATCACGCCCATATGGAAACAACAGCTTTCCTTTTCACTCGACTGCTTTGCATAATTTCGAAGCTTACTTTATTCGATTAACAAAATTCGAGTGACATATTTAGCTTACACCTTGGCTTACACCTCACCTCGGGTTAGGTATATGGTACCAGTGCTTCACCTTCGCTTCGCAAAGGATTGCACTGTTCACCAAGAAAAGTGTAGTCTTACACTAGCTTGTTTCTCACATTATTCCGAAGTTGCCTGAAGCAAGTGAGCCCTATTCGAAAATGAACCACCCTCGCTGTTAGATATCACATACTTGAAGTATTGTAGTTCCACAAGTCATTCCTCATAATTTCGCAACGGGCAAAGTCCACACAGCCTCAAATTAAGTGGCTCTAAATAGGTCATGATAGACAATTCCCATACTACAGTGCTGGCCATGATTATAAAGCCACTCTAGAAATCGTCGTAATTTTCGTTCTTGTCAATGAATGTGTCTGGAACTTTGCTGCATTGTGCGAATGTCAATTTATCATGACCCTTCAAACGGCTTCCAGTCTTGTTCAGTTTGAAAGAAGAAAAACGAAGAACTTCGAAAAAGCCTTCATAAGCTGGACATAATTATAAAGCTACCTGGTTTTTCTAGTCACTATCGCATTCGTTGACTCTCAAATATTTTTGTGCAATTTAATCCTAAAATATGAAACATTTGCAACACCTACGGCTTGTCATCCTACTCAAATAGAAGGGATCACTACATTTTTTGCTTTTAAAAGCATCAAAAGTCAATCTGTTACAACAAACAGCTGGTTTAAGCAGTTCGCAAGCCCTTGTTTGTTTCAAATGATAGACATAAAATCTACTGATCTTTTTGGATAGATGAGGTGAAGAGCGCTCTCGTAAACTTTGCGTAGTCGCTGATATTGACGGACAAACTCCAACCTCACCATAGGGTTGACGTGCTTTTGCACCACAAAACTCTATTTGCAATCTTGATAAAGCGCTGGTTTTGATTTATCACATTGCCTACATGATGATGCAGCTTTCGTGACAACTCACAGATTTTCCCTAGTGATGCAGTTGCGATTTAGATTTGAAAAACTTTTCACAAAAATTCCCTGCGAGCAGATTCGATATAACCCTAGACCTCCTTACTTCCCTGTGCGTTTCATGTCATATATCACCCGATGAATGAAATTAGCTAAGATTTTGAAGTTCCAAGCGTCTCCTGTTTTATCTCGTAATCTGAGTTGGCTTTAGTTGTGCAGGGTGCTCCACTCAACATTTGGTGGATGTCAACTGCGGCTGAACCAGAGTGCTCAGTCCCGAAATTTTTCCTAGTCATGCACACAATTTCATTGTTGTATGGCTGTCGTAATGGCTACATTACAATATCATCTGTTGCTCGAAAATCGAGTTTTGTGGTGTAAAAGTGCGTCAACCCTATGGTGAGGTTGGAGTTTGTTCGTCAATATCAGCGGCTATGCAGAGTTTATGAGAGCGCTCTTCACCTCATTCATCTGCTCAGTAGATTTTATGACTGTCATTTGAAACAAACAAGGGCTTGAAAATTTCTTAAACCAGCTGTTTGTTGAAACAGATTGACTTTTGATGCGCTTAAAAGCAAAAAATGCAGTGATCCCTTCTATTTGGTAGGATGACAGGCCGTAGGTGTTGCAAATGTTTCTATTTTAGGATGAAATTGTACAACCAATATTTGAGAGTCAACGAATGCGATAGTGATTAGAAAAACCAGGTGGCTTTATAATTTTGTCTAGCTTTCATTGAAGGCTTTTTCGAATTTTTTCGTTTTTCTCCGTTCAAACTCAACAAGACTGGAAGCTGTGTTGAGAGGTCATGGCAGGTTGTCATGCGCACAATACAGCAAAGTTTCAGACAGATCCATTGACAAGAACGAAAATTACGACGATTTTTAGAGTGGGTTTAGGATTATGTCCAGCACTGTATAGCGGGCGTGGCCCTGCACAGATTTGAACGCGTTAAAAAGAAAACTTGCATGGCAGAGAACGCGTTAAAAAGAAAACTTGCATGGCAGACGTCGATGCACCATAAGCTATACCATGGAAAGACTATGGCACTGAAATCTTATTTGTGATTAGGAAATCTAAATGCTTTTCTCGTGCCTGCACAATGATAAAATGCTTTGAAGCTTGTCCTGTGGTGGCGACTATCGCGAAGAAAGTGTACTACCTGTTTGGAAACCTTTGCCTTGCAAAACGGTCGCTCTTTACGGAAAATCTGCGGAAAGATTCATCTACACTTTCAAACTAATTTTAAAATCGCTTGTGGCTTGTCGGTTTCCATGGGAACATTTATTGATGCGTAGCATATTTTCGAGCAAGTTCCGCAATCGTTATGGCAAAGTTCAAGACGACCATTCAATCGCCAGTTTTATTAGCACCGTTTTTTTCTAGATTAATCATCACATAAAAATCACATAAAGGGCGTCTTGTGAAAATAGCAGCTTCAACGGCTCAGTTCTTGACGGCCGCCTTCCTCGAATCTTGCATTGTTCGCCATATCCCCTGGGTGCATTGTCCCACGCCTCGGTGACGGTACAAGGCTTGGGAGTGATGCAAAGCCTAAAGGATGTGTGCGCTAACGCAGAGGCTGAATGAGGCGGCCGCGATGGATCGACTATAGGTTGTTGTGACACTCTGATTGTGAGAACTTTATGTTGTGCAAATTATGGCTAACTTGGCAACCTTTTAGAAATTTTGTTCTCTCAGAGATACACGCACGCATAATCGAGACTGTAAAGTAGTTTGTTTGAAGTCGACCGTGTCGCCGTAATCTTGCTGCGTACTAGGGCGTAGCTGCTGAGCTGGCCTGCAGTGGTGACTCGTACGAGTCTGCTTGAAGGCAATCGCTTTTGAAGCTTGGAGAGTGACTTCACAGAGAGGAGGACCACGCTAACCTGCTGATATTCGCCTGCGCCAGAGCCCTTTTTGAATTTTTCGCGCTCTCCAGTGGGGAATTTCGGATTCAGCATAGAGAATAGGCCCAGGTAAACACAAAATATTAAAATCGACTTCTTGCCCGGACACTGCCTTCAACTGCGGTACAGTTGATTTTGGAGTTCCCCCTTGATTGGTCATCATAATAGGATGATCAAAGTCAGTGAGACAATAGACGGAAGATGGTGTCTAATTCTCTCACAATTATTTTATTTCTTCTTTGTGTTTGTAGGTTTGGTAGGTCCGAACTAAACTGAAGCTAAGGCACACACATGTGTTGGTGTTCATCTTTTGATTTTCGCCCACAAAATTTAGGCAGCAATTGCCAAGCTGCGTTAGAATTTGACGTAGCTTGTTTTGAAGCCCGCTACGATTAACTGGAAAATTCTTCCGACGAACTTTTCGTTGTAGATTTATTTAATTATGCAAGTACGCTTTCATAACAATGATTTGAGGTCGGGTATGAAGCTGCCAGCTATGCCTTTATCAAGAGAGGGCAACAGTAACAATGTAAGTTAACCAAGTCCTTAAACAATCTGAAGGATGCTAATATGTAGGGTTTTTCGTGAAGTAGCAATCACAATTGTTTCAGGAAGTAATTATTCCAGTGTCATTGTTAGCTTTACTAACAAACTCTATAGTGGACGGAAATGCAGTGCATGCTCGAGAAATGGCGAAGCGACAGTAAGTCTATACAAACCGTAAACTAGTACTGATTAACAGATTAATTAATTATTTAGAAGCTCACGGGTGTCATTTCTACCAACACTCGATACGTTCACCATACCACAAGGAATTGAAGCATTAGGAGGAGTAATAAACGAAATTGATTATAGAAGTGTTCGCGGAACTACATGGAAATTACTGCCTCAGCATATTCAGCACGCTATAGATAGGTAGATAATGAATGACTGAAATGCAGCATTTCTATGAATACTTTGCAGTGAATATATTGCGCATCTACCTGCGCTATTTTTTGTACTGATTATTGTTGAGAGAGCAGTGCTGATTGTGCACGAGAGAGATAATGGAACAATTGCAATATTAGATTCTCATTCACATATGCAAGGAAAGAAAGGTAACATTTCAGAGAAGATCTGTGGCAACAGAGGTTCCCTACCTATTCAAAGTGCTAATTCAAAGGACAAAGGGACACAAAGTCTTGCGGTTATGAGCCTAAAGAATTCCACTTCATTGGCTAAACAGGGGCTTGGCACAAGAGGGCTTACAGGGCAGAATAAATATCGTTTTGGGGTAAGAAGCAGGACGGATATCTTTGCGGGGTTCGGAGCGGAGTTCCAAAGAGAAATGTGCTGTATCAGTTTAGTATGGTGTATATAATAAGATTGCCGAGTCATGTAAAATCGGGTCGAGGAATCGGGAGCAGTAAAATGACCAAAAGCCCTCACGCAAGGCAATTAGAACTGGAATTTTACATAAAAACAAACTGATCAGAGAGCTTCGATAAGTAAGCCAACTCAGCTTAACAATTTTTTGCGCTCTTTCCTATACAGGTAAAATTTCTCCCAGTGCTCTTTTCACATGAGTTACCTCTAAACTTTCATCATCCTCTTTTCATCTACCCCCTCATCTTCTGGAGACATCGCAAGTGCTCATCACTTAACAATCTCATTCTCTGCATTAACATCCGATTTGAATATGCCCTCCGTGAAAGCGTGAGAAAAATGTGCGAAAAAATGTGGGGAATGTAGTGAACAAAAGGTTTGTTTACCGCGACGAGGAAGTGATATGATACCAAAATTGATGTGTGATGGGCAACGGGGAGTGGGAATTCTGAAAAATTACGAAAAAATTATGCGAACTGAAGGCGTAGCAAACGTTTTTCAGAGGCTGACTGTCAATTCCCTAGTGAGCCACTGACAAAGAAAGGAAGGTTGGTCGAAGGCCATTTGAAATGAGATGCATACTGCCTTGTAGAGCTTGGAACGCTAATTCCAAATTTACCTCTGCTATCTGCTGCGCGCTTCTAGGCGAAGAGTTATGAACGTTTTTTTGAGTAAAAATCTGAATGCAAAAATAGGGTAAAATTAGTCGTAACAGCGAAATGGTACATTTGCATTAAGAATATTTGTTGCACCGAGTGACCCGACTACCAATTTCCCACTATAAAAATGTTGAGACTGATTTTAGCCTACTCTTGCATTCAGATTTTTACTCACAAAAACCTTCATAGCTCCTCGCCCAGAAGACCGCAGCAGATAAAGGGTAGATTTGGAATCAGCGTACCAAGCTCTACAAGGCAATATACATCTCATTTCAAAAGGTCACTTCAACCAACCTTCCTTTCCTTGTGAGTGGGTCAGAGAACAAATTCATTCATAGGCTGTATCAACCAGCATTGGTCCCGCGCCAATATGACTTGCGACGACGGACCGTCACATGCGGCATGCCCTAACGCGGAGAAGAGTTCGCACGCGTCACACCACACCGTCGCAAGTTGCCGCAGGCGCGACGTCGCATAACCGATGCTGGCTGGTACAGCCTATATTTTCCTCTCACATATTCTTTCAAACTTCTAACTCAACCTCATCTACATTCAAAACCTCTTCATTCGAAACCTTAAAAACTAGCTTTTGGACCTCCACAAACTCCTTCTTCCCCGAATGGCTACAGCCCTCCAAATTTTTTTAATGACGGCGGCAGTCCTGCTTAAAGCATGTGTTGGTGCTCTGGATGAACACCCTTAGTTTCTTTTATTCGTCTGTTTCAAGTTGTATTTTGTATTCTGTTCTATTCCTGTTTGTCATGTTTGATTTATACGTTTTTGGCTCGTTATTCAACGTATTAGGGAGATGTCATATTTTGTTGCGAAGACTAAGGGAACCTCGTTTCCAAATTGCCAAATCCACCTTTGCCGAGCTCTCTAACGAGTGCGTGAACACCTTTACAACGACTTGCGCGTCCGCCCATTATTAAGTCATTGTTTCTACACTCTCATATTACTCTAAGGGCCGATTGCATGAACATCTTGGCTGGGGAGGAGAACGCAGCTTTGAAGAGTGCGTCATGTCAAGAAACTCCACACACTTGGATATCACGCTGCTTTTTCATCCTTAAATCTCTCACTCTGTACCATAATGTACCACAAACTTCAAAAGGTGCGCATTGTTGTACGTTGTTGTGCCGGATATTTATTCTGAGTCGTAAAGTTCCGCGATGTTCGTAAAGTACCGCAATGATCTCAGCCGAAAAGATTCTTTTTCTCAAGATCATTCTCTCCTTCGAAGTCAGTGAAAACATCCCGAAGTTGTACCGGCTGCCTGATAAGTGTGAGTGTGCCTCTAAAAAAAGCAAATGAGTTGGAATCACATAACTTCAGAATGTTTCTAATGACTCTAAAAACAAAAAAGATTTTGAAAAAGAGACGCTTGGCTACAGGGATCATCCAATGTTTATCAAAAAGCTGGATAACATGGCTTGTACAACAATACGCTTCTGTTCGAAATTATAAATAAACCAGTGCTTCACCTCTGCTTCGCAGAGGTTCGCACTGGCATCGTGAACCGTGGTAAACTACTTTCTGAGAGCTTGTCTCTCAAATCATTGTTCGGTTTATTGCAACGTGAACTGTAGTTAAAAATGAACCATACTCGCTATCTTAACCTCACATAATGTTTAGTATCGTAAATCATTCCTCACTGTAATTTCGTAACGGACAAACTCCACACAACTTCAGATTAAGCCGCTTATTATAAGTCATGATGGACGGCGTCTATCACATATCCAGACCTTCAGAATATGAAACTTTGATTACACCCGGTCAGAGGTCTCATACGAATACGTCACTATTTCTCTTTCCTTTATGCGACTAAAAAATGTAGACATAGTACTGCACTTTTTTTGAAACTCAGACTGTGAACGCGTTTCTTTTAACACATTGACGACCAAGGCGTTTCGCGGACCGGTCAACATATTTTAGATAAAATCACACGCAATTTTATCTACAGTACGCCTACAGTAACTCTGGAATGCTGGCAAAAACAGTAAAGGTTGTGTCTAGATCCAGCACGAAAGAAAACTCCCGGAGTGGGTTTAACACAAATTAGTAGCCATTTCAACGATACACTTGGTGTGTCAAGGCTTGACGCACCAAGTGTATCGTTGAAATGGCTACTATTTTGTGTTAAACCCACTCCGGGAGTTGTGTGTGTGTCAAGCGGTCGTCAATGTGTTAAAAGCAACGAAAATAAAAGCAAAAAAAACTACTTTCCAACTTCAAGAAAGAAAACGTGATTCTATAGGAACTCTATTTTGTCTCAAAAAAGAGCTTTTATTGGAGCAAAAATATCAAGTATTCGCTTTAGCATCTCTTGAAAGGTGCATGGGTAGATTTTCGACACCTATTTGTTTGTTTCAAGCCTTTTTAGGCGCTAGTCTCAAGGAAATTGACGGATATCAAATTAGATGAAATTCTAGTAGAAATTCCACTTTCAAGGATTTTTGGATTACCGTGGAAGAGTACGCGCCAGCTCGTATCGCAACTTTGAACACATATTAGATATAGGCGTTTCCCATGCGTATAGCGGGCGTGGCCCTGCAGACATTCTAACACGTTAGAAAACTTATTAAACCTCCATTTTGAAATATTAGTTCTTGTACTCTCTCAGTATCAAAAACTGCTGCGCGGGTAAGTTGGCAAACGTCGGCAAAGTTCCGCCCGCTATACTGTGGGGAATAAACGATATACCTTACAATTAGATTGGGAAGACGGTTTTTTTGCAAGGGCGGTCTCCAGCGCTACCCTGATTTGACTGATTTTAACACGTCACCACACCGCAAATTTTTCCTCCCCTGCTTCGCTCAAGCAAAAGCCGCCGTAGACTGTATCACGCCCGACGATGGTCCTGGGTAGAAAACATTACGGTCGTGCGAATCGCCCTACACTCCTTAGATTGTGCTTGCATGTGAAGACGCACGAAGGTCAACGGGGATTTTGTTCTAAAGGCGGGCGGCACATTGAAGTGGTTGAAGTGGACGGATCGCACATGACTCTAGTTTGCAAACCGATTCAGTTTCTAGAAGCAGTTTTGGGACCGAGTTTCTAGCTGCAGTTTTGAATCGAAGTCCTGAACGACCGCCGGGTTAGGCAGGCATCGTAGAAACAGATGGCTAATGTCTCACACTTCGGCCGCAAAATTTTGAACTGATCACCAGATTTTGCGAGAACGCTTTTTTCTCAAATATCTGCAAAAAATCAGAGCGAAAAAGAATCAACAAGTGGCTTCGCAAAAGCGCCAGTCAGTTTTTGAGATTTTGCCACCGGAATGTAAAAAGTCAACAAGGCGCATTTTACCATGGCTGCCTACCCGTGACGACTGTAGAGAGGTAGACGAGTGTTGTTGAGCATCTGCATGGTCGGTGCAAAGGTTTTGTCACATTTCTGATGACCCGCAATTTCGTCAGGTAATGATAGACAAATTTAAGACTCCAGTGCATTTCTCCTTCTTTCCGGCTATTATGTTTCCTATCAATTAGGTTGTCCCATAAGTCTTTTCATATCTGACTTTTTACCGACATAGCAAGATGCGAGGCACCATTCGACAGATCAAAGCAAGCTCTACAAACTGGTGTTTGAAGATTCGTGTCAAGCTTGATCCGCATTAAATTTCACTACAACATAAATATTCCGATTTCCTGAAAAAAAGGAAAATAATCGTATCTCAGTTCGAAAGAATTTTGCGGGTTCCACACTAGCTTATGCATATACAGTCCCCACATTCTGCATTTTTCTCTGGCTAAGATTTGGGAACGAATATCGCGCTGAACTTCCAAACTTCGCCTGTGGCCGTTTTGTATTCCTCGCAAGTATGAGATTATATATAGCTTCTTCACTCAGAAATACTGCCACAAGTTTACAGCCTTGTAGGTGCCGTAGCTGTTGAAAAATATCAATTTGAAAGTGAAACAGGCTTATGGGAAAACCTAATCATACAGTCGAATAGATTTTCCGCTTAATATAGTGTGCTTGCACTGAAGGTGAAATGCAGTGAAATTTTTGCGTGAACAAATAGCTTCGACTGTGACGCCGGTCAATTGCGCGCGCAAAATGCCCGCAATACTTGCGCGGCTATTTATTCCGCGCAAATTTCACCGGATTTCACCTTCTGTGCAAGCACACTATATTAAGCGGAAAATCTACTCGAGTGTACGTTGAACGACTGCTAAAATCGCTGGAGGTTATCCTTCTTTTCGCTACGTCTGAATTCCGCTAATTTTCGAAATATCTGAGATTATTATAATATACGTCGATAACCGAGATTACCGCTCTACTTGGTCTGCACAAGCCTCGCAGAACATCAAACCGTGAGCAGCTCGGGTATCATTCGATGCAGCTTTTTTCTTTCTAATGAGTGTTTTTCGTTTCCGCTTCGTGGAGTCTTCGGGAGTAAAATCATCACAATTCATGAGCGCGCTCCCGGGCTGTACCCGAAAAATTCGAAATTAGACATTGCGATTCCTTAACTCTCATTTACTTTATAAAATTACTGTTAAATCATAATACCATTGGTTCACCCAAAGATTTATTGGTGTTTGACTCGTTTGTGTCTGACAGAGTGAGTAGCCTGTCAAAATCCGGTGGTTTCGGGGAAAAATCTTTTTGAAAAATCATGGCGAGATATGGAAAGGAGAAAAAAGTTGTGCTGTTTCCTGTAGATTTACTCTATCCACCTGTGGTCGTACTCCTTCGGAGAGTTGATATAAAAAATTTAGTAAATCCTGGTCTTCCACTAAGTAGGGAATGGTCAGAACTTAACCCAGCCAATCTCAACAATCTATATATCATCGGACTCACCTCGGAACGCTGATCTCAAATATAGTTCAATTATTCGCCAAGCGACTATAAGAAGTTATGAGCATTTGAACGCGCATTTGCCAAGTGTTCTGCGGCGCATGTTCCAAGAAATATGTTTCAAAAACAATTACTTAAACTTTTGGTAAATGTGCTTCTTGTAATTAGAATACCGATAGCCACTGTAAATCCGTGCATTCAGGCTGCTTTTCTGCAGACTACATTCGTTGGAATTGAGTAATTCCTCACCTTTGACTCACTCATAACTCCTAGATAGTCGCTCGGCAGATGACCATGACTTATAATAAAGCGCTAAGCGTCTGTCTTTTTGTCCGTGTGTGTGTATGTCTGTCTGTCACGAAACATGGAGGGAGCTGCAGCCAAGCTATCGAGCTGCAATTTTGGATAACTACCGTACCAGCATGTAGGCCCACATGCACAAGAACGAGCCGGTTTGATAGACGGGTACTTCGAAATTTGCGCGTCAAACAGGTCCACGCGGCTTTTGGTGCGCAAAACTAGGTCACAGGTTCAACTTTTTGCAAAGTCATGATTTGGCTGACAAGTAAATCTGCGCTACAATATTCTAGCTCAAAAGTGCTCAAAAAGTTTGCATTACTGCGAAACAGCTCAAAAAGTAGTGATCGCGTAGAAAGTCGATTTGGCGAGGTTTTCTTGAAAATCTGAAACGATTTTTGCACTGAAATGTAGCCCAAAATGATTATTATTTTTATGGCGATTATTAAGCCAAAATAAATTCAGCAATCTATTCAAATTCGCATTTGTTCCTTGGCAAAAAAGTTTTCTTTCTCAAAATTACCGATCTTACATGGAGATGCTTCAAGAATGAACAGTTGTTTATGATTCATTTGTGATGTACAGGCTCACGCGGTGAGTTTCAAAGTCATCACTATGGGTACACGAGAGAGGCATACGGATAGCAGAGCCAGTGCGAGCCTTCTCGAAGCGGAGGTGACGCACTGGCTTGTATGTAACATGGAAAAAGCACCGGAAGTGACGGAGGCAATTCGGAGACAGGGTTTCAGTTTCGAGTCTATCAAAACTCTCAGATCTTTGATTGATCAGAGTTATTCCGCTGTGCTCATAATGCACTTCTTCATCACCGATGAGAAAAGCGGAACTTTTGAAAATGTTAACAGAAATCCCTCACTTTGAACACCATGTGATCAGAGATCAATAGAATGTTGTAGAGCTCTTTGGATCACGCAGCGATTTTCATTGTTATACAGGGTATCCCAAAAGTATGTATACACTGTTTGATCGTTGACAACTCTCTGGTTCTGATGCTTTTCGGCAAACCTTAGGTACCATACTGTAGAGCGAGGTTCAAATTAGATTTACTTTATGGAGCGAGTCAAACACCGTTCTTCATTACTGTAAGAGTACGATAGGAACTTCAAGAAGGATTTTGAGTTATTGAGGGATATTTAGCCTCAGAAAGCGAACCAGCAAACTAAAAACTCTCAAACTAAGCTAATTTATGTCGCTAAAACCAAATATAAACTTCCATCTTACCGCAATGCTTCCTTTATAACTTATGCCGGGTAAACTGTAACAGCTATATTTACAGTGCTTCCAGAGACTGCGATTAGACCGTCTGAAAAGCTTTACAGACTCCCAAAAGTTTCGTAATGAACAGCGCGCATAAGATCGCTCATGCACCACTTTTCAGAATATTTTGGGAACTTTTCTTGAAACATGACTAATCCATGACTAATGACGCTGTAAGCCAACATTTTCTATTCAATCCTAATCCTACACTAATGAAGAGAGATCGGTGGTTCGCCATATCCCAAATCTAAGCTGAAGCCAGCTGTACAAAATGAATCTAAGGGCAGGCAAAAGACTTTTTGGTAAGAGAGATATTGACGATCAAACAGCGTATACATATTTTTGGGACACCCTGTATATTCGGTAAATTTTTAGGTCATCTATATACAAAAGCACATGAATTCCGAGATTTTTCAGCATCAGGCGTAGTAAACGCTAAACAGAAAGGGAGACAGAACTACTCCCTGGGGAAGCCCAATAACGCAAAAAAAAGAAGCGCTTAGAGTGTTCCTTCCCAACGCGGATGGTCATATCTTTGAATTGGAGGTAGGACCTCAGCCAAATGAAGGGCGCCTCAGATTGTATAATCTCAACTTAGTACAACATTTAGCACAACTTATACAATTGATTTTGGAAAGATCTTCTTCTAACATTTATGAACTCTATGAAGAGAGATCGGTGAAGAAAATGTCGAAAATCAGTCTCATTAGAAAATTGATTTCAACATTTCTGCTCGAAAAAAATTATAACTTTTGAAAGACTAGCATCAGCACAAAGTTTGCTCGGTCAAAAATCGGAGATTAGAAAGCTTAGGATAATGACAGTTTTGGATTTTATCGCACAGTTTCGAGTTTTTTTAACAGGCTTAAAACTGCTTTCAGAATGATCTCCTTCTCCCATTCCTATCTCTGCAAGCTGAGCGTGTTAGAAGGTCACCAGGCCATTACTGGAAAATACATTCTTTACGCTTTTTACTAGGATCTAAAAGAAAGAAGTTACTATTTTGAAAATAGTGCAAACCAACTTTCGGTTTAACCCAATATTTTTCAAAGTAACCAAGTTTTATATTTAGTTTAATCGGACCTTGTAACTGATCGGTGCAGAATCATTCGATGCAACTCTCCTCTTGCTAAGTAGACGTCTCCAGTTTTCTTTTTTTTTGCGAGCATAAGTGCGATAGTGTGAGAATTTGATCACCCTTCTTCACCCCTGAACCGGGACCAAGGTGACCCCCTTCACCAAAAGTCGAGAAAATTCAAAGTGAGGTAAGGCTAAGCAAAGGAAATATTTGTACGGGAATTGTTTGTGTATCGGAAAGGAGAAAGAAGATTTATAGGGATTCACGAACTTCCAGAAGGAAAAAAATAGTAGCTTCTGTAGTTGCACAGCAACGTCAGCGAGGAAAGTTCCGCGGAACAACGTTTCCCTCTGGTTTCAGAAAATAAATAGTTTGAGAGTCCGTTCATAGAAGTACCTAGTGAAAGGTGTGCTTATTGTTAGTGATTTCTGGACACTTACGAGTTTTCAATATAAAAAAATTCATAAATCTTGTAGATGAATAGCTGGTACATGGAAACAGTTACCATCAAAACCGACTCGTCCTCCGCTTTCAGAAAATATATAGCATGTTTAAGATCCGTCCAAAAAAAGTGCCTGGGTAAAGGGTGTGTTTAGTGATTGGAGATTTTCGAGTTTTTAACATTAAAAAATTCATAACTTTTGTACATGAAGAGATACTACATAAAGATGGTAGCCGTTGGAACCGTCTTGTCCTCCGCTTTCAGAAATTATGTAGACATGTCTGAGATCCGTCCAAAAAAGTGCCTGAGTGAAGGGTGTGCCTAGTGATTGGAGATTTTCGAGTTTTTGACGTAAAAAAATTCATAACTTTTGTAGATGAACATCTTGTACACCGTGATAGTCACCATTGGAACCGCCTCGTTTCTTCAGAAAATTTATGCTTTGCTTGGGGTCCGTCAGAAAAAGTGCCGGGTGAAGGATGGGTGAGACTTTTATAATGGGAGTGCTTAAGTAGAGTCTTTTCACAATGGTAAGAAATCCTCCACTTGAGCACTCCCATTATAAAAGTCTCACCCACCCTTTACCCGACACTTTTTTCAACGGACCCCAGGCAAAGTATATATTTTCTAAGAGCGGAAGACGAGACGGTTCCAATATTGACTATATCGGCAAAAGATGTTCATCTACAAAAGTTATGAATTTTTTCAATGTTAAACCTCGAAAATCTCCAAAAATCACTAGGCACACCCTTCACCCAGGCACTTTTTTGAACGGATCTCATTCATGCTATATATTTTCTGAAAGCAAAGGGCGAGACGGTTCTAATGGTGACCATCTCCATGTAGAATCTGTTCAACTACAAAAGTTATGGATTTTTTATGCTAAAAACTCGAAAATATCTGTTGTGTTAGTACTGATCAGTTGTTCCTCATAGTGATCTGCCTCGCGCAGTCGATCACAACCTCAGAGTGCGCGGGAAATGAGCGCTATAAAAGGCGCTCACTCATTGCCTTAGTCAGTTCGACTGTTCACTCATCGCCTCTTTTATTTACTGTTCTGTATTATTTTCTAATAAATATTCTTGTTCCTCTCGTGTGCTGCCTCAGGACGAAGAGTCGACGTGTCCGACGTGGAGGACACAACAGTGGCGATCAGGAGCGGCGGACTAATCGAAGAAGTAGCCGAAACCACGAAGACGTCACCGGGGATTCAAGCGAAGAGACTGCAGAGAACAGTCAAATTGCGGCAAGACGAATTGATAGATCAGCATGGCGAAGATGAGTTCAGAGAAGATGCTGATCCTGCTCCAAAAGATGAGAGAGGAACGAAGAGAAATGATGGAGCTTCTGAAGCACATTACAAGTACTGGACGAAGCGGTACCTCAGTCGAAATCCCGAATGTGATGTCCGCCCTCAGCAATAGGATCGAAAAATTCTGCTTCGATCCCGAAGCGGACATGTGTTTCAATAAATGGTATGCCCGCTACAAGGACGTCTTTGTCGAAGATGCGAAGCAGCTCACCGAAAGTGCGAAAGTGAGGCTGCTGTGCGAAAAGCTGGACAAGGACAGTTTTGAAAAATACCAGAGGCATGTGTTACCAAAGGAGGTCACCTCGATTAAATGCGAAGAAACAGTCGAAACATTGAAACAGCTCTTCGACGTGAAGATTTCGGAGTTTACTATGCGATACACAGTGCTTGAAACTGGAGAAGGCGGATTCCGAAGACTACCTCATGTATACCGGTCGAGTGAACGAACTGTGCGAGAAAGCGAAGATCCACGACTTAGATAGCGATGGAATCAAATGTCTTACATGGATTTTTGGCCTGAAGAGCCAAAAAGAAGCCGAAATCAGGCAGCGACTCATAGCCGTTCTGGACAAGGAGTACAAGGCTGGACGAAAGATGTCGCTACAAGAATTATACATGGAGTGCGAAAACCTCCTTAGTCTCAAGAGGGATAGCGAGACTGTGGCTGGTTGCACGAAGATTGTCGAAGCAACAAGCAAGGAAGAACCCAAGAAGCTGGAATGCTGGAACTGTGGTAAAGCGCACTTTGCCAGGGAATGCAAAGCGAAGCTGTGGTATTGCAAGAAGTGCAAGAAGATAGGTCACAAGGAGAAGTATTGCGAACAAGTGGCGGATAGAAAAGCACTCGTTCAGCAAGACGAAACGAAGAATCCACAGAAGCAGCGACACCAGCAAGAACAGAAGCTGGACGAAACCAAAACGTCATGTGCACAACGTAGCGAAGATTGCAAATGCGATGGTGGATGTCAACTCGACACGCATGTATATCGAAGTAAGAGTGAATAGTCATCCAGTTAGTTTTCTGCTAGATACTGGATCAGACATCACGCTATTGAACGAATCAGTTTGGAAGAGCATGGGCGCTCCTCAATTAGAGCAGACAAACGTGGTTGTCAAGAACGTTAGTGGAGGCTTCATGAAAGTCAATGGAAAGCTATAGTGTGAATACGAAATCAAAGGATCCAGAAGCGAAGGCTACGCATACGTGACGCCCCACAACTCACTGCTAGGATTAGAGTGGATCCAGAAAAACGAAGATATGTCCTATCACTTAAGCAGAATGGTTGTCGAAGTGAAGGCAGAGCAAACCAGCGACATCGCTACGAAGCTAAAGAAAACCTACCCAGAAGTCTGCGAAGAAGGTCTAGGACTCTGCACAAAGGAGAAAGCGCATTTGAGAGCTAACAAAAACGTTCGCCCTGTATTCAAGGCTTGCAGACCTGTCCCCCATGCTGCGCTCGAAGCCGTCAAAAGGAGCTTGATAGGCTGTTGGAGCTAAGCGTCATAAGTCCAGTGACACATAGTGATTGGGTAGCTCCCATCGTCTGTGTTAGGAAAGCGAATGGAAAGTTGCGAGTATGTGCTGATTTCTCAACTGGACTCAACAAAGCGCTGGAATCATACGACTACCCGTTGCCATTGCCGGAGGATATATTCGCGTCGCTCAATGGAGGCACCATATTTTCGCAGATAGATTTGTCGGACGCCTATCTGCAAGTGGAGTTATCGGGAGAAACGAAGAAATTGGTTGTGATCAACACACATAGAGGCTTGTACCAGTACAATAGGTTGCCTTTTGGCATAAAGACGGCACCAGGAATCTACCAACAGATAATGAATAAGATGGTGAGCGGTTTGCAAGGTGTAGCAACCTACCTGGACGACATACTGGTCTGTGGAAGAACCGAAGAAGAACATATGGCGAATTTGCTAGCTGTTTTTGCAAGGATAGCCGACTATGGATTCAGGATCCGCTTAGAGAAGTGTTCTTTTAGCAAGCCAGAGATACGATATCTTGGCTTCATAGTAGATCGAAATGGCAGAAGGCCCAACTCAGAGAAGATTGAAGCAATCAAGAAGATGGATGAGCCGAAGAACATTAATTAATTGAAAGCTTTTCTTGACATGGTAACGTACTATGCAGCGTTTATGCCAAAGATCAAGGATCTTCGTGGGCCACTGAACGCGATGCTCAAGAAAGATGCGAAGTGGGAATGGACACGAACACATCAAAAAAGCCTTCGAAAAGCTCAAGGATACATTGTCAAGTGAGCTCAATCTTGCTCACTATGATCCAAGACAGAAGATCGTCGTGGCAGCGGACGCCAGCGATTATGGAATTGGATGCTTGATAACGCACAGATATCCTGATGGATCCGAAAAGCCAATTGCGCATGCATCGCGGTCTCTTACGAAAGCAGAAACGAATTATTCGCAAATCGAAAAGGAAGCCTTGGGAATTGTCTTCGCTGTCAAGAAATTTCACAAGTACATATTTGGACGAAAATTTCTATTGTTGACGGACCATCAACCACTGCTAGCCATCTTCGGTGATAAGAAAGGAGTTCCTGTCTACTCCGCTAACTGACTTATGAGATGGGCTACAATACTGCTTGGATATGACTTTGACATAGAGTATGTCAAGACTACGAAGTTTGGACAAACAGATGGCTTGTCACGGTTGATGAAGAAGAGTCAGAATAAAGAAGAAGACGTCGTGATAGCTGCCGTTGAAAACGACGTGAACTTCATGTTGAAGAACTGCATAAGGAAACTGCCAGTGACGGTATCAGATGTGCAATCCTACACACAATCCTACACGAAGAAGGATCCAGTGTTACAAAAAGTGATAACCTAAGTGAAGAAAGGACAGTGGCCAGACATGAATGGAGAATTGGCACATTTTCAAAATCGAAAAGAGACATTGTCAGTCGTGGGGCAATGCTTGATGTCAGCCGAAAGGGTTGTGATATCCAAAGAGCTTCGAGGAAGTGTTCTGAAAGAACTGCATGTTGGATATCCAAGGATAGTAAGGATGAAGAGACTGGCTCGAAGTTACGTCTACTGGCCGAATATCGACAAAGATTGCGAAGACTTGGTACGAAGATGTACGAAATGTCAGGAATTAGCCAAGAATCCGACGAAAGTACCATTAGAAGCATGGCCATCCGCGACTCGAGTGTGGCAGAGGATACATATCGACCTCGCTGGACCTATGCAAGGAGTCTTCTACTTGATAGTAGTGGATGCATACAGTAAATGGCCTGAAATGATCGAGATGACCAGTATCTCGGCTGACAAGACGGTGAAGGCTTTGAAGAACTTGTTTGCGAGGTATGGATTACCGCAAACAATAGTGAGCGACAACGGTACACAGTTCACGTCGGACTTGTTTAAGAAGATGTGTGACGAAGGTGGAATCACGCATATAAGGACTGCTCCGTACCGCCCTCAATCGAATGGACAGGCAGAGCGTTTCGTTGATACGCTGAAACGCGGAATCAAGAAACTAGAGGGGGAGGAGAGGCCAACAGAAGAGACTCTAAATATGGTGTTACAAGCGTATAGGACAACACCAAAGACGAACTTGAACGACAAGACGCCAGCAGAATATTGTTCCTCGGCAGAAACTTGCGCACAAAATTAAGTCTGTTATTACCGATGACTGAAGATGCGGAAGACCCACTCGCACGAAGAAGACGAGAGCGTATGGAGGATCAGTTCGACCAGAAGCATGGAGTCGTTCGAAAAGATTTCGAGGTCGGTGACTTAGTGTACGCTAAGCAGCGGAAGCCACCCCCACTTCCACTGGATGAAAGGAACCGTGATGAGACGTATTGGACGTGTCAATTATGTAGTTATGGTTGGTGATGAGATATGCAAGAAGCATGCAAATCAGCTGCAACATCGAAGCGATAGTGAACAAGTCACCGTACGGCAACAACCTCAACAACAATCCGAGGCCTCGAAGATACTGATAGATGTTCTGACAGAAGACGACACACTATCAAGGAATGGCAATGCTGTTGAAGGGAGTTCCGAGCAAGCGATCGCGAGCGATGTGCCAGTACCCGTGGATTCAACGACATCGACGTCGATATCAAGCCACGAGCCCTCCACGTCACCGACAACGCTTCGGAGATCGAGCAGAACGAGAAGACCGGTACAACGGTTCCAACCTGTCCATAGTATGTTATCGTATGTTTGTTTCATTAGTTTGTGGTTGTTTAAATGATAGTGATATCTATGCATAATCAATTTCTTAGCTGTTCATATTTGTAATTCATGCTTTTGTCGTAGGCTAGTTTTGTTGTAACTACCCTACTGAGGGAGGTATTGTGTTAGTACTGATCAGTTGTTCCTCACAGTGATCTGCCTCGCGCAGTCGATCACAACCTCAGAGTGCGCGTGAAATGAGCGCTATAAAAGGCGCTCACTCATTGCCTTAGTCAGTTCGACTGTTCACTCATAGCCTCTTTTATTTACTGTTCTGTATTATTTTCTAATAAATATTCTTGTTCCTCTCGTGTGCTGCCTCAGGACGAAGAGTCGACGTGTCCGACGTGGAGGACACAACAATATCTATTAGGTTGTCAAGAAGATGATGTCCTTTTCATTTGCTTGCTTTAACAAAGCAACCAGACTCAACCCAACAAAGGATAATGGGTATTGTTTGATAGAGCAAAGCAAGTCTACAAGATGGCTTTCACGATTTCGCGCCGAGCTCAATCCACGGAAAGTTCGAACTCAAAATCTGAAGATTTCTAAATGCCCAAAAAATCGAAAAAAATCAGATCTTCGTCCAAATAATTTCTACGGACCTCCCACTCGCGTCAATACTTTTGATATCTGATATCCCTATGTGCAGCTGCTGTACTTTTTCCTTGACTAGAAACTGAGAAAACGAAAATTTTCGTTTTTTTCTAAAAGCAATGCAGAGCCGTTCTTGCATATGTGATTCTATACTACAAGCCTATTTAAGTATAACTGTAAAATTTCAGCCTATCCCAAGAGGTAGTTTTCGAGAAATGTCGCTTTTAGCACTGAAACCGAAAAGAAGAAAGCTGATTTCTCGAAAGTATTTGATAATTCTCGAAGATTACTGCTCGGAATGGGCTGAAAATCTACAGTTATACTTACCTAGCTTGTATTATAGAATCACGTATGCAAGAACGGCTCAGAATTGCTTTAAAAATATTACGAAAATTTTCGTTTTCTCAGTTCTAGTCAGAACAAAGTACAGAAACTGTACATATGGATATCAGATATCAAAAGTATTGATGTGTGAGAGTGGGAAGTCCGTAGAAATTATTTGGACGAAGATCTGATTTTTTTCAATTTTTTGGGCATTTGGAAATCTCCAGATTTTGAGTTCGAACTTTCCGTGGATCGAGCTTGGCGCAAAATTATGGACGCCATTGTATCGAACATACCCATTACCCTTTGTTGGGTTGAATCTGGTTGCTTTGTTAAAGCAAGCAAATAAAAAATGACATTGTTCAATTGTTTTAAGCCGTAACAGGTTTTTAAAGGAACACTTTATTTACTGCCCTACGTTTCGGCTGAATGAGGTCTTCAGGGGCCTGAAAGTGAGTCAATCACTCTTTAACCAAACGATCTAGACCATTAGACACTTCCTCCAAACCTACACTTGACTCATATATTGTGACGCAAATAAGTTCTCAAGTTGAACAGCTTACCAAGTGTTCCTGGTGAGGAGCGTAAGAGTGTTAGCTTTCTCTCACGGTCGCTCACAGCAGATGATGACAAAATGAGCGGTCCGAATAAGTACGACACGCTTAAATAGTGTAGACTACTCATAGCTCGCAAAATGGTAGAAACGGCTTCAGATCACTAGTGATAGACAAATGTTCATTCTTGCTGTTCACTTTAGGACGAGCAAGTATGAATGAAGCCTCTAACGCTTTTCGAGCAGCAATATGTTCTTCGACAGCACTAAAATGCAACACTGGATTTCAAAATCAACTCCTCCATGGTCCTCTTTCCTGTGCTTTTACGAGACTCTGTCTTCTCTTAAGGGCCGGGCATACTTCACGCGATTTTAGTCGCGACGCGATTTGGCAATTCGCCAGAAGTCTTCAGATTCAACACTAGGAAACTGTGCATGCATAGTGTGTATAACTTAGGTGGATTGATAAAATGCCCTACCTTATGTACATTTAGAATGTGTTTACAGTGAGTTATGGACAGTTGAAATACTGCCAAATCGCGTCGCGACTGAAATTGCGTGAAGTATGCCCGGCCCTTTACTCGCCAAATGTTCGCTGACACGTACATGAAGTGGTTGACCAGTTTCGCCTATGTAAATGGCATGGCATATCTTACATTCTAGCTGGTAAATCACTCCGCATTTCGAACAGTCTCCTAACCTGTCATCTGTGCAAACAATGCAGTTCTGCATTACGCATTGTCTGTCATACAACCTATTGCGGACCAGTTGCTTTTTGATGTTGTCTTGGGGTATGTTCACTAGAACAACATCATCCGCCAATTGCGCTTGTATTAGACATTGCTTGAAAGCGTTGCCTACTCTATCGGACGCGAACGGTAAGCATAGCGATATACGTGATCGAGTCTGACTGCTAGCGTTCGCGCATGTTCTCTTGCGAGATCTGGACTGCAGTTGGTAACCGTTCTTAGCAACTATCTCGTATGCCAGCTTCGTGGATTCCAGTCTCTCAACTTCACCGCTGCAAACATCGCGCGCTGTTTTAAACATATTGCGAATAATCGTTCGTTTTACAGCAGATGGATGCGCAGATGTGGTATGCAGAATTATATTCTTAGCACTCTCCTTCCGATACCATTTGACGTGTGCTGCTATGTTTTCCAACATCAGTTGTGTATTTAGATATGGTAGCCAGCCATCGTGTGGTCTTTTTCTTGTCAAGCTGATATACCGCGATTGTTCATTAGAATTCTGAAGCACTCATCCATTTTGGATTGAGTTGCAGTAGCAATGTAACAATCATCGATGTAACGGCAGTACATCAGGGGACATCGTGATAATACCGGCTCCTCTATTTTGCTCATAAAGCAAATAGCGAGCGATAGCAATTATTTTCTTGACGACTCAATGAAAATCACAACCCACATCCTTCACCAGGCACTTTTTTTTAAAGACTCCAGGCAAACTACATATAATCAGAAAGCGGAGAACAAGGTAGTTCCGATATTAACCATCTCGGTTTATAAGATCTTCATCTACAGAAGTTATGGATTTTTATTTATCTAAAAGAGTTTGTAAATGTTTGGAAATCACTGCCCACGAGCTTCGCCGGCACTTTTTAGAAATAACTCCAGACGAACTCCCAGACAAACTGTATAATTCCTGAAAGCGGAAGAAAAGATGGTTCTGAAAACAATTTTCTTGCTGACGTTGCTGTTCATCTACAGCAGTTATGATTTTTTTCAAAAATTTGTGAATGCTCAAAAATTGTCTACCTCATTGAAACATGTTCTTGCATACACATCTTCTACTCTATGGTATTTTCGAGAACAGACAGTTTTTGTGGGATTTCCAGTCCTACAAATCTTCACGAAAAAGACAGCAAATGATGGTAGAGAATTGAAAATGATAAAACGTTGATTAGGGAGAATGATGAGAGAACTTCATCATTCCCCTCCCCTCCCCTCCCCCCCCCCCCCTCGGTCGACATTTTACGATCAGGGCCCGGCACGCGTTGATTTGGAACTTTTCTGGAAACGATGTCCCCCATGATCGCGAAAATTTACGAAGTCCCTCTCAATGTAAAAATTAGTAGGGAAACGCTCATTCAATCAAAATTACATTTTGAATTACCTAGTACAACAAAAAAGTCAAAAAGAAAACATTTTGAGTCGAAAAAAGTACCTTTTAGTGCTCGGAATGTCGAAAACCTCCTAGGCCAACCAAATCTGTGGCCTCAACAATCCGGCGATGCATTTTTCGCCACATAATTCAAAGGACATCGCATGTGATCGGAGCGCGATATCTATCAACGCCTAGCTTTAAACTACTTTGGCTCAAAGAAAGAGGAGAGGCAATGGTTTGATCCGCACTTTTCGCTATATGATAGGTTTTTGACCGTTTTAGTCGTCCAAATCAAAAAAGGTCCAAAACTTATGTGAACTCTCCGATATTTATGCTCCAAACCAACCCATTTGGTTCGGAGCATAAATATCGGAGAGTTCACATAAGTTTTGGACCTTTGGACCATAGTCTAAAAACCAACAAATTCGGGAACGGATATTTGGACACATAAGTTTCTGGAACTTTTTACATAACATAGTTTGGAGTTAAATTGTATACACATAGCCCAAATTCTGTGCCATATGATTGCTTGTGCGCTGTAAACAAGCCATTTGTTTGTTTGAGTCTTACGTTTGAAATTTGCGCGCTTGCGAAAGAACACGTTCAACTCGTGAAACTTAACATAATCGTTGGTTTTTTTGGCGCTTCCTCCAGGAGCTTATGAAAACGATATCCCCGTTGTCTCTAACTACAGAAACGAAGTCCAGTTTGACCCCAAACCATCCGTGCCGGGCCCTGTTTACAATTTCTCGATCAAGTGAAACACCCTTCACCCTAGAGGGGCTGCGACCACTGTGACCCCCTTCACCCTAGAGGAGTCATCCTCACCTTATCGCACTTATGTTTGCGAGACCGCAAAAAATCTGCAGGAAGAAACACAATATTTCTCAATCCTACGATTGTGCCAGTTGTGACTGCGACGTTAAAAGACATG
The DNA here is from genome assembly GCA_958299035.1 of Cylicocyclus nassatus. Taxonomy (NCBI): domain Eukaryota; kingdom Metazoa; phylum Nematoda; class Chromadorea; order Rhabditida; family Strongylidae; genus Cylicocyclus; species Cylicocyclus nassatus. The sequence continues at coordinate 43,253,337 of CATQJL010000305.1, forward strand.
CTCGATTAAATTTTGAATCTATATTTCTCCCGACCTGAATAACTTTATTTGATTGTATTTCAAAGTTTCCAAAATTATATAAACTCACCATTTTTTACTGCACACAGATCTTGACTATGATAAAGATTTCAGGTGCTGTGATAGCGATATCTCATGTGGCAAATTTGCGTCAGTTTAGTTCTTTTATATGTCAGAACCTATTTCCAGAAGTTTATAAGATGCAGCCAGAACAAATGGTATATGGTTTTCATTATCAAAGGGCAACAAAAAAGGGAATAAATTTAGTTATTTGAAATCTCATGCATTCAATATTGTGGTCCAGAAAAAAGCACAGATTCAGAAGGGCAAGCTGTCAAAGCACATGTTGGGCTTAAAAATGTCAAAGTAACAAGAACGTCAAATTTTTTTCAGGTCTTCCCTCGACCAGTAAGATTATGCTCTGGAGAAGACAAACCACCAATTCCATCATCTAGCATGGACTCGGAACGAATTGCTGGATCAGGAAACGATATATGGCATGAATTCGACAGTACTGACAAAAACAGTCTGCATGAAAAAAACCTACTCGATACGGATATCAGAAAATAGACGAACGATTTTTAAAAAATGCCTCGATGGCGAAGTGAGAGATAATACAAAAAATAGCATAAAGATGAAAGAATAAACGCGAAACAATTGTTGAGTAGAGGTCGTTGAACATAGTTGAAATGTTCAGTCTATAAGACCCTGTTTTTGCCAAAAACAGTACCAAATATCACTCGTTGTTAATCGTGATTTCTATACATTTGCAACAGGAAATTATTGCAAGCTGTTTACTAGACAACTTTCGGTAAGAACATAACTACCTTCCAAAGCACATCAAATTTTTAGAGCGATCACCAGAATAGCTCTAAATTGGATATCCAAAACTAATACGCGCAAGCATCAAAATGTGAGGCGCAAAAATAGTTCTGAAGCTTTTTGTCGCCTATGAGCACTTTTCGGCGGAGTGTGTGGGGATCCCTACAGCAGCAATATAGTCAGTATAGCCATTCTAATGTCTTCTTCTTCTTCTTCTTCTTCTTTAGCATTGGGAGAAATATGGATTATCCTTCAGCTCACTGTGCTAAAATTCTGTGTTTGAATAGCAGAAAATTGTAAGTACGTGTGTGCTACGTAGCTTTTTTATGAAATTCTTTGTACCAGAGCCTAACACGAGGGTGAATAGACTTCGGCAACGAATTCGCTTTGCTTCTGTCGTTTTTTTACGTTGTCCCCTTGATTTCGCCAATTGCTTAGGTTGTTCGATTGGAACGCGCTTTCCTTCTCAAAAGGACCGGCGTCGTTGCTAATCCAGATCCTAACAACTCAGACAATCAAAGGCTATCAGCTGTTAGCCACAGAGCCGGCTGGCTGCCAGCTCCGACATAGTTCTCAGCGGGAAGCGACAGTGAGGCGATGAGGCTACCGCGCCTTTGGTGGGTTTTGGCGGTGGCTTTGTAGCTGCCGGCTGAGAGCCGTGATTGTCTAAGAAGGAGGAGAAGAGGAGTTTTGGAACCAAATTGTTACTTTATACTAAACTTTGGGTGTAGGACAGATTTATGTAAAAATTTGGAAACTCATGTGAAATGGAAGTTTTGCTTACCTCAGGTGGGCATTAGGTGGACAATTGAACACCTAACTTGGGAATAAGTTAAGCACAGTGTTTATTCACGTAAGTTCTTCGTAATTTTTCAATATGTGCACTATGCATCTCCTAGTTCATTTCCGTTTCTTTGAATTCTTGCTCATATCGTTATGTGCGTTGTAACGAGACCTATAAGTACAACTTAACGGAAGGAAATTTCGGTTTTCGAGGATGACGCGTGAGCAAATTGTGTTTCTGCATGTCGTCGTGTAGCAACTCGTCGACAAAGTGTATATATATGTAGACGTATGTTTACGCTATCTCCACTGCTTTTCATTCAAAACGATTTCCAGCTTGACATTTGCCCACCTCGTGCAGAGAACTAGCATGAATTGATCAAGGTGAAACTTCGCATACATACGTTTCCGGTACCGCCGGTTGTCACAGGCCACTTTCGGTGGCGATAAATTGAGTCCTTCAAAAGTACCGTCCACCCAAAGTCTCGATTTCAATGTTTTCGTCGCCTTCAGGCCTTCTGAAAGCCCTGATTCCGAATATGGAGTCAAGAATCCGCGAAACCCCCAAAAATCCCTGTTTCGAGAACCCTCTGCAACAAACGCAGGCAAGATAAAGCATGCCAGTGGGCGGGCGACCATGTCGCCCCGCCTACTTTGCTACTTCCGGAGCGGATTTCTCGCTCCAGAAGCAGTCTTTTGCGGCGAAGCTTGGGGGTTTGCCTAGTGTGGGGGCCCACACTAGTATGCCATCATAATCTCGCCAACCTCCATTTTGGGTGGACGGTGTCTTTAATCTAATTATCGATTTTCTGCCTTGCATGAAAAAGCATATCGCATCAACAATTATAGCTTACTTATTCGACTTTCAACAAACAGCAAGGCATGTTTCAATCCATTTTTTGTGCGCAAAGCAATGGAAGTAGTCTTGATGTACGCCTTTACTGTTGGTTTGAAAGTATTACAGAAAATCATTATTGTGCCACCTCAAGTTACAAGCGGATGACTTTTCATAGGATCATGCACGCCACTTCCACTATCACAACAATTGCTTTTCTAAGGTTATCATAAATATTGAAGCGTGCCCTTCTTCTCAAAACACAGAACAAAACTGATCGATTGATTTCTGAAACTTTTTTCTTCTTGATTATCAGAGGAAAAAATTTGGTAGGAAATAAGAAATTTTGCGAAATTGTAGCAACAATCACAAAATAGAGGTAGGAAGCAAAATACTAAAATGCCATGTTGAGTATTGACGAAGATGTCTAGAACACCAGAAAATTGTCGCCGGCTCTCAAAAAGCATCTGCAAACAACGCATGTGAAGTAAAGAAGCCAGTGTCAGCTGATCATCATGACTTATTACAGCTCTTAATCCAAAGGGCCGGGCATACTTTACGCGATTTCAGTCGCGACGCGACTTGGCAATTCGCCGGAAGTCTTCAGATCCAACACTAGCAAAACTGCACATGCATAGTGTGTATAACGTGGATCAATAAAATGCCCTATCTTCTGTACATTCAAAATGCGCTTACAATGAATTATGGACAGTTGGAGTATTGCCAAATCGCGTCGCGACTGAAATCGCGTGAACTATGCCTCCCTCCTCCCTTTAAAGCTGCGTGGAGTTTGTCGTTACGAAAATACAGTGAGAAATGATTTACAATACTTTAAGCAAGTGCTTTCTGATAGTAAGAGTAGTTTATTTGCAACTAGGGACCACTCGCTTTGAGCAATTTTGGGATGATGTGAGAAACAGCTATTAGAGCCTAACTTTACTTTAACACTTTCCGTGTAGACCAATGCGAGCCTCTGCGAAGCAAACCTCAAACCTCAACCTCATCCTCGGCTCGGGTTCGGTTCCCGGCCGATGCACCACTTGTAGAAAATATAACTCGACAAATTTATGCCACGCGGGTTCTAATTGGACTGTGGGTACTACCTCAAAGGTAACCAAAACTTTATTAATGGATAAAATAAGGCGTTAGTCCCGCACAGAAATGAGAGTGAGGTCATCGAAACTTGTCTCGCGAGTGCTTCTCAGAGAAACTTGTGGACCCAAAACTACCCCCAACTTGTGAAGGAACTCGTAAAAGATGGCTTGACCTTACTCATCCATCAGTACTTATACCCTTTAGATCATTGCTGATCGTATATGCCATCATTGTCAACTGATATGTTAATAAGCTCGGCCAAGTAAGGCTGTGTAGTCAAGAATTCTGAAGGATGATATATGGGAATTTCGCTGGGTACTTTTCCGTTATCCGGACCCATTTTTACAAAAGGCTCTTATAGAACGTGTTTTTTAGTCTAAAAACAATTTTTTATAACTTTTTAGAGGACTGTTTCCCCGCCACGTGTCAGCGAAAAATTGACACGTTTCAGTCCATTTCGACATGTTTTTTCGAGATCATTTCCGGTGAGGTAAAAGAGCATTTGTGATCACCTAAAAGCTGTGCAACTCTTTTCTATAAGAGCAAAACAATCTAGAACCATTATTAGAACATCTTGGTTACTTCTAGCAATGATTCAAGATTGTCTTTCTCTTCAAACTTTCAGCCATGCGAGTTTAGCCAAGAAAGACTATAAATGATGGCTTAAAGTACCTCACTGCTGCTTGTTCCGCCGCTTAGATGATGGAACCTTAGCGCACTTCTCTATTCTGGGCAAGTCTAAGCTGTACATCAGTGACAGTATGACCTCATTATTATAAAAATGTTCATTATTGATATTGTTCAATTGAAAATGGGGTCATTATTGACTGAAAAACAAGTTGAACTTACGTCGCTGGATAGGGTAACACAAACTCCTGGTAAAACTTGTTAAACATGTGATGGCATGTCAATTTTTTTTGACACGTGGCAAAAGGTTGACACTTCTTACTATGAAGTTAAGACCAGATATAGTACAAGGAATGAAGCATTATCCTTCTTTGAAAAAATGGGTCCGGATAACGGAAAAGTACCTTTCGCTGTATCATTTAAGCAGCTTCTTCCCATTCTTCCGTCGCGTCTCAGGAGGCCTTCCTCTCTTGTTTTATGTTCAGCTGAGGTACTGATTTCATACCGCTGGAGTGCCGTTGGTGGACACGCATAATGGTCTTTTCCGCTACCGTGTTTTCTTCACCGTGGAGCTCTCCGCAGGGGTGTGCAGCGTACTTGTTAAGCAATGGAGAAAATCGAAGATTGCTTCCAAGTCTGTTTCTTCTTTTCAATTTGATCTTCAAAAATCGCAAAACTGTAGCTGTGACTCTCTTGATCACGGTATATGGACGGCCCCTCAACCATTCAAGGATATCTTCATTTTGCTTCCCTTGTATGACGCTGGTCAGCTTGATTAATGAGTACTGAATCTGTTGGTTGTTTAATACCGTCATTTTGTTCGTTGTTTATCCGAAATAGCTTGTAGTCTGCGACCCAGTCTTCTGGCAAGCCTTTCAGGAATGGTGGTCCACAAGCGGTCCACAAGTAATGTTCCTTCAGTTGCTCTCTATTCAATCCTCTTGTCCAACAATCTGCCGGATTTTGATCAGTAGGAACATAGCCGTAATGGATCTATACCTTTACTTGTTAAGTGGTGGTTTATATCGATTATCTCTTTAAGTCGATTGATCACCATTATTCCTGCCTCTCTATGTTGTTTTCTCTTAGTCCCCTTGTAAACGATCTCTAAGTCTGTGAAGAGATAAACGTTACGGATCGTTACGATTGAGCGTAGCTGAATTACGGCCGAATCGATTACTCTCATTGCCATTATAGCGTTCAATTCCGACTTTGGTATTGTCATCTGGTACTTGAGTGGTGGAAGTTTCCCTTTGGTAGCAGAAGATGAGTAGAATTTTTCAATTTCAAATATATGCATGCACATGGCTATAGCTTCCGTGCTGGCATCTGCGAATGCTGCTATGTTCACTTCTGCATGTTTTTTGGCCACAAATCCGGGTATTTCTTTGCTGAAATATTGCATCTCCTGGCATATCCGTTGCCATTTCTCGAAGCGAATATCTGTTACAGCAGTGTGCCAGTCCAATTTGTCCTTCCACATTGATCGAAGATATACTTTTGACTTGTGCATCAGTGACAGCATCCATACCATGGGGTCGTAGATGGAGGCTATTGCACTTATGACTGTCCGTTTGGTTACCACTGTGGGGGCGGTAATCCTGCACGAGACTATGAGTTGGTCTGTCAGAGAATTTCATGGGATTCCTAACAACTTTGGGACAAGTTCTGACAATCTGTCCGTCCCTATAATCCTGTCGCTTACTTGTTTGTCATTGCATACGAATTCGCGGATGCATGCTTAATTCTTTGAACATTCTCTTGATTTTGTGATAGCAGTCTGACGCTGGCAAGTCTTGTATTGGTCTAGGTGATAATGTGTGGTTGCCGCAAGGAGAAAGGAGGAGGCGTTCAAGCCGAAAGGCATCCTTGTGAACCTCAGAATTAGTACATTTGTTTGAGTAGGGGGCAGTGTGGGATTCGAAGCCAAAGACATCTGGTTGCGTCGCGGTCTTCCTTGTGGAGTCTTACTTGTAGAAATGCCTTTTATGCATCCAAGATCATAGCAATCCGTCCCATTCGGTAACGTAATAGCACTTCAAATAGTTGCGGTAGGATGACTGGACCTCTATGTAGAACGTCATTGAGTGAAAAACAGTTTCTGTGATGTGCAAAGGCGTCATATACCACTCTCAGCTTTGTTGCCGTCTTATGGGGAGTTATGACAGCTTGATGGGGTAGGTAATGTAGGTGCTTGTAGTGCTTATAGTCTGTTTCTTCTTTTGGGACGTGTTCGAGGACGTTACGACGTAGCTGGTTTTGCAACACTTCATCGTATCTGTGTAACATGTCCGGATCTTTACGAAGAGTATTCCAGAGACTAACAAGCCTTCGCTGAGCTATAGCTTTGTTGTTAGGCAAACCTGTTACGTGTTCCTTCCATGGTAGTAGGACGTAGTAGCCATCTTCGCGTTTCTCTACCGTCTCTCTGAAGTGTTTCACAACAGCCTTATCTGCTAGCTCGTTCGATGTCTTCTGAGTGGCAGAATCTTTCTGTGCCAGCCGCCTCTAAAGACCAGAACTTTTCCCATTTTTCTTGTTCATGGTCACCATCATTTATGGTTGCAATGGTGTTCACTTGGTTTTTAAGGTCCAATAACTGTCCCATTTATTCGCCTCATTCATGTCTGCAGTTATCGATGATGGTTTGACTTGTCCTAAAATATCCCAGTCGAGATTCGATTAAGTGAAGATCGGAGGGTAAGTTGGTGTGGGTCTATCCCCTCTGATAAAATACCTTAACTTGTCACACCCCAACAACATTTGCGGTCTCATATGTTTCTTGTTTTCATAGATTTCGAGCGGAATATGCTTTTCGCGTAATGGACAATATCTTCGTCGATTAAGGAAGGGGTCTGGAAAGCTTTGGAGATCACATCGTAAGTGAAGAGGTCCAACATGATTCCTTCCCCGTCTATGTCCATGCTTCAAATTTTACTTTATGGCACATGCTTTCTTCAACTTGTTCTGATCCAAACGTCCTCATGCGTAGTTTAGTCGATCTTAGAGTTTGTAGGTGCAGATCTTCAGCAAGTTTCTTGTCAATGAGAGATAGTTCTGCGCCGGTGTCTAACAAGACAGCGATTTTGGGCAAATTCTTTGTTTTCGGATCTATTGCTTGTATTACGCCGGTTGGTAAGTACGTGTCGTTTGCACCGTATGTCTCTTTTGTTGTTTTGAGCTCACATATTGCCACTTCTTCATCTTTTTCGACATAGCTTATTACATGATGTACATTTGACGATGCCAATGGAACTGACTTGTGCTGGCGGCCCTGGAAGTTCATTTCTTTTGTTTTTTCTTTCTGTTGTCGAGTCGATACCGTTAGGTCTTTCCCCACTTGTCCGCCTCCTAAACAGCAGGACGTGCTTGTGCTGTTGAATATTTCGTCCACGCCATAGATTTATGTTTATCTTTGCAGTACATGCAAATTCGTTTGCTAGCTTCCGTTTTCTTTTTTGGTTGCGAATAATCGTGTGTGATAGTTGTTTCTCTTGCGAACGCCTGCACTTTCTCTTCGGTCGTAATTCCTCCTTAATGAATTACTCCAGAACTTGATTAAAGTCTCCATGTCGAAGGTGTCTCCGTTATCTGTGTACTTGTTCTCCATCACTTTCCTTTGTAACTTGTTTGGAAATCTTGAGAGAACTTGTTTGATAATGCATTGCTTGTTCACATGCTCCTTCTTGTCCTTCAGTTGTGCAATCATAACGTGGATATGTTCTAGTAAATTCGCTGTTCTTTGACTGAGGGTGTATTCAACTGGAGTTTCTCTAGCCCATCATAGAGGCGACTGACCAATTCCTCCTTATCCCATACTTGTTCTTCAAGAAGTCTGTGGCTTTGCTATAGTTGTCAGAAGATACTCGTTCCTTGATTGCTTGGTAGGGTTCTCCTTTTGGAACGTTGAGTAAGTAGTTAAACTTAAACAGCTCTTACAATCATAGTCGTCGCACTTGAGCACAAACATGCAGGCTGCAGTCATTCTCAGCTTTTTGCAAGTGCAGCAAAAGAATTCCCATGCCGGGAATCGAACCCGGGCCGCGTGGGTGAAAACCACGAATCCTAACCACTAGACCACATGGGACACACTAATTCTGAGTTCAACGTGAATCATATGCAAAACAATGAACTTTCCAATCAGAAATGATGTATATCAATGCCATTAATTGTCGTTTGAAATTTCTCCAAAAGAACAGAAAGCTATTAGGTAGATAAGACGGGATGCGCGAACAAAAGCCCATAAATATTGAAAGAACCGGATGCGCGAGGAGAAAAACTTAAAAAATACTTTGCAATATACAATCATAGTCGTCGCATTTGAGCACAAACATGCAGGCTGCAGTCATTCTCAGCTTTTTGCAAGTGCAGCAAAAGAATTCCCATGCCGGGAATCGAACCCGGGCCGCGTGGGTGAAAACCACGAATCCTAACCACTAGACCACATGGGACACACTGGCTCTGAGTTCAACGTGAATCATATGCAAAACAATGAACTTTCCAATCAGAAATGATGCCATTAATTGTCCTTTGAAATTTCTCCAAAAGAGCAGGAAGCTATTAGGTAGATAAGACGGGATGCGCGAACAAAAGCCCATAAATATTGAAAGAACCGGATGCGCGAGGAGAAAAACCCCAGAATACTCTGCAATATACAATCATAGTCGTCGCATTTGAGCACAAACATGCAGGCTGCAGTCATTCTCAGCTTTTTGCAAGTGCAGCAAAAGAATTCCCATGCCGGGAATCGAACCCGGTCCGCGTGGGTGAAAACCACGAATCCTAACCACTAGACCACATGGGACACACTGGTTCTGAGTTCAACGTGAATCATATGCAAAACAATGAACTTTCCAATCAGAAATGATTTATATCAATGCCATTAATTGTCGTTTGAAATTTCTCCAAAAGAACAGAAGGCTATTAGGTAGATAAGACGGGATGCGCGAACAAAAGCCCATAAATATTGAAAGAACCGGATGCGCGAGGAGAAAAACCCCAAAATACTTTGCAATATACAATCATGGTCGTCGCATTTGAGCACAAACATGCAGGCTGCAGTCATTTTCAGCTTTTTGCAAATGCAGCAAAGGAATTCCCATGCCGGGAATCGAACCCGGGCCGCGTGGGTGAAAACCACGAATCCTAACCACTAGACCACATGGGACACACTAGTTCTGAGTTCAACGTGAATCATATGCAAAACAATGAACTTTCCAATCAGAAATGATGTATATCGATGCCATTAATTGTCCTTTGAAATTTCTCCAAAAGAGCAGGAAGCTATTAGGTAGATAAGACGGGATGCGCGAACAAAAGCCCATAAATATTGAAAGAACTCAATGCGCGAGGAGAAAAACTTAAAAAATACTTTGCAATATACAATCATGGTCGTTGCATTTGAGCACAAACATGCAGGCTGCAGTCATTTTCAGCTTTTTGCAAATGCAGCAAAGGAATTCCCATGCCGGGAATCGAACCCGGGCCGCGTGGGTGAAAACCACGAATCCTAACCACTAGACCACATGGGACACACTAGTTCTGAGTTCAACGTGAATCACATGCAAAACAATGAACTTTCCAATCAGAAATGATGTATATCAATGCCATTAATTGTCGTTTGAAATTTCTCTAAAAGAACAGAAAGCTATTATGTAGATAAGACGGGATGCGCGAACAAAAGCCCATAAATATTGAAAGAACCGGATGCGCGAGGAGAAAAACCCCAAAATACTTTGCAATATACAATCATAGTCGTCGCATTTGAGCACAAACATGCAGGCTGCAGTCATTCTCAGCTTTTTGCAAGTGCAGCAAAGGAATTCCCATGCCGGAAATCGAACCCGGGCCGCGTGGGTGAAAACCACGAATCCTAACCACTAGACCACATGGGACACACTGGTTTTGAGTTCAACGTGAATCATATGCAAAACAATGAACTTTCCAATCAGAAATGATTTATATCAATGCCATTAATTGTCGTTTGAAATTTCTCCAAAAGAACAGAAGGCTATTAGGTAGATAAGACGGGATGCGCGAACAAAAGCCCATAAATATTGAAAGAACCGGATGCGCGAGGAGAAAAACCCCAAAATACTTTGCAATATACAATCATGGTCGTCGCATTTGAGCACAAACATGCAGGCTGCAGTCATTTTCAGCTTTTTGCAAATGCAGCAAAGGAATTCCCATGCCGGGAATCGAACCCGGGCCGCGTGGGTGAAAACCACGAATCCTAACCACTAGACCACATGGGACACACTAGTTCTGAGTTCAACGTGAATCATATGCAAAACAATGAACTTTCCAATCAGAAATGATGTATATCGATGCCATTAATTGTCCTTTGAAATTTCTCCAAAAGAGCAGGAAGCTATTAGGTAGATAAGACGGGATGCGCGAACAAAAGCCCATAAATATTGAAAGAACTCAATGCGCGAGGAGAAAAACTTAAAAAATACTTTGCAATATACAATCATGGTCGTCGCATTTGAGCACAAACATGCAGGCTGCAGTCATTCTCAGCTTTTTGCAAGTGCAGCAAAGGAATTCCCATGCCGGGAATCGAACCCGGGCCGCGTGGGTGAAAACCACGAATCCTAACCACTAGACCACATGGGACACACTGGTTCTGAGTTCAACGTGAATCATATGCAAAACAATGAATCCAATCAGAAATGAGTTATATCAATGCCATTAATTGTCGTTTGAAATTTCTCCAAAAGAACAGAAGGCTATTAGGTAGATAAGACGGGATGCGCGAACAAAAGCCCATAAATATTGAAAGAACCGGATGAAAATACTTTGCAATATACAATCATGGTCGTCGCATTTGAGCACAAACATGCAGGCTGCAGTCATTTTCAGCTTTTTGCAAATGCAGCAAAGGAATTCCCATGCCGGGAATCGAACCCGGGCCGCGTGGGTGAAAACCACGAATCCTAACCACTAGACCACATGGGACACACTAGTTCTGAGTTCAACGTGAATCACATGCAAAACAATGAACTTTCCAATCAGAAATGATGTATATCAATGCCATTAATTGTCGTTTGAAATTTCTCTAAAAGAACAGAAAGCTATTATGTAGATAAGACGGGATGCGCGAACAAAAGCCCATAAATATTGAAAGAACTCAATGCGCGAGGAGAAAAACTTAAAAAATACTTTGCAATATACAATCATGGTCGTCGCATTTGAGCACAAACATGCAGGCTGCAGTCATTCTCAGCTTTTTGCAAGTGCAGCAAAGGAATTCCCATGCCGGGAATCGAACCCGGGCCGCGTGGGTGAAAACCACGAATCCTAACCACTAGACCACATGGGACACACTGGTTCTGAGTTCAACGTGAATCATATGCAAAACAATGAATCCAATCAGAAATGAGTTATATCAATGCCATTAATTGTCGTTTGAAATTTCTCCAAAAGAACAGAAGGCTATTAGGTAGATAAGACGGGATGCGCGAACAAAAGCCCATAAATATTGAAAGAACCGGATGAAAATACTTTGCAATATACAATCATGGTCGTCGCATTTGAGCACAAACATGCAGGCTGCAGTCATTTTCAGCTTTTTGCAAATGCAGCAAAGGAATTCCCATGCCGGGAATCGAACCCGGGCCGCGTGGGTGAAAACCACGAATCCTAACCACTAGACCACATGGGACACACTAGTTCTGAGTTCAACGTGAATCATATGCAAAACAATGAACTTTCCAATCAGAAATGATGTATATCGATGCCATTAATTGTCCTTTGAAATTTCTCCAAAAGAGCAGGAAGCTATTAGGTAGATAAGACGGGATGCGCGAACAAAAGCCCATAAATATTGAAAGAACTCAATGCGCGAGGAGAAAAACTTAAAAAATACTTTGCAATATACAATCATGGTCGTCGCATTTGAGCACAAACATGCAGGCTGCAGTCATTCTCAGCTTTTTGCAAGTGCAGCAAAGGAATTCCCATGCCGGGAATCGAACCCGGGCCGCGTGGGTGAAAACCACGAATCCTAACCACTAGACCACATGGGACACACTGGTTCTGAGTTCAACGTGAATCATATGCAAAACAATGAACTTTCCAATCAGAAATGATTTATATCAATGATTGTCCTTTGAAATTTCTCCAAAAGAACAGAAAGCTATTATGTAGATAAGACGGGATGCGCGAACAAAAGCCCATAAATATTGAAAGAACCGGATGCGCGAGGAGAAAAACCCCAAAATACTTTGCAATATACAATCATGGTCGTCGCATTTGAGCACAAACATGCAGGCTGCAGTCATTTTCAGCTTTTTGCAAATGCAGCAAAGGAATTCCCATGCCGGGAATCGAACCCGGGCCGCGTGGGTGAAAACCACGAATCCTAACCACTAGACCACATGGGACACACTAGTTCTGAGTTCAACGTGAATCATATGCAAAACAATGAACTTTCCAATCAGAAATGATGTATATCGATGCCATTAATTGTCCTTTGAAATTTCTCCAAAAGAGCAGGAAGCTATTAGGTAGATAAGACGGGATGCGCGAACAAAAGCCCATAAATATTGAAAGAACTCAATGCGCGAGGAGAAAAACTTAAAAAATACTTTGCAATATACAATCATGGTCGTTGCATTTGAGCACAAACATGCAGGCTGCAGTCATTTTCAGCTTTTTGCAAATGCAGCAAAGGAATTCCCATGCCGGGAATCGAACCCGGGCCGCGTGGGTGAAAACCACGAATCCTAACCACTAGACCACATGGGACACACTAGTTCTGAGTTCAACGTGAATCACATGCAAAACAATGAACTTTCCAATCAGAAATGATGTATATCAATGCCATTAATTGTCGTTTGAAATTTCTCTAAAAGAACAGAAAGCTATTATGTAGATAAGACGGGATGCGCGAACAAAAGCCCATAAATATTGAAAGAACCGGATGCGCGAGGAGAAAAACCCCAAAATACTTTGCAATATACAATCATAGTCGTCGCATTTGAGCACAAACATGCAGGCTGCAGTCATTCTCAGCTTTTTGCAAGTGCAGCAAAGGAATTCCCATGCCGGAAATCGAACCCGGGCCGCGTGGGTGAAAACCACGAATCCTAACCACTAGACCACATGGGACACACTGGTTTTGAGTTCAACGTGAATCATATGCAAAACAATGAACTTTCCAATCAGAAATGATTTATATCAATGCCATTAATTGTCGTTTGAAATTTCTCCAAAAGAACAGAAGGCTATTAGGTAGATAAGACGGGATGCGCGAACAAAAGCCCATAAATATTGAAAGAACCGGATGCGCGAGGAGAAAAACCCCAAAATACTTTGCAATATACAATCATGGTCGTCGCATTTGAGCACAAACATGCAGGCTGCAGTCATTTTCAGCTTTTTGCAAATGCAGCAAAGGAATTCCCATGCCGGGAATCGAACCCGGGCCGCGTGGGTGAAAACCACGAATCCTAACCACTAGACCACATGGGACACACTAGTTCTGAGTTCAACGTGAATCATATGCAAAACAATGAACTTTCCAATCAGAAATGATGTATATCGATGCCATTAATTGTCCTTTGAAATTTCTCCAAAAGAGCAGGAAGCTATTAGGTAGATAAGACGGGATGCGCGAACAAAAGCCCATAAATATTGAAAGAACTCAATGCGCGAGGAGAAAAACTTAAAAAATACTTTGCAATATACAATCATGGTCGTCGCATTTGAGCACAAACATGCAGGCTGCAGTCATTCTCAGCTTTTTGCAAGTGCAGCAAAGGAATTCCCATGCCGGGAATCGAACCCGGGCCGCGTGGGTGAAAACCACGAATCCTAACCACTAGACCACATGGGACACACTGGTTCTGAGTTCAACGTGAATCATATGCAAAACAATGAATCCAATCAGAAATGAGTTATATCAATGCCATTAATTGTCGTTTGAAATTTCTCCAAAAGAACAGAAGGCTATTAGGTAGATAAGACGGGATGCGCGAACAAAAGCCCATAAATATTGAAAGAACCGGATGAAAATACTTTGCAATATACAATCATGGTCGTCGCATTTGAGCACAAACATGCAGGCTGCAGTCATTTTCAGCTTTTTGCAAATGCAGCAAAGGAATTCCCATGCCGGGAATCGAACCCGGGCCGCGTGGGTGAAAACCACGAATCCTAACCACTAGACCACATGGGACACACTAGTTCTGAGTTCAACGTGAATCACATGCAAAACAATGAACTTTCCAATCAGAAATGATGTATATCAATGCCATTAATTGTCGTTTGAAATTTCTCTAAAAGAACAGAAAGCTATTATGTAGATAAGACGGGATGCGCGAACAAAAGCCCATAAATATTGAAAGAACTCAATGCGCGAGGAGAAAAACTTAAAAAATACTTTGCAATATACAATCATGGTCGTCGCATTTGAGCACAAACATGCAGGCTGCAGTCATTCTCAGCTTTTTGCAAGTGCAGCAAAGGAATTCCCATGCCGGGAATCGAACCCGGGCCGCGTGGGTGAAAACCACGAATCCTAACCACTAGACCACATGGGACACACTGGTTCTGAGTTCAACGTGAATCATATGCAAAACAATGAATCCAATCAGAAATGAGTTATATCAATGCCATTAATTGTCGTTTGAAATTTCTCCAAAAGAACAGAAGGCTATTAGGTAGATAAGACGGGATGCGCGAACAAAAGCCCATAAATATTGAAAGAACCGGATGAAAATACTTTGCAATATACAATCATGGTCGTCGCATTTGAGCACAAACATGCAGGCTGCAGTCATTTTCAGCTTTTTGCAAATGCAGCAAAGGAATTCCCATGCCGGGAATCGAACCCGGGCCGCGTGGGTGAAAACCACGAATCCTAACCACTAGACCACATGGGACACACTAGTTCTGAGTTCAACGTGAATCATATGCAAAACAATGAACTTTCCAATCAGAAATGATGTATATCGATGCCATTAATTGTCCTTTGAAATTTCTCCAAAAGAGCAGGAAGCTATTAGGTAGATAAGACGGGATGCGCGAACAAAAGCCCATAAATATTGAAAGAACTCAATGCGCGAGGAGAAAAACTTAAAAAATACTTTGCAATATACAATCATGGTCGTCGCATTTGAGCACAAACATGCAGGCTGCAGTCATTCTCAGCTTTTTGCAAGTGCAGCAAAGGAATTCCCATGCCGGGAATCGAACCCGGGCCGCGTGGGTGAAAACCACGAATCCTAACCACTAGACCACATGGGACACACTGGTTCTGAGTTCAACGTGAATCATATGCAAAACAATGAACTTTCCAATCAGAAATGATTTATATCAATGATTGTCCTTTGAAATTTCTCCAAAAGAACAGAAAGCTATTATGTAGATAAGACGGGATGCGCGAACAAAAGCCCATAAATATTGAAAGAACTCAATGCGCGAGGAGAAAAACTTAAAAAATACTTTGCAATATACAATCATGGTCGTCGCATTTGAGCACAAACATGCAGGCTGCAGTCATTTTCAGCTTTTTGCAAATGCAGCAAAGGAATTCCCATGCCGGGAATCGAACCCGGGCCGCGTGGGTGAAAACCACGAATCCTAACCACTAGACCACATGGGACACACTAGTTCTGAGTTCAACGTGAATCATATGCAAAACAATGAACTTTCCAATCAGAAATGATGTATATCGATGCCATTAATTGTCCTTTGAAATTTCTCCAAAAGAGCAGGAAGCTATTAGGTAGATAAGACGGGATGCGCGAACAAAAGCCCATAAATATTGAAAGAACTCAATGCGCGAGGAGAAAAACTTAAAAAATACTTTGCAATATACAATCATGGTCGTCGCATTTGAGCACAAACATGCAGGCTGCAGTCATTCTCAGCTTTTTGCAAGTGCAGCAAAGGAATTCCCATGCCGGGAATCGAACCCGGGCCGCGTGGGTGAAAACCACGAATCCTAACCACTAGACCACATGGGACACACTGGTTCTGAGTTCAACGTGAATCATATGCAAAACAATGAACTTTCCAATCAGAAATGATTTATATCAATGATTGTCCTTTGAAATTTCTCCAAAAGAACAGAAAGCTATTATGTAGATAAGACGGGATGCGCGAACAAAAGCCCATAAATATTGAAAGAACTCAATGCGCGAGGAGAAAAACTTAAAAAATACTTTGCAATATACAATCATGGTCGTCGCATTTGAGCACAAACATGCAGGCTGCAGTCATTTTCAGCTTTTTGCAAATGCAGCAAAGGAATTCCCATGCCGGGAATCGAACCCGGGCCGCGTGGGTGAAAACCACGAATCCTAACCACTAGACCACATGGGACACACTAGTTCTGAGTTCAACGTGAATCATATGCAAAACAATGAACTTTCCAATCAGAAATGATGTATATCGATGCCATTAATTGTCCTTTGAAATTTCTCCAAAAGAGCAGGAAGCTATTATGTAGATAAGACGGGATGCGCGAACAAAAGCCCATAAATATTGAAAGAACCGGATGCGCGAGGAGAAAAACCCCAAAATACTTTGCAATATACAATCATAGTCGTCGCATTTGAGCACAAACATGCAGGCTGCAGTCATTCTCAGCTTTTTGCAAGTGCAGCAAAGGAATTCCCATGCCGGGAATCGAACCCGGGCCGCGTGGGTGAAAACCACGAATCCTAACCACTAGACCACATGGGACACACTAGTTCTGAGTTCAACGTGAATCACATGCAAAACAATGAACTTCCCAATCAGAAATGATGTATATCAATGCCATTAATTGTCGTTTGAAATTTCTCTAAAAGAACAGAAAGCTATTATGTAGATAAGACGGGATGCGCGAACAAAAGCCCATAAATATTGAAAGAACCGGATGCGCGAGGAGAAAAACCCCAAAATACTTTGCAATATACAATCATAGTCGTCGCATTTGAGCACAAACATGCAGGCTGCAGTCATTCTCAGCTTTTTGCAAGTGCAGCAAAGGAATTCCCATGCCGGGAATCGAACCCGGGCCGCGTGGGTGAAAACCACGAATCCTAACCACTAGACCACATGGGACACACTGGTTCTGAGTTCAACGTGAATCATATGCAAAACAATGAACTTTCCAATCAGAAATGATTTATATCAATGCCATTAATTGTCGTTTGAAATTTCTCCAAAAGAACAGAAGGCTATTAGGTAGATAAGACGGGATGCGCGAACAAAAGCCCATAAATATTGAAAGAACCGGATGCGCGAGGAGAAAAACCCCAAAATACTTTGCAATATACAATCATGGTCGTCGCATTTGAGCACAAACATGCAGGCTGCAGTCATTCTCAGCTTTTTGCAAGTGCAGCAAAGGAATTCCCATGCCGGAAATCGAACCCGGGCCGCGTGGGTGAAAACCACGAATCCTAACCACTAGACCACATGGGACACACTGGTTTTGAGTTCAACGTGAATCATATGCAAAACAATGAACTTTCCAATCAGAAATGATTTATATCAATGCCATTAATTGTCGTTTGAAATTTCTCCAAAAGAACAGAAGGCTATTAGGTAGATAAGACGGGATGCGCGAACAAAAGCCCATAAATATTGAAAGAACCGGATGCGCGAGGAGAAAAACCCCAAAATACTTTGCAATATACAATCATGGTCGTCGCATTTGAGCACAAACATGCAGGCTGCAGTCATTTTCAGCTTTTTGCAAATGCAGCAAAGGAATTCCCATGCCGGGAATCGAACCCGGGCCGCGTGGGTGAAAACCACGAATCCTAACCACTAGACCACATGGGACACACTAGTTCTGAGTTCAACGTGAATCATATGCAAAACAATGAACTTTCCAATCAGAAATGATGTATATCGATGCCATTAATTGTCCTTTGAAATTTCTCCAAAAGAGCAGGAAGCTATTAGGTAGATAAGACGGGATGCGCGAACAAAAGCCCATAAATATTGAAAGAACTCAATGCGCGAGGAGAAAAACTTAAAAAATACTTTGCAATATACAATCATGGTCGTCGCATTTGAGCACAAACATGCAGGCTGCAGTCATTCTCAGCTTTTTGCAAGTGCAGCAAAGGAATTTCCATGCCGGGAATCGAACCCGGGCCGCGTGGGTGAAAACCACGAATCCTAACCACTAGACCACATGGGACACACTGGTTCTGAGTTCAACGTGAATCATATGCAAAACAATGAACTTTCCAATCAGAAATGATTTATATCAATGATTGTCCTTTGAAATTTCTCCAAAAGAACAGAAAGCTATTATGTAGATAAGACGGGATGCGCGAACAAAAGCCCATAAATATTGAAAGAACTCAATGCGCGAGGAGAAAAACTTAAAAAATACTTTGCAATATACAATCATGGTCGTCGCATTTGAGCACAAACATGCAGGCTGCAGTCATTTTCAGCTTTTTGCAAATGCAGCAAAGGAATTCCCATGCCGGGAATCGAACCCGGGCCGCGTGGGTGAAAACCACGAATCCTAACCACTAGACCACATGGGACACACTAGTTCTGAGTTCAACGTGAATCATATGCAAAACAATGAACTTTCCAATCAGAAATGATGTATATCGATGCCATTAATTGTCCTTTGAAATTTCTCCAAAAGAGCAGGAAGCTATTATGTAGATAAGACGGGATGCGCGAACAAAAGCCCATAAATATTGAAAGAACCGGATGCGCGAGGAGAAAAACCCCAAAATACTTTGCAATATACAATCATAGTCGTCGCATTTGAGCACAAACATGCAGGCTGCAGTCATTCTCAGCTTTTTGCAAGTGCAGCAAAGGAATTCCCATGCCGGGAATCGAACCCGGGCCGCGTGGGTGAAAACACGAATCCTAACCACTAGACCACATGGGACACACTAGTTCTGAGTTCAACGTGAATCACATGCAAAACAATGAACTTCCCAATCAGAAATGATGTATATCAATGCCATTAATTGTCGTTTGAAATTTCTCTAAAAGAACAGAAAGCTATTATGTAGATAAGACGGGATGCGCGAACAAAAGCCCATAAATATTGAAAGAACCGGATGCGCGAGGAGAAAAACCCCAAAATACTTTGCAATATACAATCATAGTCGTCGCATTTGAGCACAAACATGCAGGCTGCAGTCATTCTCAGCTTTTTGCAAGTGCAGCAAAGGAATTCCCATGCCGGGAATCGAACCCGGGCCGCGTGGGTGAAAACCACGAATCCTAACCACTAGACCACATGGGACACACTGGTTCTGAGTTCAACGTGAATCATATGCAAAACAATGAACTTTCCAATCAGAAATGATTTATATCAATGCCATTAATTGTCGTTTGAAATTTCTCCAAAAGAACAGAAGGCTATTAGGTAGATAAGACGGGATGCGCGAACAAAAGCCCATAAATATTGAAAGAACCGGATGCGCGAGGAGAAAAACCCCAAAATACTTTGCAATATACAATCATGGTCGTCGCATTTGAGCACAAACATGCAGGCTGCAGTCATTTTCAGCTTTTTGCAAATGCAGCAAAGGAATTCCCATGCCGGGAATCGAACCCGGGCCGCGTGGGTGAAAACCACGAATCCTAACCACTAGACCACATGGGACACACTAGTTCTGAGTTCAACGTGAATCACATGCAAAACAATGAACTTCCCAATCAGAAATGATGTATATCAATGCCATTAATTGTCGTTTGAAATTTCTCTAAAAGAACAGAAAGCTATTATGTAGATAAGACGGGATGCGCGAACAAAAGCCCATAAATATTGAAAGAACCGGATGCGCGAGGAGAAAAACCCCAAAATACTTTGCAATATACAATCATAGTCGTCGCATTTGAGCACAAACATGCAGGCTGCAGTCATTCTCAGCTTTTTGCAAGTGCAGCAAAGGAATTCCCATGCCGGGAATCGAACCCGGGCCGCGTGGGTGAAAACCACGAATCCTAACCACTAGACCACATGGGACACACTGGTTCTGAGTTCAACGTGAATCATATGCAAAACAATGAACTTTCCAATCAGAAATGATTTATATCAATGCCATTAATTGTCGTTTGAAATTTCTCCAAAAGAACAGAAGGCTATTAGGTAGATAAGACGGGATGCGCGAGCAAAAGCCCATAAATATTGAAAGAACCGGATGCGCGAGGAGAAAAACCCCAAAATACTTTGCAATATACAATCATGGTCGTCGCATTTGAGCACAAACATGCAGGCTGCAGTCATTTTCAGCTTTTTGCAAATGCAGCAAAGGAATTCCCATGCCGGGAATCGAACCCGGGCCGCGTGGGTGAAAACCACGAATCCTAACCACTAGACCACATGGGACACACTAGTTCTGAGTTCAACGTGAATCATATGCAAAACAATGAACTTTCCAATCAGAAATGATGTATATCGATGCCATTAATTGTCCTTTGAAATTTCTCCAAAAGAGCAGGAAGCTATTAGGTAGATAAGACGGGATGCGCGAACAAAAGCCCATAAATATTGAAAGAACCGGATGCGCGAGGAGAAAAACCCCAGAATACTCTGCAATATACAATCATAGTCGTCGCATTTGAGCACAAACATGCAGGCTGCAGTCATTCTCAGCTTTTTGCAAGTGCAGCAAAGGAATTCCCATGCCGGGAATCGAACCCGGGCTGCGTGGGTGAAAACCACGAATCCTAACCACTAGACCACATGGGACACACTGGTTCTGAGTTCAACGTGAATCATATGCAAAACAATGAATCCAATCAGAAATGAGTTATATCAATGCCATTAATTGTCGTTTGAAATTTCTCCAAAAGAACAGAAGGCTATTATGTAGATAAGACGGGATGCGCGAACAAAAGCCCATAAATATTGAAAGAACTCAATGCGCGAGGAGAAAAACTTAAAAAATACTTTGCAATATACAATCATGGTCGCCGCATTTGAGCACAAACATGCAGGCTGCAGTCATTCTCAGCTTTTTGCAAGTGCAGCAAAGGAATTCCCATGCCGGGAATCGAACCCGGGCCGCGTGGGTGAAAACCACGAATCCTAACCACTAGACCACATGGGACACACTAGTTCTGAGTTCAACGTGAATCATATGCAAAACAATGAATCCAATCAGAAATGAGTTATATCAATGCCATTAATTGTCGTTTGAAATCTCTCCAAAAGAACAGAAGGCTATTAGGTAGATAAGACGGGATGCGCGAACAAAAGCCCATAAATATTGAAAGAACCGGATGCGCGAGGAGAAAAACCCCAAAATACTTTGCAATATACAATCATGGTCGTCGCATTTGAGCACAAACATGCAGGCTGCAGTCATTTTCAGCTTTTTGCAAATGCAGCAAAGGAATTCCCATGCCGGGAATCGAACCCGGGCCGCGTGGGTGAAAACCACGAATTCTAACCACTAGACCACATGGGACACACTAGTTCTGAGTTCAACGTGAATCATATGCGAAACAATGAACTTTCCAATCAGAAATGATGTATATCGATGCCATTAAGTGTCCTTTGAAATTTCTCCAAAAGAGCAGGAAGCTATTATGTAGATAAGACGGGATGCGCGAACAAAAGCCCATAAATATTGAAAGAACCGGATGCGCGAGGAGAAAAACCCCAAAATACTTTGCAATATACAATCATAGTCGTCGCATTTGAGCACAAACATGCAGGCTGCAGTCATTTTCAGCTTTTTGCAAATGCAGCAAAGGAATTCCCATGCCGGGAATCGAACCCGGGCCGCGTGGGTGAAAACCACGAATCCTAACCACTAGACCACATGGGACACACTAGTTCTGAGTTCAACGTGAATCATATGCAAAACAATGAACTTTCCAAACAGGAATGATGTATATCAATGATTGTCCTTTGAAATTTCTCCAAAAGAACAGAAAGCTATTATGTAGATAAGACGGGATGCGCGAACAAAAGCCCATAAATATTGAAAGAACTCAATGCGCGAGGAGAAAAACTTAAAAAATACTTTGCAATATACAATCATGGTCGTCGCATTTGAGCACAAACATGCAGGCTGCAGTCATTCTCAGCTTTTTGCAAGTGCAGCAAAGGAATTCCCATGCCGGGAATCGAACCCGGGCCGCGTGGGTGAAAACCACGAATCCTAACCACTAGACCACATGGGACACACTAGTTCTGAGTTCAACGTGAATCATATGCAAAACAATGAATCCAATCAGAAATGAGTTATATCAATGCCATTAATTGTCGTTTGAAATTTCTCCAAAAGAACAGAAGGCTATTAGGTAGATAAGACGGGATGCGCGAACAAAAGCCCATAAATATTGAAAGAACCGGATGCGCGAGGAGAAAAACCCCAAAATACTTTGCAATATACAATCATGGTCGTCGCATTTGAGCACAAACATGCAGGCTGCAGTCATTTTCAGCTTTTTGCAAATGCAGCAAAGGAATTCCCATGCCGGGAATCGAACCCGGGCCGCGTGGGTGAAAACCACGAATCCTAACCACTAGACCACATGGGACACACTGGTTCTGAGTTCAACGTGAATCATATGCAAAACAATGAACTTTCCAATCAGAAATGATTTATATCAATGATTGTCCATTGAAATTTCTCCAAAAGAACAGAAAGCTATTATGTAGATAAGACGGGATGCGCGAACAAAAGCCCATAAATATTGAAAGAACTCAATGCGCGAGGAGAAAAACTTAAAAAATACTTTGCAATATACAATCATGGTCGTCGCATTTGAGCACAAACATGCAGGCTGCAGTCATTTTCAGCTTTTTGCAAATGCAGCAAAGGAATTCCCATGCCGGGAATCGAACCCGGGCCGCGTGGGTGAAAACCACGAATCCTAACCACTAGACCACATGGGACACACTAGTTCTGAGTTCAACGTGAATCATATGCAAAACAATGAACTTTCCAATCAGAAATGATGTATATCGATGCCATTAATTGTCCTTTGAAATTTCTCCAAAAGAGCAGGAAGCTATTAGGTAGATAAGACGGGATGCGCGAACAAAAGCCCATAAATATTGAAAGAACCGGATGCGCGAGGAGAAAAACCCCAGAATACTCTGCAATATACAATCATAGTCGTCGCATTTGAGCACAAACATGCAGGCTGCAGTCATTCTCAGCTTTTTGCAAGTGCAGCAAAAGAATTCCCATGCCGGGAATCGAACCCGGTCCGCGTGGGTGAAAACCACGAATAATAACCACTAGACCACATGGGACACACTGGTTCTGAGTTCAACGTGAATCATATGCAAAACAATGAACTTTCCAATCAGAAATGATTTATATCAATGATTGTCCTTTGAAATTTCTCCAAAAGAACAGAAAGCTATTATGTAGATAAGACGGGATGCGCGAACAAAAGCCCATAAATATTGAAAGAACTCAATGCGCGAGGAGAAAAACTTAAAAAATACTTTGCAATATACAATCATGGTCGTCGCATTTGAGCACAAACATGCAGGCTGCAGTCATTCTCAGCTTTTTGCAAGTGCAGCAAAAGAATTCCCATGCCGGGAATCGAACCCGGTCCGCGTGGGTGAAAACCACGAATAATAACCACTAGACCACATGGGACACACTAGTTCTGAGTTCAACGTGAATCACATGCAAAACAATGAACTTTCCAATCAGAAATGATGTATATCAATGCCATTAATTGTCGTTTGAAATTTCTCTAAAAGAACAGAAAGCTATTATGTAGATAAGACGGGATGCGCGAACAAAAGCCCATAAATATTGAAAGAACCGGATGCGCGAGGAGAAAAACCCCAAAATACTTTGCAATATACAATCATAGTTGTCGCATTTGAGCTCAAACATGCAGGCTGCAGTCATTCTCAGCTTTTTGCAAGTGCAGCAAAGGAATTCCCATGCCGGGAATCGAACCCGGGCCGCGTGGGTGAAAACCACGAATCCTAACCACTAGACCACATGGGACACACTGGTTCTGAGTTCAACGTGAATCATATGCAAAACAATGAACTTTCCAATCAGAAATGATGTATATCGATGCCATTAATTGTCCTTTGAAATTTTTCCAAAAGAGCAGGAAGCTATTAGGTAGATAAGACGGGATGCGCGAACAAAAGCCCATAAATATTGAAAGAACCGGATGCGCGAGGAGAATAACCCCAGAATACTCTGCAATATACAATCATAGTCGTCGCATTTGAGCACAAACATGCAGGCTGCAGTCATTCTCAGCTTTTTGCAAGTGCAGCAAAAGAATTCCCATGCCGGGAATCGAACCCGGTCCGCGTGGGTGAAAACCACGAATAATAACCACTAGACCACATGGGACACACTGGTTCTGAGTTCAACGTGAATCATATGCAAAACAATGAACTTTCCAATCAGAAATGATGTATATCGATGCCATTAATTGTCCTTTGAAATTTCTCCAAAAGAGCAGGAAGCTATTAGGTAGATAAGACGGGATGCGCGAACAAAAGCCCATAAATATTGAAAGAACCGGATGCGCGAGGAGAAAAACCCCAGAATACTCTGCAATATACAATCATAGTCGTCGCATTTGAGCACAAACATGCAGGCTGCAGTCATTCTCAGCTTTTTGCAAGTGCAGCAAAAGAATTCCCATGCCGGGAATCGAACCCGGTCCGCGTGGGTGAAAACCACGAATCCTAACCACTAAACCACATGGGACACACTGGTTCTGAGTTCAACGTGAATCATATGCAAAACAATGAACTTTCCAATCAGAAATGATTTATATCAATGATTGTCCTTTGAAATTTCTCCAAAAGAACAGAAAGCTATTATGTAGATAAGACGGGATGCGCGAACAAAAGCCCATAAATATTGAAAGAACTCAATGCGCGAGGAGAAAAACTTAAAAAATACTTTGCAATATACAATCATGGTCGTCGCATTTGAGCACAAACATGCAGGCTGCAGTCATTTTCAGCTTTTTGCAAATGCAGCAAAGGAATTCCCATGCCGGGAATCGAACCCGGGCCGCGTGGGTGAAAACCACGAATCCTAACCACTAGACCACATGGGACACTCTGGATTTGAGTTCAACGTGAATCTTATGCAAAACAATGAACTTTCCAATCAGAAATGATGTATATCAATGCCATTAATTGTCGTTTAAAATTTCTCTAAAAGAACAGAAAGCTATTATGTAGATAAGACGGGATGCGCGAGCAAAAGCCCATAAATATTGAAAGAACCGGATGCGCGAGGAGAAAAACCCCAAAATACTTTGCAATATACAATCATGGTCGTCGCATTTGAGCACAAACATGCAGGCTGCAGTCATTCTCAGCTTTTTGCAAGTGCAGCAAAAGAATTCCCATGCCGGGAATCGAACCCGGGCCGCGTGGGTGAAAACCACGAATCCTAACCACTAGACAACATGGGACACACTAGTTCTGAGTTCAACGTGAATCATATGCAAAACAATGAACTTTCCAAACAGGAATGATGTATATCAATGATTGTCCTTTGAAATTTCTCCAAAAGAACAGAAAGCTATTATGTAGATAAGACGGGATGCGCGAACAAAAGCCCATAAATATTGAAAGAACTCAATGCGCGAGGAGAAAAACTTAAAAAATACTTTGCAATATACAATCATAGTCGTCGCATTTGAGCACAAACATGCAGGCTGCAGTCATTCTCAGCTTTTTGCAAGTGCAGCAAAAGAATTCCCATGCCGGGAATCGAACCCGGGCCGCGTGGGTGAAAACCACGAATCCTAACCACTAGACCACATGGGACACACTGGCTCTGAGTTCAACGTGAATCATATGCAAAACAATGAACTTTCCAATCAGAAATGATGTATATCAATGCCATTAATTGTCGTTTGAAATTTCTCTAAAAGAACAGAAAGCTATTATGTAGATAAGACGGGATGCGCGAACAAAAGCCCATAAATATTGAAAGAACCGGATGCGCGAGGAGAAAAACCCCAAAATACTTTGCAATATACAATCATGGTCGTCGCATTTGAGCACAAACATGCAGGCTGCAGTCATTCTCAGCTTTTTGCAAGTGCAGCAAAAGAATTCCCATGCCGGGAATCGAACCCGGGCCGCGTGGGTGAAAACCACGAATCCTAACCACTAGACAACATGGGACACACTAGTTCTGAGTTCAACGTGAATCATATGCAAAACAATGAACTTTCCAAACAGGAATGATGTATATCAATGATTGTCCTTTGAAATTTCTCCAAAAGAACAGAAAGCTATTATGTAGATAAGACGGGATGCGCGAACAAAAGCCCATAAATATTGAAAGAACTCAATGCGCGAGGAGAAAAACCCCAAAATACTTTGCAATATACAATCATAGTTGTCGCATTTGAGCACAAACATGCAGGCTGCAGTCATTCTCAGCTTTTTGCAAGTGCAGCAAAGGAATTCCCATGCCGGGAATCGAACCCGGGCCGCGTGGGTGAAAACCACGAATCCTAACCACTAGACCACATGGGACACACTGGTTCTGAGTTCAACGTGAATCATATGCAAAACAATGAACTTTCCAATCAGAAATGATGTATATCAATGCCATTAATTGTCGTTTGAAATTTCTCCAAAGGAACAGAAAGCTATTAGGTAGATAAGACGGGATGCGCGAACAAAAGCCCATAAATATTGAAAGAACCGGATGCGCGAGGAGAAAAACCCCAAAATACTTTGCAATATACAATAATGGTCGTCGCATTTGAGCACAAACATGCAGGCTGCAGTCATTTTCAGCTTTTTGCAAATGCAGCAAAAGAATTCCCATGCCGGGAATCGAACCCGGGCCGCGTGGGTGAAAACCACGAATCCTAACCACTAGACCACATGGGACACTCTGGATTTGAGTTCAACGTGAATCTTATGCAAAACAATGAACTTTCCAATCAGAAATGATGTATATCAATGCCATTAATTGTCGTTTAAAATTTCTCTAAAAGAACAGAAAGCTATTATGTAGATAAGACGGGATGCGCGAGCAAAAGCCCATAAATATTGAAAGAACCGGATGCGCGAGGAGAAAAACCCCAAAATACTTTGCAATATACAATCATGGTCGTCGCATTTGAGCACAAACATGCAGGCTGCAGTCATTCTCAGCTTTTTGCAAGTGCAGCAAAAGAATTCACATGCCGGGAATCGAACCCGGGCCGCGTGGGTGAAAACCACGAATCCTAACCACTAGACAACATGGGACACACTAGTTCTGAGTTCAACGTGAATCATATGCAAAACAATGAACTTTCCAAACAGGAATGATGTATATCAATGATTGTCCTTTGAAATTTCTCCAAAAGAACAGAAAGCTATTATGTAGATAAGACGGGATGCGCGAACAAAAGCCCATAAATATTGAAAGAACCGGATGCGCGAGGAGAAAAACCCCAAAATACTTTGCAATAGGTGAAAACCACGAATCCTAACCACTAGACCACATGGGACACACTGGTTCTGAGTTCAACGTGAATCATATGCAAAACAATGAACTTTCCAATCAGAAATGATGTATATCAATGCCATTAATTGTCGTTTGAAATTTCTCCAAAAGAACAGAAAGCTATTAGGTAGATAAGACGGGATGCGCGAACAAAAGCCCATAAATATTGAAAGAACCGGATGCGCGAGGAGAAAAACCCCAAAATACTTTGCAATATACAATCATGGTCGTCGCATTTGAGCACAAACATGCAGGCTGCAGTCATTTTCAGCTTTTTGCAAATGCAGCAAAAGAATTCCCATGCCGGGAATCGAACCCGGGCCGCGTGGGTGAAAACCACGAATCCTAACCACTAGACCACATGGGACACTCTGGATTTGAGTTCAACGTGAATCTTATGCAAAACAATGAACTTTCCAATCAGAAATGATGTATATCAATGCCATTAATTGTCGTTTAAAATTTCTCTAAAAGAACAGAAAGCTATTATGTAGATAAGACGGGATGCGCGAGCAAAAGCCCATAAATATTGAAAGAACCGGATGCGCGAGGAGAAAAACCCCAAAATACTTTGCAATATACAATCATGGTCGTCGCATTTGAGCACAAACATGCAGGCTGCAGTCATTCTCAGCTTTTTGCAAGTGCAGCAAAAGAATTCCCATGCCGGGAATCGAACCCGGGCCGCGTGGGTGAAAACCACGAATCCTAGCCACTAGACCACATGGGACACACTGGCTCTGAGTTCAACGTGAATCATATGCAAAACAATGAACTTTCCAAACAGGAATGATGTATATCAATGATTGTCCTTTGAAATTTCTCCAAAAGAACAGAAAGCTATTATGTAGATAAGACGGGATGCGCGAACAAAAGCCCATAAATATTGAAAGAACTCAATGCGCGAGGAGAAAAACTTAAAAAATACTTTGCAATATACAATCATAGTCGTCGCATTTGAGCACAAACATGCAGGCTGCAGTCATTCTCAGCTTTTTGCAAGTGCAGCAAAAGAATTCCCATGCCGGGAATCGAACCCGGGCCGCGTGGGTGAAAACCACGAATCCTAGCCACTAGACCACATGGGACACACTGGCTCTGAGTTCAACGTGAATCATATGCAAAACAATGAACTTTCCAAACAGGAATGATGTATATCAATGATTGTCCTTTGAAATTTCTCCAAAAGAACAGAAAGCTATTATGTAGATAAGACGGGATGCGCGAACAAAAGCCCATAAATATTGAAAGAACTCAATGCGCGAGGAGAAAAACTTAAAAAATACTTTGCAATATACAATCATAGTCGTCGCATTTGAGCACAAACATGCAGGCTGCAGTCATTCTCAGCTTTTTGCAAGTGCAGCAAAAGAATTCCCATGCCGGGAATCGAACCCGGGCCGCGTGGGTGAAAACCACGAATCCTAACCACTAGACCACATGGGACACACTGGTTCTGAGTTCAACGTGAATCATATGCAAAACAATGAACTTTCCAATCAGAAATGATGTATATCAATGCCATTAATTGTCGTTTGAAATTTCTCCAAAAGAACAGAAAGCTATTAGGTAGATAAGACGGGATGCGCGAACAAAAGCCCATAAATATTGAAAGAACCGGATGCGCGAGGAGAAAAACCCCAAAATACTTTGCAATATACAATCATGGTCGTCGCATTTGAGCACAAACATGCAGGCTGCAGTCATTTTCAGCTTTTTGCAAATGCAGCAAAAGAATTCCCATGCCGGGAATCGAACCCGGGCCGCGTGGAAAACCACGAATCCTAACCACTAGACCACATGGGACACTCTGGATTTGAGTTCAACGTGAATCTTATGCAAAACAATGAACTTTCCAATCAGAAATGATGTATATCAATGCCATTAATTGTCGTTTAAAATTTCTCTAAAAGAACAGAAAGCTATTATGTAGATAAGACGGGATGCGCGAGCAAAAGCCCATAAATATTGAAAGAACCGGATGCGCGAGGAGAAAAACCCCAAAATACTTTGCAATATACAATCATGGTCGTCGCATTTGAGCACAAACATGCAGGCTGCAGTCATTCTCAGCTTTTTGCAAGTGCAGCAAAAGAATTCCCATGCCGGGAATCGAACCCGGGCCGCGTGGGTGAAAACCACGAATCCTAGCCACTAGACCACATGGGACACACTGGCTCTGAGTTCAACGTGAATCATATGCAAAACAATGAACTTTCCAAACAGGAATGATGTATATCAATGATTGTCCTTTGAAATTTCTCCAAAAGAACAGAAAGCTATTATGTAGATAAGACGGGATGCGCGAACAAAAGCCCATAAATATTGAAAGAACTCAATGCGCGAGGAGAAAAACTTAAAAAATACTTTGCAATATACAATCATAGTCGTCGCATTTGAGCACAAACATGCAGGCTGCAGTCATTCTCAGCTTTTTGCAAGTGCAGCAAAAGAATTCCCATGCCGGGAATCGAACCCGGGCCGCGTGGGTGAAAACCACGAATCCTAGCCACTAGACCACATGGGACACACTGGCTCTGAGTTCAACGTGAATCATATGCAAAACAATGAACTTTCCAATCAGAAATGATGTATATCAATGCCATTAATTGTCGTTTGAAATTTCTCCAAAAGAACAGAAAGCTATTAGGTAGATAAGACGGGATGCGCGAACAAAAGCCCATAAATATTGAAAGAACCGGATGCGCGAGGAGAAAAACCCCAAAATACTTTGCAATATACAGGGTGCGGCAAAAGTCTGGGAGCCTAACTTTGCAGTACCGCAATTACACAGATACTGAAGGTTTTGATTTCAATTTTATGCCACATGATGCTGCGGCCATCCTCTACAGAATACACTTTATTTGGCTAGAAATGGCTGCCATATGTTTTCGTAAGAATGGAAATTACCAAACTAGTACTTTTGCAAAGCGAAAAAAGCAGAATTTTTGGTATTTACAATTTTTGCTGTAACTAGAGATGCTGTTAATATTTTACAATACTTCGATGCACACAACATAGAAGAGGCTTTGCGCTATTGTATCCTAGTTTTCTTTTGCCAGGAGCTGTTCTTGCATGAACGGAAAACAAAAGTTTGCGAATGTTACCTACGTGCCAGTGGAAATCCGTCTTCAGAACAAATTTAAAAGCTATAGATTGCTCAACAGGCACTGGAACCAAGGCTGTATTTTTTGCATACGCCTTCTAAATTAGTCTATTGAAATTCGGCAATGGGAACACTTTTCAAACTTTTTAAACGATATTTTCAAGTTTTTATCCGCGCAATTGTAGCCAAAATTCCGGTATGCGACGTACACATGCTTCTGATTGAAAATTCAATATTTTTTTCCTAAGCAATGCAAAAAATTCTTTTGGAAGTATGTTGTAGAGAAAAGTTTGCTCTATCACGCTGCGCATTTGCCAAGGTAAAAGAAGCAGTTTTTGTGAAGGCGTGGGGCGAATTCCATTACGACTACCTGCGTGCCATGACAGGTGGACTTGCCAAGATTTTGGAGGGCTGCGTGGAAGCCAAAAGAGGCAATTTTGCAATTTAAGAGCTGGGCTGCATTTGCAATGGTTCGAATTATGTGTGCGCCAAATTTTTTGTTTCTAGGTACTTCCCTTCTCCTTTTGTACAAAAAAGTACTAGGCTCCCAGACTTTTGCCGCACCCTGTACAATCATGGTCGTCGCATTTGAGCACAAACATGCAGGTTGCAGTCATTTTCAGCTTTTTGCAAATGCAGCAAAAGAATTCCCATGCCGGGAATCGAACCCGGGCCGCGTGGGTGAAAACCACGAATCCTAAGCACTAGACCACATGGGACACTCTGGATTTGAGTTCAACGTGAATCTTATGCAAAACAATGAACTTTCCAATCAGAAATGATGTATATCAATGCCATTAATTGTCGTTTAAAATTTCTCTAAAAGAACAGAAAGCTATTATGTAGATAAGACGGGATGCGCGAGCAAAAGCCCATAAATATTGAAAGAACCGGATGCGCGAGGAGAAAAACCCCAAAATACTTTGCAATATACAATCATGGTCGTCGCATTTGAGCACAAACATGCAGGCTGCAGTCATTCTCAGCTTTTTGCAAGTGCAGCAAAAGAATTCCCATGCCGGGAATCGAACCCGGGCCGCGTGGGTGAAAACCACGAATCCTAACCACTAGACAACATGGGACACACTAGTTCTGAGTTCAACGTGAATCATATGCAAAACAATGAACTTTCCAAACAGGAATGATGTATATCAATGATTGTCCTTTGAAATTTCTCCAAAAGAACAGAAAGCTATTATGTAGATAAGACGGGATGCGCGAGCAAAAGCCCATAAATATTGAAAGAACCGGATGCGCGAGGAGAAAAACTTAAAAAATACTTTGCAATATACAATCATAGTCGTCGCATTTGAGCACAAACATGCAGGCTGCAGTCATTCTCAGCTTTTTGCAAGTGCAGCAAAAGAATTCCCATGCCGGGAATCGAACCCGGGCCGCGTGGGTGAAAACCACGAATCCTAGCCACTAGACCACATGGGACACACTGGCTCTGAGTTCAACGTGAATCATATGCAAAACAATGAACTTTCCAATCAGAAATGATGTATATCAATGCCATTAATTGTCGTTTGAAATTTCTCCAAAAGAACAGAAAGCTATTAGGTAGATAAGACGGGATGCGCGAACAAAAGCCCATAAATATTGAAAGAACCGGATGCGCGAGGAGAAAAACCCCAAAATACTTTGCAATATACAGGGTGCGGCAAAAGTCTGGGAGCCTAACTTTGCAGTACCGCAATTACACAGATACTGAAGGTTTTGATTTCAATTTTATGCCACATGATGCTGCGGCCATCCTCTACAGAATACACTTTATTTGGCTAGAAATGGCTGCCATATGTTTTCGTAAGAATGGAAATTACCAAACTAGTACTTTTGCAAAGCGAAAAAAGCAGAATTTTTGGTATTTACAATTTTTGCTGTAACTAGAGATGCTGTTAATATTTTACAATACTTCGATGCACACAACATAGAAGAGGCTTTGCGCTATTGTATCCTAGTTTTCTTTTGCCAGGAGCTGTTCTTGCATGAACGGAAAACAAAAGTTTGCGAATGTTACCTACGTGCCAGTGGAAATCCGTCTTCAGAACAAATTTAAAAGCTATAGATTGCTCAACAGGCACTGGAACCAAGGCTGTATTTTTTGCATACGCCTTCTAAATTAGTCTATTGAAATTCGGCAATGGGAACACTTTTCAAACTTTTTAAACGATATTTTCAAGTTTTTATCCGCGCAATTGTAGCCAAAATTCCGGTATGCGACGTACACATGCTTCTGATTGAAAATTCAATATTTTTTCCTAAGCAATGCAAAAAATTCTTTTGGAAGTATGTTGTAGAGAAAAGTTTGCTCTATCACGCTGCGCATTTGCCAAGGTAAAAGAAGCAGTTTTTGTGAAGGCGTGGGGCGAATTCCATTACGACTACCTGCGTGCCATGACAGGTGGACTTGCCAAGATTTTGGAGGGCTGCGTGGAAGCCAAAAGAGGCAATTTTGCAATTTAAGAGCTGGGCTGCATTTGCAATGGTTCGAATTATGTGTGCGCCAAATTTTTTGTTTCTAGGTACTTCCCTTCTCCTTTTGTACAAAAAAGTACTAGGCTCCCAGACTTTTGCCGCACCCTGTACAATCATGGTCGTCGCATTTGAGCACAAACATGCAGGTTGCAGTCATTTTCAGCTTTTTGCAAATGCAGCAAAAGAATTCCCATGCCGGGAATCGAACCCGGGCCGCGTGGGTGAAAACCACGAATCCTAAGCACTAGACCACATGGGACACTCTGGATTTGAGTTCAACGTGAATCTTATGCAAAACAATGAACTTTCCAATCAGAAATGATGTATATCAATGTCATTAATTGTCGTTTAAAATTTCTCTAAAAGAACAGAAAGCTATTATGTAGATAAGACGGGATGCGCGAGCAAAAGCCCATAAATATTGAAAGAACCGGATGCGCGAGGAGAAAAACCCCAAAATACTTTGCAATATACAATCATGGTCGTCGCATTTGAGCACAAACATGCAGGCTGCAGTCATTCTCAGCTTTTTGCAAGTGCAGCAAAAGAATTCCCATGCCGGGAATCGAACCCGGGCCGCGTGGGTGAAAACCACGAATCCTAACCACTAGACAACATGGGACACACTAGTTCTGAGTTCAACGTGAATCATATGCAAAACAATGAACTTTCCAAACAGGAATGATGTATATCAATGATTGTCCTTTGAAATTTCTCCAAAAGAACAGAAAGCTATTATGTAGATAAGACGGGATGCGCGAGCAAAAGCCCATAAATATTGAAAGAACCGGATGCGCGAGGAGAAAAACTTAAAAAATACTTTGCAATATACAATCATAGTCGTCGCATTTGAGCACAAACATGCAGGCTGCAGTCATTCTCAGCTTTTTGCAAGTGCAGCAAAAGAATTCCCATGCCGGGAATCGAACCCGGGCCGCGTGGGTGAAAACCACGAATCCTAACCACTAGACCACATGGGACACACTGGCTCTGAGTTCAACGTGAATCATATGCAAAACAATGAACTTTCCAATCAGAAATGATGTATATCAATGCCATTAATTGTCGTTTGAAATTTCTCCAAAAGAACAGAAAGCTATTAGGTAGATAAGACGGGATGCGCGAACAAAAGCCCATAAATATTGAAAGAACTCAATGCGCGAGGAGAAAAACTTAAAAAATACTTTGCAATATACAATCATAGTCGTCGCATTTGAGCACAAACATGCAGGCTGCAGTCATTCTCAGCTTTTTGCAAGTGCAGCAAAAGAATTCCCATGCCGGGAATCGAACCCGGGCCGCGTGGGTGAAAACCACGAATCCTAACCACTAGACCACATGGGACACACTGGCTCTGAGTTCAACGTGAATCATATGCAAAACAATGAACTTTCCAATCAGAAATGATGTATATCAATGCCATTAATTGTCGTTTGAAATTTCTCCAAAAGAACAGAAAGCTATTAGGTAGATAAGACGGGATGCGCGAACAAAAGCCCATAAATATTGAAAGAACCGGATGCGCGAGGAGAAAAACCCCAAAATACTTTGCAATATACAATCATGGTCGTCGCATTTGAGCACAAACATGCAGGCTGCAGTCATTTTCAGCTTTTTGCAAATGCAGCAAAAGAATTCCCATGCCGGGAATCGAACCCGGGCCGCGTGGGTGAAAACCACGAATCCTAACCACTAGACCACATGGGACACTCTGGATTTGAGTTCAACGTGAATCTTATGCAAAACAATGAACTTTCCAATCAGAAATGATGTATATCAATGCCATTAATTGTCGTTTAAAATTTCTCTAAAAGAACAGAAAGCTATTATGTAGATAAGACGGGATGCGCGAGCAAAAGCCCATAAATATTGAAAGAACCGGATGCGCGAGGAGAAAAACCCCGAAATACTTTGCAATATACAATCATGGTCGTCGCATTTGAGCACAAACATGCAGGCTGCAGTCATTCTCAGCTTTTTGCAAGTGCAGCAAAAGAATTCCCATGCCGGGAATCGAACCCGGGCCGCGTGGGTGAAAACCACGAATCCTAACCACTAGACAACATGGGACACACTAGTTCTGAGTTCAACGTGAATCATATGCAAAACAATGAACTTTCCAAACAGGAATGATGTATATCAATGATTGTCCTTTGAAATTTCTCCAAAAGAACAGAAAGCTATTATGTAGATAAGACGGGATGCGCGAGCAAAAGCCCATAAATATTGAAAGAACCGGATGCGCGAGGAGAAAAACTTAAAAAATACTTTGCAATATACAATCATAGTCGTCGCATTTGAGCACAAACATGCAGGCTGCAGTCATTCTCAGCTTTTTGCAAGTGCAGCAAAAGAATTCCCATGCCGGGAATCGAACCCGGGCCGCGTGGGTGAAAACCACGAATCCTAACCACTAGACCACATGGGACACACTGGCTCTGAGTTCAACGTGAATCATATGCAAAACAATGAACTTTCCAATCAGAAATGATGTATATCAATGCCATTAATTGTCGTTTGAAATTTCTCTAAAAGAACAGAAAGCTATTATGTAGATAAGACGGGATGCGCGAACAAAAGCCCATAAATATTGAAAGAACCGGATGCGCGAGGAGAAAAACCCCAAAATACTTTGCAATATACAATCATAGTTGTCGCATTTGAGCACAAACATGCAGGCTGCAGTCATTTTCACCTTTTTGCAAATGCAGCAAAAGAATTCCCATGCCGGGAATCGAACCCGGGCCGCGTGGGTGAAAACCACGAATCCTAACCACTAGACCACATGGGACACTCTGGATTTGAGTTCAACATGAATCTTATGCAAAACAATGAACTTTCCAATCAGAAATGATGTATATCAATGCCATTAATTGTCGTTTGAAATTTCTCTAAAAGAACAGAAAGCTATTATGTAGATAAGACGGGATGCGCGAGCAAAAGCCCATAAATATTGAAAGAACCGGATGCGCGAGGAGAAAAACCCCAAAATACTTTGCAATATACAATCATGGTCGTCGCATTTGAGCACAAACATGCAGGCTGCAGTCATTCTCAGCTTTTTGCAAGTGCAGCAAAAGAATTCCCATGCCGGGAATCGAACCCGGGCCGCGTGGGTGAAAACCACGAATCCTAACCACTAGACAACATGGGACACTCTGGATTTGAGTTCAACGTGAATCTTATGCAAAACAATGAACTTTCCAATCAGAAATGATGTATATCAATGCCATTAATTGTCGTTTGAAATTTCTCTAAAAGAACAGAAAGCTATTATGTAGATAAGACGGGATGCGCGAGCAAAAGCCCATAAATATTGAAAGAACCGGATGCGCGAGGAGAAAAACCCCAAAATACTTTGCAATATACAATCATGGTCGTCGCATTTGAGCACAAACATGCAGGCTGCAGTCATTCTCAGCTTTTTGCCAGTGCAGCAAAAGAATTCCCATGCCGGGAATCGAACCCGGGCCGCGTGGGTGAAAACCACGAATCCTAACCACTAGACCACATGGGACACACTGGTTCTGAGTTCAACGTGAATCATATGCAAAACAATGAACTTTCCAATCAGAAATGATTTATATCAATGATTGTCCTTTGAAATTTCTCCAAAAGAACAGAAAGCTATTATGTAGATAAGACGGGATGCGCGAACAAAAGCCCATAAATATTGAAAGAACTCAATGCGCGAGGAGAAAAACTTAAAAAATACTTTGCAATATACAATCATGGTCGTCGCATTTGAGCACAAACATGCAGGCTGCAGTCATTTTCAGCTTTTTGCAAATGCAGCAAAGGAATTCCCATGCCGGGAATCGAACCCGGGCCGCGTGGGTGAAAACCACGAATCCTAACCACTAGACCACATGGGACACACTAGTTCTGAGTTCAACGTGAATCACATGCAAAACAATGAACTTTCCAATCAGAAATGATGTGAATCAATGCCATTAATTGTCGTTTGAAATTTCTCTAAAAGAACAGAAAGCTATTATGTAGATAAGACGGGATGCGCGAACAAAAGCCCATAAATATTGAAAGAACCGGATGCGCGAGGAGAAAAACCCCAAAATACTTTGCAATATACAATCATAGTCGTCGCATTTGAGCACAAACATGCAGGCTGCAGTCATTCTCAGCTTTTTGCAAGTGCAGCAAAGGAATTCCCATGCCGGGAATCGAACCCGGGCCGCGTGGGTGAAAACCACGAATCCTAACCATTAGACCACATGGGACACACTAGTTCTGAGTTCAACGTGAATCATATGCAAAACAATGAACTTTCCAAACAGGAATGATGTATATCAATGATTGTCCTTTGAAATTTCTCCAAAAGAACAGAAAGCTATTATGTAGATAAGACGGGATGCGCGAACAAAAGCCCATAAATATTGAAAGAACTCAATGCGCGAGGAGAAAAACTTAAAAAATACTTTGCAATATACAATCATAGTCGTCGAATTTGAGCACAAACATGCAGGCTGCAGTCATTTTCAGCTTTTTGCAAATGCAGCAAAGGAATTCCCATGCCGGGAATCGAACCCGGGCCGCGTGGGTGAAAACCACGAATCCTAACCACTAGACCACATGGGACACACTGGCTCTGAGTTCAACGTGAATCGTATGCAAAACAATGAACTTTCCAATCAGAAATGATGTATATCAATGCCATTAATTGTCGTTTGAAATTTCTCTAAAAGAACAGAAAGCTATTATGTAGATAAGACGGGATGCGCGAACAAAAGCCCATAAATATTGAAAGAACCGGATGCGCGAGGAGAAAAACCTCAAAATACTTTGCAATATACAATCATAGTCGTCGCATTTGAGCACAAACATGCAGGCTGCAGTCATTTTCAGCTTTTTGCAAATGCAGCAAAGGAATTCCCATGCCGGGAATCGAACCCGGGCCGCGTGGGTGAAAACCACGAATCCTAACCACTAGACCACATGGGACACACTGGCTCTGAGTTCAACGTGAATCGTATGCAAAACAATGAACTTTCCAATCAGAAATGATGTATATCAATGCCATTAATTGTCGTTTGAAATTTCTCTAAAAGAACAGAAAGCTATTATGTAGATAAGACGGGATGCGCGAACAAAAGCCCATAAATATTGAAAGAACCGGATGCGCGAGGAGAAAAACCTCAAAATACTTTGCAATATACAATCATAGTCGTCGCATTTGAGCACAAACATGCAGGCTGCAGTCATTCTCAGTTTTTTGCAAGTGCAGCAAAGGAATTCCCATGCCGGGAATCGAACCCGGGCCGCGTGGGTGAAAACCACGAATCCTAACCACTAGACCACATGGGACACACTGGTTCTGAGTTCAACGTGAATCATATGCAAAACAATGAACTTTCCAATCAGAAATGATGTATATCAATGCCATTAATTGTCGTTTGAAATTTCTCCAAAAGAACAGAAAGCTATTAGGTAGATAAGACGGGATGCGCGAACAAAAGCC
Organism: Cylicocyclus nassatus; assembly: GCA_958299035.1. Lineage (NCBI taxonomy): Eukaryota > Metazoa > Nematoda > Chromadorea > Rhabditida > Strongylidae > Cylicocyclus > Cylicocyclus nassatus. The sequence continues at coordinate 43,292,000 of CATQJL010000305.1, forward strand.
CATAAATATTGAAAGAGCCGGATGCGCGAGGAGAAAAACCCCAAAATACTTTGCAATATACAATCATGGTCGTCGCATTTGAGCACAAACATGCAGGCTGCAGTCATTCTCAGCTTTTTGCAAGTGCAGCAAAGGAATTCCCATGCCGGGAATCGAACCCGGGCCACGTGGGTGAAAACCACGAATCCTAACCACTAGCCACATGGGACACACTGGTTCTGAGTTCAACGTGAATCGTATGCAAAACAATGAACTTTCCAATCAGAAATGATGTATATCAATGCCATTAATTGTCGTTTGAAATTTCTCTAAAAGAACAGAAAGCTATTATGTAGATAAGACGGGATGCGCGAACAAAAGCCCATAAATATTGAAAGAACCGGATGCGCGAGGAGAAAAACCTCAAAATACTTTGCAATATACAATCATAGTCGTCGCATTTGAGCACAAACATGCAGGCTGCAGTCATTCTCAGTTTTTTGCAAGTGCAGCAAAGGAATTCCCATGCCGGGAATCGAACCCGGGCCGCGTGGGTGAAAACCACGAATCCTAACCACTAGACCACATGGGACACACTGGTTCTGAGTTCAACGTGAATCATATGCAAAACAATGAACTTTCCAATCAGAAATGATGTATATCAATGCCATTAATTGTCGTTTGAAATTTCTCCAAAAGAACAGAAAGCTATTAGGTAGATAAGACGGGATGCGCGAACAAAAGCCCATAAATATTGAAAGAGCCGGATGCGCGAGGAGAAAAACCCCAAAATACTTTGCAATATACAATCATGGTCGTCGCATTTGAGCACAAACATGCAGGCTGCAGTCATTCTCAGCTTTTTGCAAGTGCAGCAAAGGAATTCCCATGCCGGGAATCGAACCCGGGCCACGTGGGTGAAAACCACGAATCCTAACCACTAGCCACATGGGACACACTGGTTCTGAGTTCAACGTGAATCATATGCAAAACAATGAACTTTCCAATCAGAAATGATGTATATCAATGCCATTAATTGTCGTTTGAAATTTCTCCAAAAGAACAGAAAGCTATTAGGTAGATAAGACGGGATGCGCGAACAAAAGCCCATAAATATTGAAAGAGCCGGATGCGCGAGGAGAAAAACCCCAAAATACTTTGCAATATACAATCATGGTCGTCGCATTTGAGCACAAACATGCAGGCTGCAGTCATTCTCAGCTTTTTGCAAGTGCAGCAAAGGAATTCCCATGCCGGGAATCGAACCCGGGCCACGTGGGTGAAAACCACGAATCCTAACCACTAGCCACATGGGACACACTGGTTCTGAGTTCAACGTGAATCATATGCAAAACAATGAACTTTCCAATCAGAAATGATGTATATCAATGCCATTAATTGTCGTTTGAAATTTCTCCAAAAGAACAGAAAGCTATTAGGTAGATAAGACGGGATGCGCGAACAAAAGCCCATAAATATTGAAAGAACCGGATGCGCGAGGAGAAAAACCCCAAAATACTTTGCAATATACAATCATGGTCGTCGCATTTGAGCACAAACATGCAGGCTGCAGTCATTCTCAGCTTTTTGCAAGTGCAGCAAAAGAATTCCCATGCCGGGAATCGAACCCGGGCCGCGTGGGTGAAAACCACGAATCCTAACCACTAGACCACGTGGGACACACTGGCTTTGAGTTCAACGTGAATCATATGCAAAACAATGAACTTTCCAATCAGAAATGATGTATATCAATGCCATTAATTGTCGTTTGAAATTTCTCTAGAAGAACAGAAAGCTATTATGAAGATAAGACGGGATGCGCGAGCAAAAGCCCATAAATATTGAAAGAACCGGATGCGCGAGGAGAAAAACCCCAAAATACTTTGCAATATACAATCATAGTCGTCGCATTTGACATGCAGGTTGCAGTCATTCTCAGCTTTTCGCAAGTGCAGCAAAAGAATTCCCATGCCGGGAATCGAACCCGGGCCGCGTGGGTGAAAACCACGAATCCTAACCACTAGACCACATGGGACACACTGATTCTGAGTTCAACGTGAATCATATGCAAAACAATGAACTTTCCAATCAGAAATGATGTATATCAATGCCATTAATTGTCGTTTGAAATTTCTTTAGAAGAACAGAAAGCTATTATGTAGGTAAGACGGGATGCGCGAACAAAAGCCCATAAATATTGAAAGAACCGGATGCGCGAGGAGAAAAACCCCAAAATACTTTGCAATATACAATCATAGTCGTCGCATTTGAGCACAAACATGCAGGCTGCAGTCATTCTCAGCTTTTTGCAAGTGCAGCAAAAGAATTCCCATGCCGGGAATCGAACCCGGGCCGCGTGGGTGAAAACCACGAATCCTAACCACTAGACCGCATGGGACACACTGGTTCTGAGTTCAACGTGAATCATATGCAAAACAATGAACTTTCCAATCAGAAATGATGTATATCAATGCCATTAATTGTCGTTTGAAATTTCTCTAGAAGAACAGAAAGCTATTATGAAGATAAGACGGGATGCGCGAACAAAAGCCCATAAATATTGAAAGAGCCGGATGCGCGAGGAGAAAAACCCCAAAATACTTTGCAATATACAATCATGGTCGTCGCATTTGAGCACAAACATGCAGGCTGCAGTCATTCTCAGCTTTTTGCAAGTGCAGCAAAGGAATTCCCATGCCGGGAATCGAACCCGGGCCGCGTGGGTGAAAACCACGAATCCTAACCACTAGACCACATGGGACACACTGGTTCTGAGTTCAACGTGAATCATATGCAAAACAATGAACTTTCCAATCAGAAATGATGTATATCAATGCCATTAATTGTCGTTTGAAATTTCTCCAAAAGAACAGAAAGCTATTAGGTAGATAAGACGGGATGCGCGAACAAAAGCCCATAAATATTGAAAGAGCCGGATGCGCGAGGAGAAAAACCCCAAAATACTTTGCAATATACAATCATGGTCGTCGCATTTGAGCACAAACATGCAGGCTGCAGTCATTCTCAGCTTTTTGCAAGTGCAGCAAAGGAATTCCCATGCCGGGAATCGAACCCGGGCCACGTGGGTGAAAACCACGAATCCTAACCACTAGCCACATGGGACACACTGGTTCTGAGTTCAACGTGAATCATATGCAAAACAATGAACTTTCCAATCAGAAATGATGTATATCAATGCCATTAATTGTCGTTTGAAATTTCTCCAAAAGAACAGAAAGCTATTAGGTAGATAAGACGGGATGCGCGAACAAAAGCCCATAAATATTGAAAGAACCGGATGCGCGAGGAGAAAAACCCCAAAATACTTTGCAATATACAATCATGGTCGTCGCATTTGAGCACAAACATGCAGGCTGCAGTCATTCTCAGCTTTTTGCAAGTGCAGCAAAAGAATTCCCATGCCGGGAATCGAACCCGGGCCGCGTGGGTGAAAACCACGAATCCTAACCACTAGACCACGTGGGACACACTGGCTTTGAGTTCAACGTGAATCATATGCAAAACAATGAACTTTCCAATCAGAAATGATGTATATCAATGCCATTAATTGTCGTTTGAAATTTCTCTAGAAGAACAGAAAGCTATTATGAAGATAAGACGGGATGCGCGAGCAAAAGCCCATAAATATTGAAAGAACCGGATGCGCGAGGAGAAAAACCCCAAAATACTTTGCAATATACAATCATAGTCGTCGCATTTGACATGCAGGTTGCAGTCATTCTCAGCTTTTCGCAAGTGCAGCAAAAGAATTCCCATGCCGGGAATCGAACCCGGGCCGCGTGGGTGAAAACCACGAATCCTAACCACTAGACCACATGGGACACACTGATTCTGAGTTCAACGTGAATCATATGCAAAACAATGAACTTTCCAATCAGAAATGATGTATATCAATGCCATTAATTGTCGTTTGAAATTTCTTTAGAAGAACAGAAAGCTATTATGTAGGTAAGACGGGATGCGCGAACAAAAGCCCATAAATATTGAAAGAACCGGATGCGCGAGGAGAAAAACCCCAAAATACTTTGCAATATACAATCATAGTCGTCGCATTTGAGCACAAACATGCAGGCTGCAGTCATTCTCAGCTTTTTGCAAGTGCAGCAAAAGAATTCCCATGCCGGGAATCGAACCCGGGCCGCGTGGGTGAAAACCACGAATCCTAACCACTAGACCGCATGGGACACACTGGTTCTGAGTTCAACGTGAATCATATGCAAAACAATGAACTTTCCAATCAGAAATGATGTATATCAATGCCATTAATTGTCGTTTGAAATTTCTCTAGAAGAACAGAAAGCTATTATGAAGATAAGACGGGATGCGCGAGCAAAAGCCCATAAATATTGAAAGAACCGGATGCGCGAGGAGAAAAACCCCAAAATACTTTGCAATATACAATCATAGTCGTCGCATTTGAGCACAAACATGCAGGCTGCAGTCATTCTCAGCTTTTCGCAAGTGCAGCAAAAGAATTCCCATGCCGGGAATCGAACCCGGGCCGCGTGGGTGAAAACCACGAATCCTAACCACTAGACCACATGGGACACACTGATTTTGAGTTCAACGTGAATCATATGCAAAACAATGAACTTTCCAATCAGAAATGATGTATACCAATGCCATTAATTGTCGTTTGAAATTTCTTTAGAAGAACAGAAAGCTATTATGTAGATAAGACGGGATGCGCGAACAAAAGCCCATAAATATTGAAAGAACCGGATGCGCGAGGAGAAAAACCCCAAAATACTTTGCAATATACAATCATAGTCGTCGCATTTGACATGCAGGTTGCAGTCATTCTCAGCTTTTCGCAAGTGCAGCAAAAGAATTCCCATGCCGGGAATCGAACCCGGGCCGCGTGGGTGAAAACCACGAATCCTAACCACTAGACCACATGGGACACACTGATTCTGAGTTCAACGTGAATCATATGCAAAACAATGAACTTTCCAATCAGAAATGATGTATATCAATGCCATTAATTGTCGTTTGAAATTTCTTTAGAAGAACAGAAAGCTATTATGTAGGTAAGACGGGATGCGCGAACAAAAGCCCATAAATATTGAAAGAACCGGATGCGCGAGGAGAAAAACCCCAAAATACTTTGCAATATACAATCATAGTCGTCGCATTTGAGCACAAACATGCAGGCTGCAGTCATTCTCAGCTTTTTGCAAGTGCAGCAAAAGAATTCCCATGCCGGGAATCGAACCCGGGCCGCGTGGGTGAAAACCACGAATCCTAACCACTAGACCGCATGGGACACACTGGTTCTGAGTTCAACGTGAATCATATGCAAAACAATGAACTTTCCAATCAGAAATGATGTATATCAATGCCATTAATTGTCGTTTGAAATTTCTCTAGAAGAACAGAAAGCTATTGTGAAGATAAGACGGGATGCGCGAGCAAAAGCCCATAAATATTGAAAGAACCGGATGCGCGAGGAGAAAAACCCCAAAATACTTTGCAATATACAATCATAGTCGTCGCATTTGAGCACAAACATGCAGGCTGCAGTCATTCTCAGCTTTTCGCAAGTGCAGCAAAAGAATTCCCATGCCGGGAATCGAACCCGGGCCGCGTGGGTGAAAACCACGAATCCTAACCACTAGACCACATGGGACACACTGATTTTGAGTTCAACGTGAATCATATGCAAAACAATGAACTTTCCAATCAGAAATGATGTATACCAATGCCATTAATTGTCGTTTGAAATTTCTTTAGAAGAACAGAAAGCTATTATGTAGATAAGACGGGATGCGCGAACAAAAGCCCATAAATATTGAAAGAACCGGATGCGCGAGGAGAAAAACCCCAAAATACTTTGCAATATACAATCATAGTCGTCGCATTTGAGCACAAACATGCAGGCTGCAGTCATTCTCAGCTTTTTGCAAGTGCAGCAAAAGAATTCCCATGCCGGGAATCGAACCCTGGCCGCGTGGGTGAAAACCACGAATCCTAACCACTAGACCGCATGGGACACACTGGTTCTGAGTTCAACGTGAATCATATGCAAAACAATGAACTTTCCAATCAGAAATGATGTATATCAATGCCATTAATTGTCGTTTGAAATTTCTCTAGAAGAACAGAAAGCTATTATGAAGATAAGACGGGATGCGCGAGCAAAAGCCCATAAATATTGAAAGAACCGGATGCGCGAGGAGAAAAACCCCAAAATACTTTGCAATATACAATCATAGTCGTCGCATTTGACATGCAGGTTGCAGTCATTCTCAGCTTTTTGCAAGTGCAGCAAAAGAATTCCCATGCCGGGAATCGAACCCGGGCCGCGTGGGTGAAAACCACGAATCCTAACCACTAGACCACATGGGACACACTGATTCTGAGTTCAACGTGAATCATATGCAAAACAATGAACTTTCCAATCAGAAATGATGTATATCAATGCCATTAATTGTCGTTTGAAATTTCTTTAGAAGAACAGAAAGCTATTATGTAGGTAAGACGGGATGCGCGAACAAAAGCCCATAAATATTGAAAGAACCGGATGCGCGAGGAGAAAAACCCCAAAATACTTTGCAATATACAATCATAGTCGTCGCATTTGAGCACAAACATGCAGGCTGCAGTCATTCTCAGCTTTTTGCAAGTGCAGCAAAAGAATTCCCATGCCGGGAATCGAACCCGGGCCGCGTGGGTGAAAACCACGAATCCTAACCACTAGACCGCATGGGACACACTGGTTCTGAGTTCAACGTGAATCATATGCAAAACAATGAACTTTCCAATCAGAAATGATGTATATCAATGCCATTAATTGTCGTTTGAAATTTCTCTAGAAGAACAGAAAGCTACTATGTAGATAAGACGGGATGCGCGAACAAAAGCCCATAAATATTGAAAGAACCGGATGCGCGAGGAGAAAAACCCCAAAATACTTTGCAATATACAATCATAGTCGTCGCATTTGAGCACAAACATGCAGGCTGCAGTCATTCTCAGCTTTTTGCAAGTGCAGCAAAAGAATTCCCATACCGGGAATCGAACCCGGGCCGCGTGGGTGAAAACCACGAATCCTAACCACTAGACCGCATGGGACACACTGGTTCTGAGTTCAACGTGAATCATATGCAAAACAATGAACTTTCCAATCAGAAATGATGTATATCAATGCCATTAATTGTCGTTTGAAATTTCTCTAGAAGAACAGAAAGCTATTATGAAGATAAGACGGGATGCGCGAGCAAAAGCCCATAAATATTGAAAGAACCGGATGCGCGAGGAGAAAAACCCCAAAATACTTTGCAATATACAATCATAGTCGTCGCATTTGACACAAACATGCAGGCTGCAGTCATTCTCAGCTTTTTGCAAGTGCAGCAAAAGAATTCCCATGCCGGGAATCGAACCCGGGCCGCGTGGGTGAAAACCACGAATCCTAACCACTAGACCACATGGGACACACTGATTCTGAGTTCAACGTGAATCATATGCAAAACAATGAACTTTCCAATCAGAAATGATTTATATCAATGATTGTCCTTTGAAATTTCTCCAAAAGAACAGAAAGCTATTATGTAGATAAGACGGGATGCGCGAACAAAAGCCCATAAATATTGAAAGAACTCAATGCGCGAGGAGAAAAACTTAAAAAATACTTTGCAATATACAATCATGGTCGTCGCATTTGAGCACAAACATGCAGGCTGCAGTCATTTTCAGCTTTTTGCAAATGCAGCAAAGGAATTCCCATGCCGGGAATCGAACCCGGGCCGCGTGGGTGAAAACCACGAATCCTAACCACTAGACCACATGGGACACACTAGTTCTGAGTTCAACGTGAATCACATGCAAAACAATGAACTTTCCAATCAGAAATGATGTATATCAATGCCATTAATTGTCGTTTGAATTTCTTTAGAAGAACAGAAAGCTATTATGTAGATAAGACGGGATGCGCGAACAAAAGCCCATAAATATTGAAAGAACCGGATGCGCGAGGAGAAAAACCCCAGAATACTCTGCAATATACAATCATAGTCGTCGCATTTGAGCACAAACATGCAGGCTGCAGTCATTCTCAGCTTTTTGCAAGTGCAGCAAAAGAATTCCCATGCCGGGAATCGAACCCGGTCCGCGTGGGTGAAAACCACGAATCCTAACCACTAGACCACATGGGACACACTGATTCTGAGTTCAACGTGAATCATATGCAAAACAATGAACTTTCCAATCAGAAATGATTTATATCAATGATTGTCCTTTGAAATTTCTCCAAAAGAACAGAAAGCTATTATGTAGATAAGACGGGATGCGCGAACAAAAGCCCATAAATATTGAAAGAACTCAATGCGCGAGGAGAAAAACTTAAAAAATACTTTGCAATATACAATCATGGTCGTCGCATTTGAGCACAAACATGCAGGCTGCAGTCATTTTCAGCTTTTTGCAAATGCAGCAAAGGAATTCCCATGCCGGGAATCGAACCCGGGCCGCGTGGGTGAAAACCACGAATCCTAACCACTAGACCACATGGGACACACTAGTTCTGAGTTCAACGTGAATCACATGCAAAACAATGAACTTTCCAATCAGAAATGATGTATATCAATGCCATTAATTGTCGTTTGAAATTTCTCTAAAAGAACAGAAAGCTATTATGTAGATAAGACGGGATGCGCGAACAAAAGCCCATAAATATTGAAAGAACCGGATGCGCGAGGAGAAAAACCCCAAAATACTTTGCAATATACAATCATAGTCGTCGCATTTGAGCACAAACATGCAGGCTGCAGTCATTTTCAGCTTTTTGCAAATGCAGCAAAGGAATTCCCATGCCGGGAATCGAACCCGGGCCGCTGGTGAAAACCACGAATCCTAACCACTAGACCACATGGGACACACTAGTTCTGAGTTCAACGTGAATCATATGCAAAACAATGAACTTTCCAAACAGGAATGATGTATATCAATGATTGTCCTTTAAAATTTCTCCAAAAGAACAGAAAGCTATTATGTAGATAAGACGGGATGCGCGAACAAAAGCCCATAAATATTGAAAGAACCGGATGCGCGAGGAGAAAAACCCCAAAATACTTTGCAATATACAATCATAGTCGTCGCATTTGAGCACAAACATGCAGGCTGCAGTCATTCTCAGTTTTTTGCAAGTGCAGCAAAGGAATTCCCATGCCGGGAATCGAACCCGGGCCGCGTGGGTGAAAACCACGAATCCTAACCACTAGACCACATGGGACACACTGGTTCTGAGTTCAACGTGAATCATATGCAAAACAATGAACTTTCCAATCAGAAATGATGTATATCAATGCCATTAATTGTCGTTTGAAATTTCTCCAAAAGAACAGAAAGCTATTATGTAGATAAGACGGGATGCGCGAACAAAAGCCCATAAATATTGAAAGAACTCAATGCGCGAGGAGAAAAACTTAAAAAATACTTTGCAATATACAATCATAGTTGTCGCATTTGAGCACAAACATGCAGGCTGCAGTCATTCTCAGCTTTTTGCAAGTGCAGCAAAGGAATTCCCATGCCGGGAATCGAACCCGGGCCGCGTGGGTGAAAACCACGAATCCTAACCACTAGACCACATGGTACACACTGGTTCTGAGTTCAACGTGAATCATATGCAAAACAATGAACTTTCCAATCAGAAATGATGTATATCAATGCCATTAATTGTCGTTTGAAATTTCTCCAAAAGAACAGAAAGCTATTAGGTAGATAAGACGGGATGCGCGAACAAAAGCCCATAAATATTGAAAGAACTCAATGCGCGAGGAGAAAAACTTAAAAAATACTTTGCAATATACAATCATAGTCGTCGCATTTGAGCACAAACATGCAGGCTGCAGTCATTCTCAGCTTTTTGCAAGTGCAGCAAAAGAATTCCCATGCCGGGAATCGAACCCGGGCCGCGTGGGTGAAAACCACGAATCCTAACCACTAGACCACATGGGACACTCTGGATTTGAGTTCAACGTGAATCTTATGCAAAACAATGAACTTTCCAATCAGAAATGATGTATATCAATGCCATTAATTGTCGTTTGAAATTTCTCCAAAAGAACAGAAAGCTATTAGGTAGATAAGACGGGATGCGCGAACAAAAGCCCATAAATATTGAAAGAACCGGATGCGCGAGGAGAAAAACCCCAAAATACTTTGCAATATACAATCATAGTCGTCGCATTTGAGCACAAACATGCAGGCTGCAGTCATTTTCAGCTTTTTGCAAATGCAGCAAAGGAATTCCCATGCCGGGAATCGAACCCGGGCCGCTGGTGAAAACCACGAATCCTAACCACTAGACCACATGGGACACACTAGTTCTGAGTTCAACGTGAATCATATGCAAAACAATGAACTTTCCAAACAGGAATGATGTATATCAATGATTGTCCTTTGAAATTTCTCCAAAAGAACAGAAAGCTATTATGTAGATAAGACGGGATGCGCGAACAAAAGCCCATAAATATTGAAAGAACTCAATGCGCGAGGAGAAAAACTTAAAAAATACTTTGCAATATACAATCATAGTCGTCGCATTTGAGCACAAACATGCAGGCTGCAGTCATTCTCAGCTTTTTGCAAGTGCAGCAAAGGAATTCCCATGCCGGGAATCGAACCCGGGCCGCGTGGGTGAAAACCACGAATCCTAACCACTAGACCACATGGGACACACTGGTTCTGAGTTCAACGTGAATCACAGCAAAACAATGAACTTTCCAATCAGAAATGATGTATATCAATGCCATTAATTGTCGTTTGAAATTTCTCTAAAAGAACAGAAAGCTATTATGTAGATAAGACGGGATGCGCGAACAAAAGCCCATAAATATTGAAAGAACCGGATGCGCGAGGAGAAAAACCCCAAAATACTTTGCAATATACAATCATGGTCGTCGCATTTGAGCACAAACATGCAGGCTGCAGTCATTTTCAGCTTTTTGCAAATGCAGCAAAAGAATTCCCATGCCGGGAATCGAACCCGGGCCGCGTGGGTGAAAACCACGAATCCTAACCACTAGACCACATGGGACACTCTGGATTTGAGTTCAACGTGAATCTTATGCAAAACAATGAACTTTCCAATCAGAAATGATGTATATCAATGCCATTAATTGTCGTTTGAAATTTCTCTAAAAGAACAGAAAGCTATTATGTAGATAAGACGGGATGCGCGAACAAAAGCCCATAAATATTGAAAGAACCGGATGCGCGAGGAGAAAAACCCCAAAATACTTTGCAATATACAATCATAGTCGTCGCATTTGAGCACAAACATGCAGGCTGCAGTCATTTTCAGCTTTTTGCAAATGCAGCAAAGGAATTCCCATGCCGGGAATCGAACCCGGGCCGCTGGTGAAAACCACGAATCCTAACCACTAGACCACATGGGACACACTAGTTCTGAGTTCAACGTGAATCATATGCAAAACAATGAACTTTCCAAACAGGAATGATGTATATCAATGATTGTCCTTTAAAATTTCTCCAAAAGAACAGAAAGCTATTATGTAGATAAGACGGGATGCGCGAACAAAAGCCCATAAATATTGAAAGAACCGGATGCGCGAGGAGAAAAACCCCAAAATACTTTGCAATATACAATCATAGTCGTCGCATTTGAGCACAAACATGCAGGCTGCAGTCATTCTCAGTTTTTTGCAAGTGCAGCAAAGGAATTCCCATGCCGGGAATCGAACCCGGGCCGCGTGGGTGAAAACCACGAATCCTAACCACTAGACCACATGGAACACACTGGTTCTGAGTTCAACGTGAATCATATGCAAAACAATGAACTTTCCAATCAGAAATGATGTATATCAATGCCATTAATTGTCGTTTGAAATTTCTCCAAAAGAACAGAAAGCTATTATGTAGATAAGACGGGATGCGCGAACAAAAGCCCATAAATATTGAAAGAACTCAATGCGCGAGGAGAAAAACTTAAAAAATACTTTGCAATATACAATCATAGTTGTCGCATTTGAGCACAAACATGCAGGCTGCAGTCATTCTCAGCTTTTTGCAAGTGCAGCAAAGGAATTCCCATGCCGGGAATCGAACCCGGGCCGCGTGGGTGAAAACCACGAATCCTAACCACTAGACCACATGGGACACACTGGTTCTGAGTTCAACGTGAATCATATGCAAAACAATGAACTTTCCAATCAGAAATGATGTATATCAATGCCATTAATTGTCGTTTGAAATTTCTCCAAAAGAACAGAAAGCTATTAGGTAGATAAGACGGGATGCGCGAACAAAAGCCCATAAATATTGAAAGAACCGGATGCGCGAGGAGAAAAACCCCAAAATACTTTGCAATATACAATCATGGTCGTCGCATTTGAGCACAAACATGCAGGCTGCAGTCATTTTCAGCTTTTTGCAAATGCAGCAAAAGAATTCCCATGCCGGGAATCGAACCCGGGCCGCGTGGGTGAAAACCACGAATCCTAACCACTAGACCACATGGGACACACTAGTTCTGAGTTCAACGTGAATCATATGCAAAACAATGAACTTTCCAAACAGGAATGATGTATATCAATGATTGTCCTTTAAAATTTCTCCAAAAGAACAGAAAGCTATTATGTAGATAAGACGGGATGCGCGAACAAAAGCCCATAAATATTGAAAGAACCGGATGCGCGAGGAGAAAAACCCCAAAATACTTTGCAATATACAATCATAGTCGTCGCATTTGAGCACAAACATGCAGGCTGCAGTCATTCTCAGTTTTTTGCAAGTGCAGCAAAGGAATTCCCATGCCGGGAATCGAACCCGGGCCGCGTGGGTGAAAACCACGAATCCTAACCACTAGACCACATGGAACACACTGGTTCTGAGTTCAACGTGAATCATATGCAAAACAATGAACTTTCCAATCAGAAATGATGTATATCAATGCCATTAATTGTCGTTTGAAATTTCTCCAAAAGAACAGAAAGCTATTATGTAGATAAGACGGGATGCGCGAACAAAAGCCCATAAATATTGAAAGAACTCAATGCGCGAGGAGAAAAACTTAAAAAATACTTTGCAATATACAATCATAGTTGTCGCATTTGAGCACAAACATGCAGGCTGCAGTCATTCTCAGCTTTTTGCAAGTGCAGCAAAGGAATTCCCATGCCGGGAATCGAACCCGGGCCGCGTGGGTGAAAACCACGAATCCTAACCACTAGACCACATGGGACACACTGGTTCTGAGTTCAACGTGAATCATATGCAAAACAATGAACTTTCCAATCAGAAATGATGTATATCAATGCCATTAATTGTCGTTTGAAATTTCTCCAAAAGAACAGAAAGCTATTAGGTAGATAAGACGGGATGCGCGAACAAAAGCCCATAAATATTGAAAGAACCGGATGCGCGAGGAGAAAAACCCCAAAATACTTTGCAATATACAATCATGGTCGTCGCATTTGAGCACAAACATGCAGGCTGCAGTCATTTTCAGCTTTTTGCAAATGCAGCAAAAGAATTCCCATGCCGGGAATCGAACCCGGGCCGCGTGGGTGAAAACCACGAATCCTAACCACTAGACCACATGGGACACTCTGGATTTGAGTTCAACGTGAATCTTATGCAAAACAATGAACTTTCCAATCAGAAATGATGTATATCAATGCCATTAATTGTCGTTTGAAATTTCTCCAAAAGAACAGAAAGCTATTAGGTAGATAAGACGGGATGCGCGAACAAAAGCCCATAAATATTGAAAGAACCGGATGCGCGAGGAGAAAAACCCCAAAATACTTTGCAATATACAATCATAGTCGTCGCATTTGAGCACAAACATGCAGGCTGCAGTCATTTTCAGCTTTTTGCAAATGCAGCAAAGGAATTCCCATGCCGGGAATCGAACCCGGGCCGCTGGTGAAAACCACGAATCCTAACCACTAGACCACATGGGACACACTAGTTCTGAGTTCAACGTGAATCATATGCAAAACAATGAACTTTCCAAACAGGAATGATGTATATCAATGATTGTCCTTTGAAATTTCTCCAAAAGAACAGAAAGCTATTATGTAGATAAGACGGGATGCGCGAACAAAAGCCCATAAATATTGAAAGAACTCAATGCGCGAGGAGAAAAACTTAAAAAATACTTTGCAATATACAATCATAGTCGTCGCATTTGAGCACAAACATGCAGGCTGCAGTCATTCTCAGCTTTTTGCAAGTGCAGCAAAGGAATTCCCATGCCGGGAATCGAACCCGGGCCGCGTGGGTGAAAACCACGAATCCTAACCACTAGACCACATGGGACACACTGGTTCTGAGTTCAACGTGAATCACAGCAAAACAATGAACTTTCCAATCAGAAATGATGTATATCAATGCCATTAATTGTCGTTTGAAATTTCTCTAAAAGAACAGAAAGCTATTATGTAGATAAGACGGGATGCGCGAACAAAAGCCCATAAATATTGAAAGAACCGGATGCGCGAGGAGAAAAACCCCAAAATACTTTGCAATATACAATCATGGTCGTCGCATTTGAGCACAAACATGCAGGCTGCAGTCATTTTCAGCTTTTTGCAAATGCAGCAAAAGAATTCCCATGCCGGGAATCGAACCCGGGCCGCGTGGGTGAAAACCACGAATCCTAACCACTAGACCACATGGGACACTCTGGATTTGAGTTCAACGTGAATCTTATGCAAAACAATGAACTTTCCAATCAGAAATGATGTATATCAATGCCATTAATTGTCGTTTGAAATTTCTCCAAAAGAACAGAAAGCTATTAGGTAGATAAGACGGGATGCGCGAACAAAAGCCCATAAATATTGAAAGAACCGGATGCGCGAGGAGAAAAACCCCAAAATACTTTGCAATATACAATCATAGTCGTCGCATTTGAGCACAAACATGCAGGCTGCAGTCATTTTCAGCTTTTTGCAAATGCAGCAAAGGAATTCCCATGCCGGGAATCGAACCCGGGCCGCTGGTGAAAACCACGAATCCTAACCACTAGACCACATGGGACACACTAGTTCTGAGTTCAACGTGAATCATATGCAAAACAATGAACTTTCCAAACAGGAATGATGTATATCAATGATTGTCCTTTGAAATTTCTCCAAAAGAACAGAAAGCTATTATGTAGATAAGACGGGATGCGCGAACAAAAGCCCATAAATATTGAAAGAACTCAATGCGCGAGGAGAAAAACTTAAAAAATACTTTGCAATATACAATCATAGTCGTCGCATTTGAGCACAAACATGCAGGCTGCAGTCATTCTCAGCTTTTTGCAAGTGCAGCAAAGGAATTCCCATGCCGGGAATCGAACCCGGGCCGCGTGGGTGAAAACCACGAATCCTAACCACTAGACCACATGGGACACACTGGTTCTGAGTTCAACGTGAATCACAGCAAAACAATGAACTTTCCAATCAGAAATGATGTATATCAATGCCATTAATTGTCGTTTGAAATTTCTCTAAAAGAACAGAAAGCTATTATGTAGATAAGACGGGATGCGCGAACAAAAGCCCATAAATATTGAAAGAACCGGATGCGCGAGGAGAAAAACCCCAAAATACTTTGCAATATACAATCATAGTCGTCGCATTTGAGCACAAACATGCAGGCTGCAGTCATTCTCAGCTTTTTGCAAGTGCAGCAAAAGAATTCCCATGCCGGGAATCGAACCCGGGCCGCGTGGGTGAAAACCACGAATCCTAACCACTAGACCACATGGGACACACTAGTTCTGAGTTCAACGTGAATCATATGCAAAACAATGAACTTTCCAAACAGGAATGATGTATATCAATGATTGTCCTTTGAAATTTCTCCAAAAGAACAGAAAGCTATTATGTAGATAAAACGGGATGCGCGAACAAAAGCCCATAAATATTGAAAGAACCGGATGCGCGAGGAGAAAAACCCCAAAATACTTTGCAATATACAATCATGGTCGTCGCATTTGAGCACAAACATGCAGGCTGCAGTCATTCTCAGCTTTTTGCCAGTGCAGCAAAAGAATTCCCATGCCGGGAATCGAACCCAGGCCGCGTGGGTGAAAACCACGAATCCTAACCACTAGACCACATGGGACACACTGGTTCTGAGTTCAACGTGAATCATATGCAAAACAATGAACTTTCCAATCAGAAATGATGTATATCAATGCCATTAATTGTCGTTTGAAATTTCTCCAAAAGAACAGAAAGCTATTATGTAGATAAGACGGGATGCGCGAACAAAAGCCCATAAATATTGAAAGAACTCAATGCGCGAGGAGAAAAACTTAAAAAATACTTTGCAATATACAATCATAGTTGTCGCATTTGAGCACAAACATGCAGGCTGCAGTCATTCTCAGCTTTTTGCAAGTGCAGCAAAGGAATTCCCATGCCGGGAATCGAACCCGGGCCGCGTGGGTGAAAACCACGAATCCTAACCACTAGACCACATGGGACACACTGGTTCTGAGTTCAACGTGAATCATATGCAAAACAATGAACTTTCCAATCAGAAATGATGTATATCAATGCCATTAATTGTCGTTTGAAATTTCTCCAAAAGAACAGAAAGCTATTAGGTAGATAAGACGGGATGCGCGAACAAAAGCCCATAAATATTGAAAGAACCGGATGCGCGAGGAGAAAAACCCCAAAATACTTTGCAATATACAATCATGGTCGTCGCATTTGAGCACAAACATGCAGGCTGCAGTCATTTTCAGCTTTTTGCAAATGCAGCAAAAGAATTCCCATGCCGGGAATCGAACCCGGGCCGCGTGGGTGAAAACCACGAATCCTAACCACTAGACCACATGGGACACTCTGGATTTGAGTTCAACGTGAATCTTATGCAAAACAATGAACTTTCCAATCAGAAATGATGTATATCAATGCCATTAATTGTCGTTTGAAATTTCTCCAAAAGAACAGAAAGCTATTAGGTAGATAAGACGGGATGCGCGAACAAAAGCCCATAAATATTGAAAGAACCGGATGCGCGAGGAGAAAAACCCCAAAATACTTTGCAATATACAATCATAGTCGTCGCATTTGAGCACAAACATGCAGGCTGCAGTCATTTTCAGCTTTTTGCAAATGCAGCAAAGGAATTCCCATGCCGGGAATCGAACCCGGGCCGCTGGTGAAAACCACGAATCCTAACCACTAGACCACATGGGACACACTAGTTCTGAGTTCAACGTGAATCATATGCAAAACAATGAACTTTCCAAACAGGAATGATGTATATCAATGATTGTCCTTTGAAATTTCTCCAAAAGAACAGAAAGCTATTATGTAGATAAGACGGGATGCGCGAACAAAAGCCCATAAATATTGAAAGAACTCAATGCGCGAGGAGAAAAACTTAAAAAATACTTTGCAATATACAATCATAGTCGTCGCATTTGAGCACAAACATGCAGGCTGCAGTCATTCTCAGCTTTTTGCAAGTGCAGCAAAGGAATTCCCATGCCGGGAATCGAACCCGGGCCGCGTGGGTGAAAACCACGAATCCTAACCACTAGACCACATGGGACACACTGGTTCTGAGTTCAACGTGAATCACAGCAAAACAATGAACTTTCCAATCAGAAATGATGTATATCAATGCCATTAATTGTCGTTTGAAATTTCTCTAAAAGAACAGAAAGCTATTATGTAGATAAGACGGGATGCGCGAACAAAAGCCCATAAATATTGAAAGAACCGGATGCGCGAGGAGAAAAACCCCAAAATACTTTGCAATATACAATCATGGTCGTCGCATTTGAGCACAAACATGCAGGCTGCAGTCATTTTCAGCTTTTTGCAAATGCAGCAAAAGAATTCCCATGCCGGGAATCGAACCCGGGCCGCGTGGGTGAAAACCACGAATCCTAACCACTAGACCACATGGGACACTCTGGATTTGAGTTCAACGTGAATCTTATGCAAAACAATGAACTTTCCAATCAGAAATGATGTATATCAATGCCATTAATTGTCGTTTGAAATTTCTCCAAAAGAACAGAAAGCTATTAGGTAGATAAGACGGGATGCGCGAACAAAAGCCCATAAATATTGAAAGAACCGGATGCGCGAGGAGAAAAACCCCAAAATACTTTGCAATATACAATCATAGTCGTCGCATTTGAGCACAAACATGCAGGCTGCAGTCATTTTCAGCTTTTTGCAAATGCAGCAAAGGAATTCCCATGCCGGGAATCGAACCCGGGCCGCTGGTGAAAACCACGAATCCTAACCACTAGACCACATGGGACACACTAGTTCTGAGTTCAACGTGAATCATATGCAAAACAATGAACTTTCCAAACAGGAATGATGTATATCAATGATTGTCCTTTGAAATTTCTCCAAAAGAACAGAAAGCTATTATGTAGATAAGACGGGATGCGCGAACAAAAGCCCATAAATATTGAAAGAACTCAATGCGCGAGGAGAAAAACTTAAAAAATACTTTGCAATATACAATCATAGTTGTCGCATTTGAGCACAAACATGCAGGCTGCAGTCATTCTCAGCTTTTTGCAAGTGCAGCAAAGGAATTCCCATGCCGGGAATCGAACCCGGGCCGCGTGGGTGAAAACCACGAATCCTAACCACTAGACCACATGGGACACACTGGTTCTGAGTTCAACGTGAATCATATGCAAAACAATGAACTTTCCAATCAGAAATGATGTATATCAATGCCATTAATTGTCGTTTGAAATTTCTCCAAAAGAACAGAAAGCTATTAGGTAGATAAGACGGGATGCGCGAACAAAAGCCCATAAATATTGAAAGAACCGGATGCGCGAGGAGAAAAACCCCAAAATACTTTGCAATATACAATCATGGTCGTCGCATTTGAGCACAAACATGCAGGCTGCAGTCATTTTCAGCTTTTTGCAAATGCAGCAAAAGAATTCCCATGCCGGGAATCGAACCCGGGCCGCGTGGGTGCAAACCACGAATCCTAACCACTAGACCACATGGGACACTCTGGATTTGAGTTCAACGTGAATCTTATGCAAAACAATGAACTTTCCAATCAGAAATGATGTATATCAATGCCATTAATTGTCGTTTGAAATTTCTCCAAAAGAACAGAAAGCTATTAGGTAGATAAGACGGGATGCGCGAACAAAAGCCCATAAATATTGAAAGAACCGGATGCGCGAGGAGAAAAACCCCAAAATACTTTGCAATATACAATCATAGTCGTCGCATTTGAGCACAAACATGCAGGCTGCAGTCATTTTCAGCTTTTTGCAAATGCAGCAAAGGAATTCCCATGCCGGGAATCGAACCCGGGCCGCTGGTGAAAACCACGAATCCTAACCACTAGACCACATGGGACACACTAGTTCTGAGTTCAACGTGAATCATATGCAAAACAATGAACTTTCCAAACAGGAATGATGTATATCAATGATTGTCCTTTGAAATTTCTCCAAAAGAACAGAAAGCTATTATGTAGATAAGACGGGATGCGCGAACAAAAGCCCATAAATATTGAAAGAACTCAATGCGCGAGGAGAAAAACTTAAAAAATACTTTGCAATATACAATCATAGTCGTCGCATTTGAGCACAAACATGCAGGCTGCAGTCATTCTCAGCTTTTTGCAAGTGCAGCAAAGGAATTCCCATGCCGGAAATCGAACCCGGGCCGCGTGGGTGAAAACCACGAATCCTAACCACTAGACCACATGGGACACACTGGTTCTGAGTTCAACGTGAATCACAGCAAAACAATGAACTTTCCAATCAGAAATGATGTATATCAATGCCATTAATTGTCGTTTGAAATTTCTCTAAAAGAACAGAAAGCTATTATGTAGATAAGACGGGATGCGCGAACAAAAGCCCATAAATATTGAAAGAACCGGATGCGCGAGGAGAAAAACCCCAAAATACTTTGCAATATACAATCATGGTCGTCGCATTTGAGCACAAACATGCAGGCTGCAGTCATTTTCAGCTTTTTGCAAATGCAGCAAAAGAATTCCCATGCCGGGAATCGAACCCGGGCCGCGTGGGTGAAAACCACGAATCCTAACCACTAGACCACATGGGACACTCTGGATTTGAGTTCAACGTGAATCTTATGCAAAACAATGAACTTTCCAATCAGAAATGATGTATATCAATGCCATTAATTGTCGTTTGAAATTTCTCCAAAAGAACAGAAAGCTATTAGGTAGATAAGACGGGATGCGCGAACAAAAGCCCATAAATATTGAAAGAACCGGATGCGCGAGGAGAAAAACCCCAAAATACTTTGCAATATACAATCATAGTCGTCGCATTTGAGCACAAACATGCAGGCTGCAGTCATTTTCAGCTTTTTGCAAATGCAGCAAAGGAATTCCCATGCCGGGAATCGAACCCGGGCCGCTGGTGAAAACCACGAATCCTAACCACTAGACCACATGGGACACACTAGTTCTGAGTTCAACGTGAATCATATGCAAAACAATGAACTTTCCAAACAGGAATGATGTATATCAATGATTGTCCTTTGAAATTTCTCCAAAAGAACAGAAAGCTATTATGTAGATAAGACGGGATGCGCGAACAAAAGCCCATAAATATTGAAAGAACTCAATGCGCGAGGAGAAAAACTTAAAAAATACTTTGCAATATACAATCATAGTCGTCGCATTTGAGCACAAACATGCAGGCTGCAGTCATTCTCAGCTTTTTGCAAGTGCAGCAAAGGAATTCCCATGCCGGGAATCGAACCCGGGCCGCGTGGGTGAAAACCACGAATCCTAACCACTAGACCACATGGGACACACTGGTTCTGAGTTCAACGTGAATCACAGCAAAACAATGAACTTTCCAATCAGAAATGATGTATATCAATGCCATTAATTGTCGTTTGAAATTTCTCTAAAAGAACAGAAAGCTATTATGTAGATAAGACGGGATGCGCGAACAAAAGCCCATAAATATTGAAAGAACCGGATGCGCGAGGAGAAAAACCCCAAAATACTTTGCAATATACAATCATAGTCGTCGCATTTGAGCACAAACATGCAGGCTGCAGTCATTCTCAGCTTTTTGCAAGTGCAGCAAAAGAATTCCCATGCCGGGAATCGAACCCGGGCCGCGTGGGTGAAAACCACGAATCCTAACCACTAGACCACATGGGACACACTAGTTCTGAGTTCAACGTGAATCATATGCAAAACAATGAACTTTCCAAACAGGAATGATGTATATCAATGATTGTCCTTTGAAATTTCTCCAAAAGAACAGAAAGCTATTATGTAGATAAAACGGGATGCGCGAACAAAAGCCCATAAATATTGAAAGAACCGGATGCGCGAGGAGAAAAACCCCAAAATAC
Source organism: Cylicocyclus nassatus (assembly GCA_958299035.1). Lineage (NCBI taxonomy): Eukaryota > Metazoa > Nematoda > Chromadorea > Rhabditida > Strongylidae > Cylicocyclus > Cylicocyclus nassatus. Next base: position 43,313,338 of record CATQJL010000305.1, read on the forward strand.
TTTGCAATATACAATCATGGTCGTCGCATTTGAGCACAAACATGCAGGCTGCAGTCATTCTCAGCTTTTTGCCAGTGCAGCAAAAGAATTCCCATGCCGGGAATCGAACCCAGGCCGCGTGGGTGAAAACCACGAATCCTAACCACTAGACCACATGGGACACACTGGTTCTGAGTTCAACGTGAATCATATGCAAAACAATGAACTTTCCAATCAGAAATGATTTATATCAATGATTGTCCTTTGAAATTTCTCCAAAAGAACAGAAAGCTATTATGTAGATAAGACGGGATGCGCGAACAAAAGCCCATAAATATTGAAAGAACTCAATGCGCGAGGAGAAAAACTTAAAAAATACTTTGCAATATACAATCATGGTCGTCGCATTTGAGCACAAACATGCAGGCTGCAGTCATTCTCAGCTTTTTGCAAATGCAGCAAAGGAATTCCCATGCCGGGAATCGAACCCGGGCCGCGTGGGTGAAAACCACGAATCCTAACCACTAGACCACATGGGACACACTAGTTCTGAGTTCAACGTGAATCACAGCAAAACAATGAACTTTCCAATCAGAAATGATGTATATCAATGCCATTAATTGTCGTTTGAAATTTCTCTAAAAGAACAGAAAGCTATTATGTAGATAAGACGGGATGCGCGAACAAAAGCCCATAAATATTGAAAGAACCGGATGCGCGAGGAGAAAAACCCCAAAATACTTTGCAATATACAATCATAGTCGTCGCATTTGAGCACAAACATGCAGGCTGCAGTCATTCTCAGTTTTTTGCAAGTGCAGCAAAGGAATTCCCATGCCGGGAATCGAACCCGGGCCGCGTGGGTGAAAACCACGAATCCTAACCACTAGACCACATGGGACACACTGGTTCTGAGTTCAACGTGAATCATATGCAAAACAATGAACTTTCCAAACAGGAATGAGTACTCTGCGTTGATACCACTGCTTTTTGAAATTTCTCCAAAAGAACAGAAAGCTATTATGTAGATAAGACGGGATGCGCGAACAAAAGCCCATAAATATTGAAAGAACTCAATGCGCGAGGAGAAAAACTTAAAAAATACTTTGCAATAGTACAATCTGCAGTTGATACCACTGCTTCGCAGAGGTTCGCACTGGCATCGAGAACCGTGGTAAACTCACTTTCTGAGAGCTTGTCTCTCAAATCATTGTTCGGTTTATTGCAAAGTGAGCCGTAGTTAAAAATGAACCATACTCGCTATCTTAACCTCACATGATGTTTAGTATCGTAAATCATTCCTCACTGTAATTTCGTAACGGACAAACTCCACACAACTTCAGATTAAGCCGCTTATTATAAGTCATGATAGTCGTCGCATTTGAGCACAAACATGCAGGCTGCAGTCATTCTCAGCTTTTTGCAAGTGCAGCAAAGGAATTCCCATGCCGGGAATCGAACCCGGGCCGCGTGGGTGAAAACCACGAATCCTAACCACTAGACCACATGGGACACACTGGTTCTGAGTTCAACGTGAATCATATGCAAAACAATGAACTTTCCAAACAGGAATGATGTATATCAATGATTGTCCTTTGAAATTTCTCCAAAAGAACAGAAAGCTATTATGTAGATAAGACGGGATGCGCGAACAAAAGCCCATAAATATTGAAAGAACCGGATGCGCGAGGAGAAAAACCCCAAAATACTTTGCAATATACAATCATAGTCGTCGCATTTGAGCACAAACATGCAGGCTGCAGTCATTCTCAGTTTTTTGCAAGTGCAGCAAAGGAATTCCCATGCCGGGAATCGAACCCGGGCCGCGTGGGTGAAAACCACGAATCCTAACCACTAGACCACATGGGACACACTGGTTCTGAGTTCAACGTGAATCATATGCAAAACAATGAACTTTCCAAACAGGAATGATGTATATCAATGCCATTAATTGTCCTTTGAAATTTCTCCAAAAGAACAGAAAGCTATTATGTAGATAAGACGGGATGCGCGAACAAAAGCCCATAAATATTGAAAGAACTCAATGCGCGAGGAGAAAAACTTAAAAATACTTTGCAATATACAATCACCAGTGCTTCACCTCTGCTTCGCAGAGGTTCGCACTGGCATCGAGAACCGTGGTAAACTCACTTTCTGAGAGCTTGTCTCTCAAATCATTGTTCGGTTTATTGCAAAGTGAGCCGTAGTTAAAAAATGAACCATACTCGCTATCTTAACCTCACATGATGTTTAGTATCGTAAATCATTCCTCACTGTAATTTCGTAACGGACAAACTCCACACAACTTCAGATTAAGCCGCTTATTATAAGTCATGATAGTCGTCGCATTTGAGCACAAACATGCAGGCTGCAGTCATTTCAGCTTTTTGCAAATGCAGCAAAGGAATTCCCATGCCGGGAATCGAACCCGGGCCGCGTGGGTGAAAACCACGAATCCTAACCACTAGACCACATGGGACACACTGGCTCTGAGTTCAACGTGAATCATATGCAAAACAATGAACTTTCCAATCAGAAATGATGTATATCAATGCCATTAATTGTCGTTGAAATTTCTCTAAAAGAACAGAAAGCTATTATGTAGATAAGACGGGGATGCGCGAACAAAAGCCCATAAATATTGAAAGAACCGGATGCGCGAGGAGAAAAACCCCAAAATACTTTGCAATATACAATCATAGTCGTCGCATTTGAGCACAAACATGCAGGCTGCAGTCATTCTCAGCTTTTTGCAAGTGCAGCAAAGGAATTCCCATGCCGGGAATCGAACCCGGGCCGCGTGGGTGAAAACCACGAATCCTAACCACTAGACCACATGGGACACACTGGTTCTGAGTTCAACGTGAATCATATGCAAAACAATGAACTTTCCAATCAGAAATGATGTATATCAATGCCATTAATTGTCGTTTGAAATTTCTCCAAAAGAACAGAAAGCTATTAGGTAGATAAGACGGGATGCGCGAACAAAAGCCCATAAATATTGAAAGAACCGGATGCGCGAGGAGAAAAACCCCAAAATACTTTGCAATATACAATCATGGTCGTCGCATTTGAGCACAAACATGCAGGCTGCAGCCATTCTCAGCTTTTTGCAAGTGCAGCAAAAGAATTCCCATGCCGGGACTCGAACCCGGGCCGCGTGGGTGAAAACCACGAATCCTAACCACTAGACCACATGGGACACACTAGTTCTGAGTTCAACGTGAATCATATGCAAAACAATGAACTTTCCAAACAGGAATGATGTATATCAATGATTGTCCTTTGAAATTTCTCCAAAAGAACAGAAAGCTATTATGTAGATAAGACGGGATGCGCGAACAAAAGCCCATAAATATTGAAAGAACTCAATGCGCGAGGAGAAAAAACTTAAAAAATACTTTGCAATATACAATCACCAGTGCTTCACCTCTGCTTCGCAGAGGTTCGCACTGGCATCGAGAACCGTGGTAAACTCACTTTCTGAGAGCTTGTCTCTCAAATCATTGTTCGGTTTATTGCAAAGTGAGCCGTAGTTAAAAATGAACCATACTCGCTATCTTAACCTCACATGATGTTTAGTATCGTAAATCATTCCTCCACTGTAATTTCGTAACGGACAAACTCCACACAACTTCAGATTAAGCCGCTTATTATAAGTCATGATAGTCGTCGCATTTGAGCACAAACATGCAGCTGCAGTCATTTTCAGCTTTTTGCAAATGCAGCAAAGGAATTCCCATGCCGGGAATCGAACCCGGGCCGCGTGGGTGAAAACCACGAATCCTAACCACTAGACCACATGGGACACACTGGCTCTGAGTTCAACGTGAATCATATGCAAAACAATGAACTTTCCAATCAGAATGATGTATATCAATGCCATTAATTGTCGTTTGAAATTTCTCTAAAAGAACAGAAAGCTATTATGTAGATAAGACGGGATGCGCGAACAAAAGCCCATAAATATTGAAAGAACCGGATGCGCGAGGAGAAAAACCCCAAAATACTTTGCAATATACAATCATAGTCGTCGCATTTGAGCACAAACATGCAGGCTGCAGGTCATTCTAGTAATCTGCGTTGATACCACTGCTT